>BSBK01006972.1:0-452501 GCA_027943335.1 Chamaecyparis obtusa | reverse complement strand
ATAGGCTAGTCACAAATAAATGTAACTCACTTTTCAATTATAAAGTTCAACTTTATAAGGTAAGTAATTTTATCAAGAAATCTCATGGAGCCTTTTCAAGTCATTATTGTGAGTTTAAAGATATATCAAGGAAAAAAATCTAATGATCAATGTCAAGCATATTCGAGTTTCATCATTGGTTGAAATTTCATTAAGAACTTTCAAATCTACGTCATCTTCATAATAAGATCCAATACAGGGTTTTGTGCATAAATTAATCGATTATCATTTTATTTCATTTATTTTTCTCTAGTCCCTTGAGATGAATCAATCATTATTGTTGTTTCAAGAAGGTGAGAACACGAAGACGCGGTTTGAATTAGGAAATCCCCTATTCAACATAAACAATTTCAAACTTTAAATACACAAAATCATAGGACCATGGCATGCAATGCCCCTATCCTTCTAGCCTTAGCTAATATTGCATGGTGGTAGCCTAGAAATTTTTGAAGGTAACTCCTTACATTGAATTCTAAATAAAAGTATTCTAGGATTCAGAAACTTATTGCTTCTTTCCTACCATATTTTCCTTTTATTTTTTTCATAGGTTCCCCTATGCATATTGTTTCTAGATTTGTACTTCTATTTTTCTTATATCTTTTATTTCATTTTTTCTTATAGTTCAGTTCATAATTTCCATTAGTAAGATAGTCATTCATGTGCATTCAATCAATCATATCAGATACAACACAGATATGAATGCATTTGGGGATCTAGGATAGTTTGGATCTCTCTTGAGGATTGAAGTCAAACCAATTCATACATCTTCTTTTGATGAAATAAATTCTCACACATAAACATTTGAAGAAGATTAATTATAGTTTAATGCAGATGTTAGCTTAGGGCCACCTTTTCCATTGCTTCCAGATCTAGTCATCTTCCCATATAAATGATTCAATTTAAATCTAGATAATATTAATTTTCTCTAGTATGCATGCATTATGACCATTTTATAGATTCCCAGATCTAAATTATAATCTACCATACAAAATGTATTATTTTGTTCCATTATTATTTAACACAAGCCTATTTTGTTCTCTTTCTCTACCATTGGATCAACTTTAGAATTTGAAAGAATTGGGGTTACTAAAAATTTACTCATTACAAAGGAAAACTAGCACCAAAGCCATCTATCTTTTATGCTTATGTATATTGGATCAAAAGGACAAATTTAGTAGAATAAATTTTGGGAGAGCTTAAAGGAAACTAGTGATTTTATTTTGATTTTAGTTCATGTGTATTGATTTATAAACCATATTTAGCTAGTAGACAACCATCTGGGATAATTGGTGAATCACACTGACATTATAGATTATGTAACTACATATATGTGAGGAACACAAGTATTTTTTTAAGAAAGTATAACCCTAAAATAATCCACACGTAACATAGCATGAACTAATAGGCCTCTACTAAGAGACCTTTATGCTCATATCATTTTTGTGTCTCTTTTTTGTGAAGAGAATTATTTATGATATTCCTTATACTAGCATTATCCATGAAGATAACAAACAATAATTTTACATTAACAACATACTTCAATATACTCTTTCCATATAATTAGGTTAGTCCACCTCACTCACCTTCATTAGTAAATTTTGTGACAAAAGTCCACACTAAATTTCTTAGTCACCCTTGATCAAGTAAACTATCTTGTGTACAATTACTTTATTTAGCCAATCAAGTGAGTTCTATTGTGTATAAATAACTATTTTCATCCTTAATATATCTATTAAATTTAGGTGTACAATTTGGTATTCATTCCACTCAATTCAAGTTATGGACATGAATTCAAGTTCTTCTAGGTTTTATAGTGTTGAGCCCTTTGAATTCTATTAAAATTAAAAACAAATGCATTAATTTTACCAAATTCCCTTAGTAACATTATCCTTGATGATTTCGGCCTCTATATTAGGCAAGAATTGAAGCCATAGTTATATATTTCATCACATTTACTTATGATAAAAACCCAACCTCTTCCCCTATGGTCTTGAGCATCTAAACTTGGTATGTGAACTGATACTATAGGTATCCATTCTGACAAATTCACAATTGAAATGAGTCCTACATGATCTTTTATGGTGTTACTTGATTTTGTAATTACAAAGAATTGAACTTGTGGTTTCTATTTCACCAATTTTTCTCACAACTTAGACCTAAGTTCAACCCTTACAATGTCAATCTTGTACATTCAACAAGAATTGAACTTGTAATTATCCATTCTGCTAACTCATTTACGACACGAGCTTATCGGTGTTTCTTTTAGTGTCAAGTATTTGAACTCATACCTGTCCATCCCATCAAGTTCACTAAGGACATAAACCTTCTCTCATTCCTTTTGATTTCAATCCTTTGCATTCAAGAATAATTAAACACATAGGTATCCACTCTATTGAATTCTTTGATACATGAACCTAGCTTCATCCCTCATCTCTCAAGTTCTTGTATTTGGCAAAAAATGAACTTAAGTACCCATTTTACCAATTTTGTTGGGACATGAAACCCGACCTCATCCCTTATGAAGTTCCAAGGCTTTGTACTTGATAAAAAAAATGAATCGCATAGGAGTTTAACATCCCAATTGACCTCCTCCCTCGTAGAGTTGAACCTTTAGACTTAGTAATAAATGAACCTATAAGTATTGATAACTTGCCAAATTCACATGTAAAACCAGCGCGAAATTCTTGCTTATGGTTTTGGGCCTTTGTAGGTGGCAATAATTGAATCATACATAGGTACCTATTTTACAACTAACCTAATCCCTTATGGTATGAATTCTTTACTTGACAATAATTAAACTTAATACAAATTCTTATATATCAATAATGCTAATATTGAACTTTTACACTTGACCTTGACCTAATCCTTTGCATCATTACATTTGACAAAAATTAAATCCCCACATATCTATCTTGCTAACCTCATCCCTTATGCTATCAATCTTTTACACTCAAGAACAACCACAATAGACTCCTAATAAATCAAATCGTGTCACCAATACCCCAACAATGACTTGTCCTAATAAAAAAACCTAAAAAAGATTGTATTGGATTCCCGAGTAATGATGGCGGCGTTGATGTATACCTTTTGTTTTTCGTTTTTTATGTGGCATATTATTTCGAGCTGATCACAAGTGACAAATGATGTGGGGATGATGTAAGAAATTTCATTGTGCGGAAGAAAAAACATTGAACGACTTCAATCTCTCTCTCGATGAGCGGAGAAGAATTGAGTTTAAAGCGGTATATGAGGAATTAAATTTAAAGCGGTATATAAGGTTTTCAATTGTTCCACGCTCCCATCCGGGGATTGCGTACATCAAAATCAAGACTGAAAATGCTCCATCGAAATCATCATCATCATCGTACGCCGGCCAAATAATAGAAGGTGTGTTGTATCTGGTCAGAGTTGGTAAGCTAGATAGATGCATGTGTTTGAATTTTACATAGTCTAGTAGTTCATACGTTGAATAAATGGGGCTTGGCCATTGTATTAATAGGGAATGCTTTATTTTATTCTTTTTAAGTAATTCGCGAGGAAAGGCACCTTTTTTCTCCTTTACTTTATTTCGCCTATTTTATTCATTTCCACGCTCGAAGCTTCATCGGAACAAAAAGAGGAGAATATCAAAATATTCACTTCCACTTCACAGAATAATATAAAATTTAGAGTATTATTTCCTTCGGTTTCGGAATTTTGTTTTAGGTTAAAAATGTTAAATGTCATCTCGCCAAGGAAAACGGGAAGATTTGGGGACTTCTAGATGACTGCTAGCGTTTCTATGCATGTGTTCGAAATGCCTCTGTCTTGTCTTCCTTGCCAACCATTGCGTTGCATCTTTGGAACATTTATTTTAGACACGAGGTGGATTGAAGCCTTGGTCAATTCTCATACTACGGAAGATTTGCCTTTGCTCCCCACAAACAGCCTTGGTCAATCCTTCATTAAGAACTAGTGAAGCAACTAGCTTCAATGCATATGGTATAACAGATATTTGGATAAAAGAGTTGTTTTGATGTAGCCAAATAGTATAACACGCTTAAATTTGGATAAAAGAGTTAGGGAAATTATGTGAGGGAAAAGTTAGGTATATGGGTTTGTTTATTGTCTATGAGGTGAAGGTTTTAACTTTGCAGTTGATTTGTTGTATGTGATAATACGAATGCCAGTTGTTATCAATTGATTTTCCTTGATGTATGAATGTTTATAAATATATGTATATATTTACCTAATATGAGAATTTTTGGTCACAAGACAATAAGATATCACAAGACAACACCGTGTTACAAGAGAAGGTAATAACTAGTATAGGTGTTAGCTTTGCACAAAGAGACCTGGAACATGAATTAGGTTGACTAAGTCACCCTATGGAACTTAGACTAGATTATGAAGATATCTAAGGTTGTATAATGGTTTGGACCAAGGAAGCCTATAATGTGATTTGACTAGTGGGTCATAAGTATGATTTATTTTGTACAACAAGTAATTTGAATCAAGCTTTTAGATAGTGTTTTTATTATATATGTTCAAAGTCATATGAAATGAAGGTCCAATAGTGCAAGGTATTTGTATTATTTCTTATTTTTTTGTGCATGTGAATCTTTATGGATATTGCATACCAAAATAAAATATGCAATAAAACACTAAACAATCACGAAAAGATTTTTCATCCTTAATACATACGAATAAAATCATTACCGGTGCTCTGGAATGTCACCCTAGCAAACAAAACACATAATCATAAATCATATAATGAACATATGTGTGAAGAAAACATGTAGTCTAAATTTAAAAATGGTTTAATATGGGTCATGATGAATAGGGAGATGTAGAGTTGAAATCAATGTACCACCAAAAAAGTATACACATGGAAAATTGTGTAAAAGTGGTCATGAAATATGGGTCAACATGTAGTTGGGAGTAACATATAATACCTACATGTTAACACCTTGTAAAATCGATGCAAATGGAATCATTAATATAGATAAGTCAATTTATAGTTTGAACATGTATGGTTCCTACAACATATGTGCTTAACATAATATCAAGTCTAGATCAATTATTTGATACTAGATAATGTGATTATATGATATTCCCAAAATTAATTGCATGAAGACATCTCATAGTTTTTCATTAGGTAAAATAGGTTTTGAATGGGCCCCGAAACCATATACATTTAGTTTTTGACGAGAACTATAACCCAGAGAAAGATAGGGAAAATTAGCACAGTCCTTAAAAGAGACAGCTGGGAGAAGAAGGAAACACAGATCCCCCAGCAAAGATTGCCAGTAGAACTACCGACAACCCCAAGACATCAGAACAACATCAACAATACGAGGGGTAAGCAATAAGGCTCTCGCTGCACAAAACCATTAGAGTGAAGCCAAAGCTTTACACCAACAGGAGAAAACCAGGGTATTCAAGCACCCCAAACCAGTGATATGGGTTTTTGAAATGGTTCCCATAACCATTATGGGTTTAGAAACTGGAATAAGAACCAGCATTGTGGTTAAAAAACCCATCCACCCTTGTACGACCAGACAATAATAAAAACATTAGCTTAAAATAATAAACAGATTAAACTTGAGCTATGCCAAGACATAAGGGTTTTGAAAGGCTCCCCAACCTTAACCAAAGAAATGGGGAAAACAAAGTCTCCCCAATCTGCCAAGCCATAGTCTACCCAAAAAAAAAAAGTACAAGTAGAGAACACGAGCAAAAAGAACTCTCTCGAAGACCGGACATGGTCAACAACAACACTCCTCCGCACCACTTTTGACCAACATAAAGCCCCCTCTATGGGCTGAGCGTCCACCTCAATAAGGGCTTCCACTTCTGTAGGAAGCAAGAAACAAGGAGAGAAGAAGAGAAGCCATAAAATGCCAATGGGCCCAAGGAAGAGACCCCACCTCAATAGGGATCAGCTCCACAAAGAAGACATCTCATAGTTATTTTGAGGAGATAAGTTAGATGGAATATAAGAGAGCCAACACTTGCCATCACATCAACATGCAAAATATCTTTTCATGGTAAAGAATCAATAATATATGAAATAAATTATTTTAAGAAACAAAAGAAGATCACTATATTGGGATACCTTAGAGTGTTTAGTTTGATCAGTTCTTTTGACATATTTTATGATCAATTGTGAATCACCATGGATGCATAAATGTTGCACACTAAGAGATAAAGCCCCTTAAATCCAGTAATAAGGGCTTCATATTATGCTATATAATTAGTGCAAAGGGAGTTAAGATGATAGAATTAAGGAATTGGCTTCCTCGAAGGAGGTATTAATATGGCACTAGCACCAAAGCTAGTTTGACATAGATAGATCCATCGAATAATAATTTTTATGTATTATGTATATCTATGTGAAGAAAAAATTCATTACGAAAAGTAGTTGAATTAACAAAAGTGTCAAGCGAAGGATCTTCAACGAAATGGTTGGTTGATTCTTATCCTTATATTTCTTTTTGAGAGACAAATTTGTGGTCAAATTCACTTAACATCATAACCCATTTTTCAAGGCATCTTAAGAGATCAATTTTAGAGAAAAGATTCTTTAAAGGATCAAAATTATACAATGACATAGGTTTTATCATTAAGAATAGAATGACTTAATTTTTGGGTTGTAAAAACTAAAGAAAGACATTGTTTTTCAATTGAAGTTTATTAGATTTAATAATTGAGGAAAAGTATGACTTCGGTAATAAATGGGTTTCTCTTTACCATCATGATCATGTTGAGCTAATGGAGCTACAAGAGCATAAGAAGAAATTGGAAGTATAAATAAGGAATGGTTGACTAGGTATATTAGGTTGTAAAGTAGGAGGCTTAGTGAGGTACCATTTCAATTCCTCAAATGTTTTCAGACACTCATCATTCCATTGAAAAGTGTTGTCTTTCTTTAATAATGAGGTGAAAGGGATGGTTCTATCCAGAAGATGTGACACAAACCAATCAATAGCTTAATTTTTTCCTTGTAAAATTTGAAGTTGTGAGATGTTATGGGGAGGTGGCATATTAAGGATAGCATCTATTTTGTTCATATACACTTTAATACCCCTATTTGAGATGATGAATCCTAGAATTTTCTCACTATCCACATTAAAAATACATTTTTGTGGGTTTAGTACCATGTTATACTTATGAATTCATTTAAAGATTTTTTGGAGGAAATTAATGTGATCTTGGTGAGAAATTAATTTAGCAAAGATTTCATCTACATAATCTTCTAGAATTTTATGTATAAAATTATGAAAGATAAGATTTATAGAATGTTGATAAGTTGCACCTACATTGTTTAATTTGAAAGGTATAACAACCAAATAGAATGTTACCTATGGTGTTATGAAGGTAGTCTTATATTGATCTTGAGGATGAATAAAAATTTGATTATATTAAAAAAAAAAGTCATCCATGAAGGATAGTAAGAAAGATCGACTATGGAATCAACTATCATGTCAATGTTTGGAAGAGGAGAATCATCCTTGAATGAAGCTTTATTTAAATCACAATAATCAGTACACATTCAAATCTTATTATCAGTTTTTGGAATACAAACGATGTTTGAAATCCAAGGAGAATAGTCAATAGGATGAATAAAACTCTAGAATCAAGAAGCTTTTTGATTTCATCCATAACAAGTAAACAAATCTTAGGATTCGTCATTCTACTCTTTTGCTTCACTGGTTTAGCATTAGGAACCAAAATAATGTTATTAGTAAAAAATTTAGCATTAACACTAGCCATGGTTAGATTATGTCCAAGAAAAATATATTAGGAAAATCATGAAGAACACCAGAAAGGCCTTGTTGTTCATTTTCTTCTAGGCACTTTCCAACTTTTATCACCTTCTCTTTATTTTAAGGGTCCATTTGTATGTCAATAGTCTTAGATATAAGGAGATTAATTTTTTGAGTGACATCCATAGGGAGAGGGTGTTACAAGTAGTGGTTGCCATTGCACCAAAGATCAACTTGTTAATGCTCAATACAACCACTAGACTTATACAAGACACATGAGGTGGTTAAGCCATGTCATGAATCCCGAGGGGAGCGCTAACCATTTATTCAACAATCTCCCCCTCAGTGTTACCCGAGGGAATTCGAACCTGTGACCAAGATCTGATACCACTTGTTAAACAAGTAGTGGTTGTCGTTGTACCAAAAGATTGATCTGTTAATGCTCGATACAACTACTAAACTTATAGAAGACATAGGAGGTGGTTAAGCCATGTCACAAATCCTGAGGGGAGCGTTGACTATTTTTTCAAAGAGGGAACTCATGAATCTTCTCTATATCATCATCTTCCCCAAAGTAAGCTTCAACATTTAAGCAATAAGGAAAACCAAAATTATGGTGATAGAGAGGAAGATTACCATAAGCTCCCAAGAACTCAACCAAACAATCATCTATGCTAAAGGTACCAAGAGAAGGCATAGCGTAAATGGAATCAACATCTATAAGATGAAGATTAACGAGAGGAAGATATTTGTAAAAAAATATGGCATTGACATTAAAAGAGGGTTTACAAGATTTCTTAGTGGATTTGAAAGGATTCTATTTAAGGACAAAAGAAATTTCATGAACATCATTTTCTAATGGCACTCAAATCCCTTGTTCATTCATACCACAATCATTACCATTATAACCATGGTTAGCTAAAGATGATAACTAAGACCATAATGGGAGTGTTACAAGTAGTAGTTGTCATTGCACCAAAAGATCAACCTGTTAATGTCTGATACAACCACTAGACTTATAGAAGACGCAGGAGGTTGTTAAACCATGTCACAAATCCTGAGGGGAGCACTGAATATTTTTCCAACAATCTCCCCCTCAGCATTACCTTAGGGGATTCAAACTTATGACCAAGCTCTAATACCACTTGTTACAAGTAGTAGTTATCGTTACGCCAAAAGATCGACTTGTTAATGCCCGATACAACCACTAGACTTATAGAAAACACATGAGGATGTTAAACCATGTCACAAATCCCGAGGGGAGTGTTGACCAATTTTTAAATAGGGAGGCCTCATTTGAATAGGATAAGGGAGCCTCATAGATCACCATGTCATATAAAATAGGTTTTGAAAGAGTCTCAAGGGAGTCATTAGAAATGGAAGTAGAAATAAATTTTTCATTGAGTTGGTCAAGAAGAGGTGAAGGATTTTTAGGTTTACAAATAGGTTCACTTGTTTTGGGCCCCATTGAAGGAACTTTATATTCTCCTACAAAAGACGGTGTAAAATAAAAAGGATCCATAATCATCATCCAAGAGTAGTAGCTTTACAACTTGAGAAGATTGTGTTGGAAACTACAATTGAAGCAATTGTTGTATTGTCATTGATGTCAAACCTTAATTGGTAAAGACTATTGCTATTTAAGAAAGTACTATATCTATTTGAGTGTTGCTAAGGGGATAGGCAAGGTTGGTAACAACAACGCCTAAGGAAAGGTTGAGTTATCTTGATACTTCAATGAGTACTTGATTATGTGGCACAATGATAAGACAATGTATTGTTTATCTAAGTAAGAATGAAGACTAAATTGGTAGGCTTAACTGAGCAAAAGTGAAGAAATCTAGTTTAAGCTGAGTGTTGTTTGTGTCGACTGAGCTAGTATGTGCCGAGTAAAATCAATGTTGACCAAACACCAGTTAATTGTTGAGGAAGACAGTTTTAGCTGAGGAAAAATTTTATGTGGTGACCGAGCTTTCCAAAGAAGACTGAGAAGTTGGACATAGTATTGACCGAGCATTAGTATTTTGCATTTGATGAAGAATTCAGATTTTCAGCCGACATCGTTGAATTCTTGGATTATGTAAAACATGTTGACTTTATTTATTGATTGTATGAAATCATTTAATGCACTATAAAACATTTTATTGTAAATCTTTAAGAGATTCGAGATATTTCAAAAGGATAGCCGAAGAACATAATGTAGGACAGATTCAATGAATCTGACCTAACCCTAAGATCTATGAAGGAGATTAAGCAAAAAAAGATGAATTGACCTAATAGAGGTAGTATTAAGGAAACCTAAGTGAGAAGTTGAAAAGGGAGAGAATTGGATGCTGGAAGTGTTGTTGATGTTATTGACTATCTAAGCAGAAAAGGCTGAAGGAGAAGTGTTGTGATCACTTGAAGGGTTCCAAGTAGATCAGTGATGGAGATGGAAAATATTCATAGTTAGTAAGCCAACATATGTGTATAGAATTGGATCTAATATTTGCAAAGTGAGTTGTATGTTTCTCATATCAATATTATTGCTACTTTCTAACCATTGTAATAGTCAAAATCCTTTTAACAGAGATTGACCTAACAGTCATAGGTATAAATCCTTTGAACAAGGTTGCATTCTAATGGAGTGTATGTAAGTCCTATAACAAGGGGTACTTTTAACAAAGTGGTTTAAATACTTTAACTGGGTCACACCTGACAGTGTGTTTGTAACCTTTGATAGGGTTGGCTTTTCACCGAGCTCACTTCAGAAGAGTGAACATAATAGTAACATGTTACAAAGTGGCTTTTCCCAAATTGGGTTTCCACTATAAATCTTGGTGTTGATACTTGTGTGGATGTTTTGGTTTGAACATTTCTATGTTTTACAAGTTAGATGCTATTGGATAAGTGGACTGCACTGTTATATGTTTCTGTTATGCAATCAGTAATGACCGAGTAGGTGTTGGTTATTAGATCTGATTTGTTGAAGAGTTTAAAGATTGTTTTTATATATCTGGACCTGAGAACAACTGATTCACCCCACCTCTTTGTTGTTCTAAATCATATTATCAATTGGTATCAGAGCTGTTGGTGCTTACAGAGAACAAGTTTGAAGGTACTTGAAGCAAATGATCAAGATGTATAAGGAAGTACCAAAGCTGAATAAGGAAAACTTTCCTGTATGGCAAAGCTTGATGAAGTTGCATCTGGCCGGTATTGGTGACTCTGCTAAGTATTACATTGAGCATGACTATGTCACACCTGTTGCACCTCTAACTACCGAGGAAATGAAAGATAAATAAGAAAACAACCAAGCAATGTTGGAGATTGTGTCTGCCCTAAGTTATCCATAATTTGAAGACATCAAAGACTGCAGTACTACAAAGCAAATAAGGGACACCCTTGCAAGCATTTATGGCGGTGATGTGAATGTGTTGAGAGCAAAATTTGAGAGCCTAAGAGCAAATTTGATGAAATGAGAATGCAAGAAGGTGAGAATATTGCACAATATTGTGGTAGAATAAAAGAAGTTGTAAATGCTATTAGAGGAGCAAATGGAACTATTGAGGATGAAAATTTAATAGGAAAAGTATTAAGAAATTTGTGTCCTATCTATGCAATCAAATTTTTTGCAATTCAGGAATCTAGATGTAACTCTCCTAATGCCCTTACTTTAGAAAGTTTGGTTGGTAAGCTTATTGCTTTTGAACTTTCTAACTATGATAACTTTACTGTTGGTAGTATTGAATCTACTTTTAAGTCACAAATGGTTCTGAATAAGTCAAAGAAGGAAAAAGAAAGATGCATCAGTGAAAGTGAAAGTGAAAGTGATAGTGATAGTGGCACATCTAATGAAGAACTTGAGGATCTAGAAGCTCTTATGACTAGAAGACTGAAAAGGAGAAAAGGAAGGTACAAAGGTAAAATCCCTATTATATGTTTTTCATGTAATAAACTTGGTCATATAGCTGCTAGATGTCCTAACAGGGATAATAAGGATGAAGAAAGAGACAACAAGAATAAAGACAAAAGAGAAGATAGAGGTTACCGAAGATACAAGGACTACAAAGGGAAAGGTAAGAAATCCTACTACATTGCCGAAGAAGAGACTGACACTAATAGTGATGATCTTGAAATTGAAGTTGTCTATGTTGCAATGAAAGATGAATCTGATGAGGATGAGAAAACTGCATTGATATCTTATGTGAACAAAAATGATAAATGGATTATTGATAGTGGTTGTTCACATCATATGACTGGAGATAAGAGTAAGTTTGATACCTTAAACCATTATAAAGGTAGGAGTGTGAAATTTGGAAATGTTGCACCATGTCCTGTTAGAGGAAAAGGATTAATTAAGTTGACTGATAAGATCTCTTGTGAAAATACTTATTGGGTTGAGGGTCTTAATTATAATCTGCTAAGTGTTGCACAACTTAATAGCACTGGCTACCGAGTGGAATTTCATCACAGGAAGACCAAAATATTTGATGCCATAGGTGAATTGATTGGAAGTGGAGAACAGACAAAAGGTAATTTGTTCTATCTAGACCTATCAAAAGAAACATGTATGATTGCACAACTTGATGATATTTGGTTATGGCATAAGCGGCTATGTAATGTTAACTTTGATAATCTGGTAGAAATTAGCAAGGAAAAGAAAGTGAGAGGTCTACCTAGATTGAAGAAACCTAAGAATGTAATGTGCAAAGAATGTCAATTGGGTAAGATAACTAAGTCTAGTTTCAAGAGCAAAACCTTTACTTCTGAGAATATCTTAGATTTGGTTCATACTGACCTTTATGGACCGATGGGTGTACAAAGCTATTGTGGTGCTAGATATATTATCCTATTTGTTGATGATTATACCAGAATGATGCATGTAATGTTCTTAAAGGAAAAATTTGATGCTTTCCAATTTGTTAAGTGGTATGTGGCTAAGGTTGAAAAAGAGATAGGTTAAAACCTAAAGTGTCTGAGATCTGACTGAGGTGGAGAATTTACATCAAATGATTTTAATCTATTTTTCAATGATCGAGGGATCAAAAGATAGATGTCTGCACCTAGAACTCCTCCACAGAATGGTATAGCAGAGAGAAGGAACATATCTATCTTGGACTATGCACAGACATTAATGATTGAAAATAATATTGCACAGAAATATTGGAAAGAAGTTGTAAGTATAGCTATTTATACTCTTAACCAAGTATAGATCAAAAAAGGTACAAATCTGACACCTTATGAATTATGTCATGGGTATGCACCGAATGTAAAGTACTTTAGAATTTTTGAAAGTAAGTGCTACATATTGAAGGATAGTAGGAATGGAAAATTTGATGCTGATTGGGCAAGAAATGTAGATCACAGAAAGAGTACTAGTCGTGGAGCTTTCTTTCTTAGACAAAGATTAGTTTCCTGGACAAGCAAGAAACAAAATTGCATTTCCCAATCTATTGTTGAAGCTGAGTATGTGGCTGGAGCTATGAATTATTCAAATTTGATATGGATAAAGCAATTGTTGGTAGGCATGAAAGAAAAAATCACTGAACCAGTTGTTATATTCTATGACAACACAAGTGCTATCAACATCTCTAAAAACCTAGTGATGCACACAAAGACCAAACACATTGCCATCAAGTATCGTTACTTGAGAGAACTGGTACAAGATAAAGAGGTCTACATGGAATATGTGAATACCAAGGACCAATTAGCAGATATATTCACTAAAGCTTTACCTAAAGAAGCTCGTGAATATCTGAGAAGTCGATTAGGGGTCCTTCCCCTAACTGAGGCTGCCTAGTCAAGCTAGGAGCACTGCATCAAGTGTGCTACAAAGAACATCTAACAAATTGATGCAGAGAAAGGTCACACTTTAGGAGTAGCCTAGAGTTGTGAAGAGAAAAGCAAAGTCAAAATCAGTCATAAGCAAGATGACAGAGGGAGAAATATTCTACTAAACTGAAAGGATGATATCTAAATCTACACGATGTAAGTTTTTGTTGCTGCTTTGGTATTTTTGTCAAAGAGGGAGATGATGATAGATGAATATAGAGAATGAGAAGATCAAGATAGTGGGAGAAATTTAGTGGATGGTCAAGCATGGCTAATTGATTCTGTATCAGAATGAAGCTAAGGATATTATAAAATTCTCTGATGGACAAATAAGTTTTTGGATTCGTTGGTAATTCATGTGTTATACATATGGTGTTGCCATCAATGCCAAAGAGGGAGATTGATGGAAACTACAATTGAAGCAATTGTTGTATTGTCATTGATGTCAAACCTTAACTGGTAAGACTATTTCTATTTAAGAAAGTACTATATCTATTTGAATGTTGCTAAGGGGATAGGCAAGGTTGGTAACAACAGCACCTAAGGAAAGGTTGAGTTATCTTGATACTTCAATGAGTACTTGATTATGTGGCACAATGATAAGATAATGTATTTTTTATCTAAGTAAGAATGAAGACTAAATTGGTAGGCTTAACTAAGCAAAAGTGAAGAAATCTAGTTTAAGCTGAGTGTTGTTTGTGTGGACTGAGGTAGTATGTGCCGAGTAAAATTAGTGTTGACCAAACACCAGTTAATTGCTGAGGAAGATAGTGTTAGCTAAGGAAATAGTTTATGTGGTGACCGAGCTTTCCAGAGAAGAACGAGAAGTTGGACATAGTATTGATCGAGCATCAATATTTTGCATTTGATGAAGAATTCAGATTTCTAGCCGACATCATTGAAATCTTTGATTATGTAAAATGTGTTGACTTTATTTATTGATTGTATGAAAGCATTTAATGCACTGTAAAACATTTTATTGTAAATCTTTAAGAGATTCGAGATATTTCAAAAGGATAGCCGAAGAACATAATGTAGGATGGATTCAATGAATCTGACCTAACCCTAAGATCTACGAAGGAGATTAAGCAAAAAAAGATGTATTGACCTAATAGAGGTAGTATTAAGGAAACCTAAGTGAGAAGTTGAAAAGGGAGAGAAGTGGATGCTGGAAGTGTTGTTGATGTTATTAACTGTCTAAGAAGAAAATGCTGAAGGAGAAGTGTTGTGATCGCTTGAAGGGTTCCGAGCAGATCAGTGATGGAGATGGAAAAGATTCATAGTTAGTAAGCTAGCATATGTTTACGGAATTGGATCTGATATTTGCAAAGTGAGTTGTATGTTTCTCAGATCAATATTACTGCTACTTTCTAACCATTGTAATAGTTAAAATCATTTTAACAGAGGTTGACCTAATAGTCATTAGTATAAATCCTTTGAACAAGGTTGCATTCTAATGGAGTGCATGTAAGTCCTATAACAAGGGGCACTTTTAACAGAGTGGTTTAAATCCTTTAACTGGGTCACACCTGACAGTGTGTTTGTAACCTTTGATAGGGTTGGCTTTTCACCGAGCTCACTTTAGAAGAGTGAACATAATAGTAACATGTTACAAAGTGGTTTTTCCCAAATTGGGTTTCCACTATAAATCCTGGTGATTATACTTGTGTGAATGTTTTGGTTTGAACATTTCTATGTTTTACAAGTTAGATGTTATTGGATAAGTGGACTGCACTGTTATATGTTTCTATTATGCAATCAGTAATGACCGAGTAGGTGTTGGTTATTAGATCTGATTTGTTGAAGAGTTTAAAGATTGTTTTTATACATCTGGACCTGAGAACAACTTATTCACTCCCCTCTTTGTTGTTCTAAATCATATTATCAAATTGCTCTTGTTAGATTGGAGTAGGAATAGGTTGTGAGTCAGATTCATTTTGTAAATAGATTTTTAATTTATCATTAGATTGAAGGGTATACATGAGATTGTTATAGATGAATTTCACTTTGTAATGAAAACTTGATGGAATATCTTAAATGGAATATAACCATGATCATATGAAGAGAATATTATAAGTGAGAGTATTAGGCATTAAATGAATAGGTGTTGGTAAAAAATGAGGAGCTACCCTAGTAGGTACAGTTGTAATACCTTAAATATTTTTAGCAACGTTGTGAAATCCATGAATAGGAATAGGATTAGGTTGAATTAATGAATTATTAACCTTAATTTTATTTAACAAATTAGTACTACAGATATTAATAACAAAACCATTATCAATTAAAGTTCTTTAAATATCACTTTCATTAATAAGAACAATAACCATAAGAGGATCATATTGATCTTGAATCTTCTTAGAAGGAAAATCAACTTGATAAAATATAATTTTAGCTTGAGCATTGGTCACATGCCTAAATTTCAATATGGAAGTTATATAGTTATCACAAGAGGGGGAACAATAATGTATATTAAGGATTTTTGTAACGCTTCATGATATGTGAGTGAAGTTTGAATGAGCTCCAAAAGAGAGATCTTGGCAAGAGTATCTCTAAATCATATTCCTTTTTGATATTTTGAGTGGGATAGGGTGTAGGAGGATCACCAATTGAGAAGTATGAAGATAATTAGACACAGTTGGATTACTATGTTGTCAATTGTTCCTTGTATTATATGTATGAGAAACCACTTTATAACCTTGATTATATTATTTTGCAAAAACCTAAGGACTTTTTGTTTTTCCTTTAATAGTTATTAAAGGTTTTTTAAGAGTTTGATAAGAATTAGTATGATTATAACCTTTAAAAACAATAGGTTTATTTATAGGTAGATAATTATCTTGATAAATCTGAAAAACTACTTTAGGTGTCTCAACATTTGAGTACAGTCATTCACATTTATTATGTTGATGAATCATTGGAAAAAGGATGGTTTAGTAGTTGTAGAGGAAGAGTAAATAGAGATGAAGTCATCAAGAGCTTCATCTAACATATCAAATTCATCACTACTAAAAATCTTATCAAAGATTTTAAAATCTTGCAAAAAGAAATCAGACATTATAAAAATTGAAGTAAATACAATAAAATAATCTAAATCGTTACTAAGCAAGAAACATAATGGATGCAAAAAATGACACTTATTTTTTTTGTTTTTAAGATGATCATGCAAATTGAAAGAAATGTAACCTAAAATAGTAAAAGTATCTATACTTTTTTTCTTTTATTGTTTATAAACACACATGCAGTACCCAACAAACCTAGTAATCAAAAGGAAATATGCACAAGATGGTGTGTTTACCAAACTATGATGGTGGGAAATGGGATAGGTCAATCTAGGTAGGAATTCCTATTTCCTAGCCACAATCAAATACCAAGCCACCAAGAGACAAATATGGTTAACAAATTCTTGATGGTAAAGAGTCAATACAATATTTATGCTCTTGGGGCTTCTATTACTTTTTTTCTTAGAATAGAGAGAAGAGTATGATATGAGAGTAAGTGCACAAAGATGGGGGGCCAAAAAGGGGGTATAAGATGCCACTTTATTTTTTAAATCAAAAAAATTAGAATTTTGATTTATAAATTGAAGATAGTTAGACTCCAAATTGTAAGATGAAACAAGAATAAGAGGTGTAGAACTTCGAATCTAGTTTTCTAAAATACTAATTTATTTTGAAAATATTAGAGATTAAGGCTCTCAAAAAGGGGGAGCACAAAAAGTGGTCTTGTTTTTTGTGAAAAACATAACATAACGTATGGTGTGTTCTCCCTAAAATGTTAACTTTTTTTTCTGAATTTTTTTAATTACTCTAGTAAGAAATTAGCTAACACCACATATTTTTTGCTAATTATTTTATGAGAATATATATATTTTAAATTTTTTTTGAAGTGGACACATCCTAAAAAAATGAAATTTGTGCATGCTCCCCTTAGAAATAATTCAAAAATAAACAAAAATAAAAACTTCTCTTTTTTTTTAAAGTGTGTAAAATGGAGTCTAGTTTCTATAAATGTATTTTTTTTCAAAATTTGATTAATGAGCCAAAATCTAAACCCACAATCCTACACATTGGATTTTGAAAAAAATCAGACACACTTACAAAGAAATTAGGGATGGAAAGATTAATGTAATCATAATTAAAAATAAATTATATGGTTATATAGCTAACAAAGAGATCTAGAACATCATGTTGTCTGATTTTGTCATTGTTGTACCATGTGCAAACCTAGAAGAAGGAGAACACATAGAAAATATGACTTTTTTATATGTTTGTTAGAAAAATGTCTCAGACATGTTTGAATCCTAAAAACTTTTTGGTTGTATGCCCTAGGAAATCCAATCCTTAGGATTTGTGGATACCAATGTCGTTAAAAGGGCCCACACCCTATATATGTGAAAATGTTGTGCAATGTTTCAATTAGTGCAATATTACTTTTAGTGTGTTAAATAAGGAATACAAAAAATGAGAGAGAGAGAGAGAGAGAGAGAGAGAGAGAGAGAGAGAGGTCCTAATGGGTCTTAAGGGTTCTTAAGGGATCCGAGGATACATTAATGTATCCTAGGACCCATTAAGACCATTTATAATCCCTTATGACCCCTTACCATACACCAATGTATCGTAAGGGGTAGTAAGAAGTCATAAGGGGTTATATAACTTAATAATATGTCCTATAATCCCTAAACACGCCTTAAAACACCTAATATATATGGTAAGGGGTCCTAAGGTGTCATAAGGGGTTCTAGGACACATTAATGTGTCCAAGGATTCCTTAAGACTCCTTATAACCCCTTACCATACACCAATGTATGGTAAGGGAGCCTAAGGGATTATAAGAGGCTTAAGGGATCCTAAGATATATTAATGTGTCCAACGACCCCTTATGACCTCTTACAACCTCTTACCATACACTAATGTATGGTAAGGTCTCATAAAAGGGTTTTAAAGGGTTTTAAGTGGTCCTCAAACAAATTATGGGGTTGTAAGGGGTCTTATGGGGTCCTAGGACACATTAATATTTCCTAAGACCCCTTAGGACCCCTTACCATACATTAGTGTATGGTAAGGGGTCATAAGGGGCCCTAGGACACATTAACGTGTCCTAGGACCCCTTACCATACATTAGTGTATAGTAAGGTCCTAAGGAGTTGTAAGGGGTCCTTGGATACATTAATGTATCAAAGGACCCCATTTGACCCATTAAGACCCCTTACCATACTTTAATGCATGGTAAGGGGTCCTAAAGGATCTTAAGGGGTATTAGGATACATTAATGTATATTACGACCCTTTAGGACATCTTAGGACCCATTACCATACATCAATGCATGGTAATGGGTCCTAGGATACATTAATGTATTCTAGGACCCCTTAGGACCCCTTAAGACCACTTAGGAATCCTTACCACACATTAATTAAAAAAATGATTAGATAACTAAAACTTTTGTGGATGCATTACCTTGTCCTAAATTGGTTAAATGGGTGCAAAAATAGTCTTGGAGAATTCCTTGGTTGTTTTCCATGACTTCATTTTGGAATATTTCTAAGTATAAATTAAAAAGATAAAATTGGACAAACACATCTACCGATGAGATTTGCACATATAACATACACTGGATTAATATATAGTGTCAAATGGTAGTAGTAAAACAAGTATTCAAACATTTCTACATGTAATGTCAAATACTAGAAGTGAAACAAGTATTCAAATATTGTTATAGAAAATCTCTAGTAGATTTCAGATACCCCACACATTTGCAAGATAGATTTGAAATACTTGACTAAAAAGGGTTTGTATTAAAAAATTGTAATATTTTTCTACGCCTTTGATAATGATATTAATTTGTCAAGTTAGGATTGAATGAATTACACACACCTTATGTAATTCAGAATCTTTGGGAATTCATAGAAAATAGAAGATTGATTTCCATCTAGTCCATGTCTAGTGCACTTGTGGTTGCCTGACAAACTATTATAGGGTCTTCCACCTATTATGAGATCAAAACATCCAATTGAGTTAATCATTTCAACAAGTATTTCTACTATCAAATTCTTCACATCCCCCACCTTAATTACTTGACCCTTTTGATATGTTTTTTCACACCATTTTTTGAGGATAAGCCTATTTTATTTGCAAAATTTTGTAGATAAAACATAATTGAGTGGTATACCAAAATGATGCAAAGAAACTTTTGTATCCCCAATTCTAGATAATAGAGATAGGACATTTATCCCCTTTGGATAAATTGGCTTCAAAATAGAAAGATGGTATCTTGCTATTTATACCTAGAAAGCATTTCCAAGGGAGCATATATGCTAAATCCTAGAAGAAGATCCATGCGTGTAGCCCACGTCATATCATAACACATGCTCCATTTCATGAGGTTCTAGTGAAGCCAGCTGATCTGGACAAACCCATACCAAGTTCCACTTTGACATTGTGAAAATACAATATCCTTCGCTTCAAGGGTGGGCTCTCCATTACAAAGATTGACAATATCCCTAATTTTATCACATAATGGAATCCTTGATGTTTCTATTTGTATGTAGTTTAGTTTAGTTTTCTTATTCCATGATGGGAAATATTTATGATATTGAGGAAATGCCTCTTCAATTGTCATGGGTGGAAACCCAATCTTTATGTGTGTGTGTGTGTGTGTGTGTGTGTGTGTGTGTGTGTGTGTGTGTGAGAGGAGAGAGAGAGAGAGAGAGAGAGAGAGAGAGAGAGAGAGAGAGAGAGAGCATATTTTAGGTCCTAGGATACATTAATGTGTCATAACACCCCATAAAAACCCTTACAACCCCTAAGATGTGTATTAAGGGGTCCTAAGGGGTCTTAGGACACATTAATGTGTCCCAATACCCATTAGGATCTCTCTCTCTCTCTCTCTCTCTCTCTCTCTCTCTCTCTCTCTCTCTCTCTCTCTCTCTCTCTCTCTCTCTCTCTCTCTCTCTCTCTCTAAAATAGATAATCACACCCTCAAACCATTTATGACAACACCTTCAATTGGGAAAGTAAATTCTAGGAACAACCTTTTTATGCTTCACAACTTGCTCAAACATTTGAGACCACACTATACTAGTGTGTCCCTTAAGGTGTGTTACATATTTTTATTCTCTAGGTCAATATAATCAACCTAGGTCCTAGTTGGTCTAAAGCCTTGTATTTGAAAGGTTAATTTCATGCCATGTATTATTCAAAAGTTAATTAAAGGTGTGTTAAATATAATTGAGTCTTTAATGACTATTGTGGAACTACATAAACCACAAGATTGTCTAATCATTTTCTTAACAACTAATGAACTACAAAACCAAAATAGAATAATATATTATATTAAATAGTCATATATTGATTTACATTGAATCACCTTCTGCATAAACCATTTTGAGTTAAAATTAGTGGTTCAAAAGTTGTTTGAAATGAAACATACATATTTTGATAAAGTCTAAATCATACAGTAACAATATACATAGATATGTGCAAGCATAAATATAAGGCATGAGTAATCTATAAAGAATAATACATCAACATAAACATTAATTAATATACATATTGATACACATGAGGCATGAGTTGCATACTTAAAATACAAACTATAAATATTTGTAAGGAATGATGCCAAATATATATGTCCAATAATGTCATACATATAATATATCCAGTTCGAAATCTAATATGGGAAAGTGAGATAATGAGAGGGGGGAGGTGAATCAAACATCTCCAATAATTCACTTCTTTCAAATAATTCTACTTGCATATCATAAACATGAATTTCAATACTAAAATAGATCTAACATTCTAACTTCATCCATTCAGATGCTACAATATTTGATCACTTCAGATGATCTACCCTATAAGGGGTCTACCCTGTTAAGAGCTTATAGACTTATAAAATCTACCTTGATTAATGGATTTGAAACTTACAACTAAGTAAGCACTCAGTTAAGAGATTTATGAAATCCTATTAGGACTACTCTATTAAGATATTTACCTTGATTAACCTGCTAAAATGTATCAGTACCTAATCCTTCAGTTTTCACTGAAAATGCTAATAATAGATCTCCTCTTTCCACTACTTATCTGATCTCAAAATCAATTATATCTCTATTTTTTTACTTTACCACTTTTCTCAGTGACTTTTCTTGATCTCTACATCTGATCATCAAAAAAATTCTCTATTCTGCGTACATGAGATGTCCTTCCTTGCATACATCATTTTAGGGTTTAGATCTCATCTTATATAAACATCTTATCAACCTCCTAGATCAAGATCGATGATGTAGATTCATTACTTATGCCACTTAAGCATTCCCTTTTTATGATAGGTTATATAAATTTCATAGGGATTGAAATTAATAATTACAAAACATAATCATCTCCTTGATTAACTCAACAATCCTTAATCACGCATAGAAGTCAACCATAATGATTTACCTTGGTATTTTTTCCATAACAAACACATATGTCAAAATTGTCTTGCTTGACATATGAAGTCTCTGATGCTCGACATTTACTATTCTTCATATACTAGTTCTCAACATTGACTCTTCTATACAACTTGGCATAAACTTCTCAGAAACTACTTAAGTACTCAGTGACCTCTGACTTTCTTTGTAGTAACTACTGCTTGGTAAGTGTACAAGTTTATACATAACTCAACCCTTACTAGATGGCTTAGTTGTAGTGATGACCAACCAACACTTCCTAGAAAATGACTAAGTGCTCGACACTAGTAGACAACATAACATAGGGATCAACAATCTCCCCCTTTGACATTAGTGGAAAAAGCACTTTGTCATGAATTTTATATTACAAAATAGTACTTAGTAGTTTGAATACTCACCCTAAGACTTTGACTCGGTCTAAAAAATATTTTACACACACACACACACACAAATATATACACATGACTCTTTGACATACACTAAATATATATTTATATTACAAAATAATATGTCATACCTTTCTATATTGTTCACTGTATATACATTCCTCACTGTATCATGAATTCTCTTGCTATTTTTCTTCTTGTGTTACTCATGTCATTCCCCCTTATGTTATTTCATTTCCCCATTATTTTTGTCACTTGAAGCTATTGGGGTGTAGGGGTAAGAGACTACTTATCCAAAAATGGTTTGTGGAGCTACATTATCATTGCTAAGGCATTGTCCCATCCTGACCTTACAGACTCCAAAAATTGTATCTTGATTTCTAGATGGGTAGCTAGATCAATCAAACTCTCGACAATAGAGAGATGAGGATCTCTCTATACTAATTACTTTGTCGACACCGATTCTTTCTATATAACCTCTAGATGAGGTGTTAACATTGTCTATATGGAGATTAGTTTGGCTCTTATTCTCCCATCATTAGCCATCAACTCGGCTAATCTCCCTTGTTCATGAAGTAACCTTGTGAGATGAATGGAGCTGGAGCTTGCATCCATGCTTAGTTAATGACCAGTAGACTTCAAGTCTAGTTTTAGTTTATCAATCAAATCTTGATTATCCTTAGTGAAGGTTTCTACATTAAAAAGTTTCTGGTATAGAGAATGAACATTTTGCACAACTTCTAAATTATTCACTAAGAAATTTCTACCTATTTGACTACTATCTCAGTTGAGACCTTTTCAAGTACCTTTGTCCCAAACTTTCTTTCAGACCATTGCATAAGCTTTTTATTGGCTTCATTGTCATCACTATTCACCTTCTTAACAATATGAACCAATTGTTCCAAAATAGGTGAGGTTTGATTCACATCATCCATTTCAAAGGTGTTTATAAATATACCTTTGATTTCATGTAGTACTTGTTTCTGATGGTGCTCTCACCTTATCTCACCTTAATTCTTCTTTCTTACTTTTCTTCTTCAAGAGATCTTACAAAATTTACATTTTATCATATATCAAGTTATCAGTGTCCCACTTTGGAATTACTATAATTTCATCAAGTGTTACTTGAGTGGTAGGATACTTCTCATTTTTATTATGCACTTTCTTCTTTGGGGTATTGCCACTTGACATCTATACTAAGGCTTGAATAGCCTCTTTCTTCATGGGCTCTGGATGCTCCTTAGTCTTATTCTCTTCCTCTTTATGAGGTCCTATGACCACTATTGCATATTTTTCTTCTTGATCTTTTAAGTTCTCCTCTTCTTGTCCTTTATTACCTTCCTCAGTAGGTGCACTATCTGTTGTTATTGCCAGATTGTCCTATTTCTCGGCACTGGTACTTTGTGAGATTTGTGGTTCAACTGTGACCATGTGGGAGCTTGAAGGTTTAGTGTCAATAGTTGATGTAACCTCAATTCTTGGATATTCATGTACCTAAATTAGAATGGGGTTGGTACTCGGTAGAAAGGGATTTGAGGTTGCCTCCTTAAGAATTTGGTTCTTTATTTCTTCGTCAGTCAGTGCATTGGTGTTAATGTGTGTATCTATAGGGATATCCTCAATAGTGATCACATCATTTGATGCACTCTCTTCTACCTTCTCTCCTTCTTCCTCAAGATTTTGAGGCTCATTTATGTCTTCTTTGTTATCTAGTTCTACCTAGATGGATGTACCTTCATCTTTTTATGGACACTTATCAATTAATAACCCAAAACTGATCTTCCACATCCTTTTTCTTTGTTCGACAACTTCATCAACTTTATGTTTTAGAATAGAATAAGCTCTTAGCTTGGGTATGAATCTATTTCTGTGGTCTGCCATAAATTCTTCTATTTTCTTGGGTATTAACTCAGGCATAATCTGAGATAAAGTACCTTCCCTTATTTTTTTTACAATCATAATGGCATATAGCCATTTTTTTATCAATTCTAGTATAAATTTATTCAAGGGTGAGATTCCCTATCTCTAGAGGTATCATTTTAAATGTCCATAGTATTTATAACATTGTCTCTTCAATTTTATCTTTTTCATCTCTGCTTAGTTTCTCAAATTTTATGAACTTAAAACCTATTAGACCTGATGTGCTCTGGATGTTTTGGCATATCTCATCCACACTAGTTGGATGCCTTTGCGATGCCACTCTAAATTTGCTATTATCATCTATGTCAATCATTTCTTCATCATCATCCTTCTCCAATAATAATTTTCTTCTTGGTTTCTTCTTGGGATGACTCAACACAACTTTATTTTGTACTTATTTTCTTTTACCTTTCCCTTAGCCTTATATTCTCTTTGCTGGCATTTTTCTTTGGGGCTTGACAACTAGGGCAATTGAAGCTACCTGAATCCTTTGTTGGCAATTTGGCTAATGTGGATGCATAGATGTTGTCATTATGGAAACATATGATCTCTATTGAGAGCGCAGAATCTAGAATGCAAGTATGGCAAGTTGAAGGAATAATTTTTCTAAGTATGGATACAGTGATCCTAACAAAGCACCCGATGAAGATTTAGTTGGTGACATCCATTGGAGCAATATTTTTGTTTGTGCAGTTAACTGAAGCTTCTATAGAGTATGAGGATACCCCATCTTAGTGTGCATAAAGTTTGGAGCAATACGGATGAAGTTATTCAAAGTTTACCGAAGATAGTTTTTGTAGACAAAACAGTTTTGGAGACAGTATTAGCAAAAGAGTTAAGGGATTATTTTTGCTTGTGAAAATAATGACTTAACATTATGAAGGGATGACATCCTAGATGTTTACTCTTGGATAAAGATTTTGGAAGCTGACCATATAAAGTTATTAGCTCTAATAACTCATATATTAGGCATACTTGAAATGTAATGAAAAAGTGTGTGATGTGTAAAAAGAAAGAAAAGGATAACTTGCGATAGTTGAATATTGTGATAGAAACAAAGGCTATTGATGCGAAGTTGTAAGTAGTACCATACTATAGTCAAAAACATTTTGTATTACCTTTTTGGGCAGTGAGCTCAGCTAGTGATCAGGTTTTGTAATCTAACTCCTAACAGGGTTAAGGCTTCTAACAAGGCCTAAACTCCTTTAACGAGGATAGATCGACTATATATTGTAAATTGACTCTTAACAGGGTCCAATATCCCTAACAGGATACTTTTGATTAGTGATCTTTGTGGGTACCATCCCCACTAGGGTTTTTCCTTGGCCAGGGTTTCCTCGAGAACATATCATGTGCTATGAGTTATTTCTATTTACTGCTATGTTTGTTAATCAACTTGATAATCTTTGTATGCACTAAAGTAATATGTTATATCCATAAGTGGGAAAAAGAAAAAGTTTGTGAAATACTGATTCACCCCCCCCTCTCAGTATTTCCTATTTCTAACAATTGGTATCAGAGCATAGTTACTCAGAGAAGGAACATTCAAGGAAAGCTTAGCAGCTTGAGTAGGATCTCTATGGATATGGATCAACTTCAGAAGAATCTTGAAGAAGCTCTTGAATAGATTGATATGCCTACTGATGAAAGAAACTCCTTAAGAAGAAAATATGAAGATGCAAAGAATGCTATTGACAAAATAAAAGGTAAGATTGAAGATCTAAAATCTAAAAATAAATTTGATATGCTTGTTGAAGATTGGGATGAATTAGAAAAAGAAAATGATATCCTTAAGCATGAGCTGAAGATAGTAAATCTGAAGCTTAGTATGAAAGATGGAAATTTGAGATCTGATAATGAAAAATTGAAAATTGAGAATGAAGATCTGAGATCAAGACTTGAAAAGGAAACATCCAAATCTAGAAAAGTAAAACTACAGTATGTGGAACTTGAGAAGTATAATAAAATTGTGAAAGGTGAATTAAATCAATCTAAACAACAACTTGAAAGGCTATATTCAAATAGTGATAAGACTGAAAAACAAATTTCTTTTGAAGAACCATTCTTTGATACGACTAGATTTGGATTAGTATGTTTAGAACAAACCATGAAAGTAAGAAGCCAGATCTGAAGACATCTGAAAGTGTGGAGGAAATGAAGCTAGATGAGAACACATTGGAAGATCCACCTAAAGAAGAACCACCTAGAGAGAAAGAAGAATCAAAGCAAGAAGAATCAAAATAGGAAGAATCATCTAAAGGTCTGAAAAAAGAATTCAAAGGTAGATGTTTTTCTTGTAATACTATTGGGCACATGAAGAGAGATTGCACAGGTAAGCAATTTAAACCTCTTAATGGACATTGTTATAATTGTCATAGTTTTGGACAGAGAGCTAACAAATGTAGAAGACCTAAAGTAATTTTGAATAATTATGATAGAATGATTGGGAATACTAACAATGCAGATAAGAAATCTATTGAAGAAATGAATCAGAGAAAAGTGGTAGTATGTTTTAGATGCAACAATGTAGGACATATTGCTAGAAATTGTAGGTCACAGATTAACCAGCAAGGACATAGATTTGGAAACAATGGAATCATTTGTCAAATATGCAACAAGTTTGGACACTTAGCAAGAGTTTTCAGAATGAACAATGGAGGTTATCATCATAACCCTAACCCTAGGAACAATGCAAGAAGGAATGAAAATGCAGGAAACAAAGAGAAAGTTGCTATAGCAATAAAGATGAAGTAAAATTTGATAAAGGCATAGATCAAGGAGGTATATTCAGCACTAAAAGTAGTCAGGAAGGTAATGTAACTAATGGTAAGGATGAATCTTTACCTAACCCTTCTTTAAGTACTTAAATTATGTAAGTTTCCATAGTCTAGGACTTAGGATTAGTGTAGATTAGGAATCTGAATGCGGTAAGTTTTGCGCATTTAGATATAGGTTTTTTATGTTGTACTAATGCTATGGTTAAGTGTGCAAAATAAAATATCATGTTTTGCGAGGTCGCCAAAAGTTTTATGGTTGCAGGTTTGCAGAATCAACTTTTTGAGGTTTTAGCAGCAAAATGAATGAATGCGATGTTAGATCGAGTTAATGTGAAGTGTTATAAGGTTGACATAAAATTTATCATGATTACAAAGTGATTGAAAAGAGATTTGAAAGAAGAAAAAGTGAGTTGAGGATGATTTGAAGAAGTTTGGAAGTAGTTTGCAGCGATGATCATACCGAAACCCTAGATTTGCAAAGTTGAGGTATTTTTTGATCTTTAATCAGTTGATAAGATGGATATTTCTATGGTTCATAATTATAAGGATAAGAATAGACCTAAGATTAAGAAAGAACCAGTAGAACCAGTTGAAATTGATGACAGAATAGCACTATCATCCATACCAGACGGAGTATTACACATTGAGAATGTTAAAGGATATTTAGGTTGCAAGTTTGAAACTTTGGGAGATGTAGATTTTAGCGATGATTATAGGAAATTGTATAATCAAGACATGTCAGTTAAACCATCTTATGGGAACCTAGAGAACAATGTAATTATCAATTATTCCATGAAGTATGAATTTAATGATGAGGAATGTACCAAGATCATTTTAAGTAGAATCCACAATGGGAAATTCTGGATGGAGGATAGAGTTATTGATATAACTGCCGACCTAATTCATGATGTTACTGGATTATCAAAATTTGGAGAGATTCCACTGAATGAAAAGAACATGAGAAAGATTGTTGTAGACAACACTGGATCTAGTTATAATGGTAAAGGAATTGTGATAAGTAAGATTAAGCAAGATGATGTTAGGTACTTTTGCAAGATCCTAACAACTAAATTATGTGGTAGTTCAAGGGAAGATGACATGGCTATAGGAATGGTTCATGTAGCTTATCTTATGTGTATTGAGAAGAAAAAAGTACACCTATGTGAAATTTTGAAAATTCATTTATTTGAGAACTTAGAAAAGATTAAGAAGGCCAAGTACACACAGTTTAGGTTTTCATCTCTGATAACCTAAATGTTTTTGCATATTTTGAGAAGATTTCCTTACACAGTTGATTGGAGTGACAATGTGAACACAATGGAAAGAACAAACTCAGTCTACATGAAGCACCTAATTGGTAAAGTCAATGACAGTGTGAAGCTTGTATTGAAGACTTTTCAGAATATTGTTAAGAACAAATCAAGGATTCCTCAATCCTTAGTTGAAAAGCATAAAGATGAAATTTGTTTTATGGTAGACACTGATTTCACCTACATTGAAGCAGTTGAGCCTAGAATGGAATTCATAGAACCTCTTGGCTATGATGTATCTGAAGCAGAAACAATAGGATATGTGAATAGACTGTTAAAGTGTGAGTTGGATGGTCATGCAAATAGGTTTGGAACCTATGAAGAGAATTTCAACTCTGCAATAAGTTTGAGAGAAAAGAAGCAATCTAGTAGGAGAGTTGAATCTACTATGAAGAAAATACTGAAAGAATCAGGTATGTCAAGTCATGAGTTTGACATAGCTAAGAAGATTGCAGAAGCCTTGTAGCAAAGTGAAAATCTTGTAATTCCACGTGTGGCATCTAGTGCAGACCTTGTTGATCCTATTGCAGTAAAGGTAAAAGTTGAAGTACCTGAAAAAGATGGAGATAAATCTTTTTCTCCTATTCCTAGAAAAAGAGTAAAAGTGAGTGCAACAGGACCTGACAAGAGACAGAAAGTGATTGTACCACCTATACCTAGAAAAGTAGTAGAAATTAAAGATGATGATGAAGTTTCAATCAAGAAGAAAACATGGAAACCAAGGATTGAAAGAGTTAATGAAGATATATTGAAGCATGGAGACTTCACCAAGATAAATAAATTCTATGATCTATATGGATCATTTGACAGATTGAATTTTGAAAATGCAATGATTACACATATGATTTTGACAGATAAGAAACTTAGCACTATTCATGGTAAGATCCTAGAAGATTTGTATAACAGACTTGTGAATAGAAAATAGAGAGCACAAGAAGAGGACATAAAGATGAGAGAAAATGTAATCAGACAGTTCTATAAAGTTGAGGATGAAGATCATTTGAAGAGATTCTTGAAGCCTCTTGGAACTTTATTGAGAACTAAGAGAAGAACAATCCTTATAATGGGAGGCAAAAAGGAGGAAGTGTAGAAAGAGACTGAGAAAGCAGTAATGGAAGTTCTTGTAGATATAGTTGTAGGAAAGCATGTTGAATCAGATCCTCAGTAGAAGCAATCAGAGGAATCGTATGCAGAGGAAGTTGGTATTGAAGAAGTCCCATCTTCTTCACATATCAATATTGGCAAAGAATCAATGGACATTGAAGGAACCAAAGTGACACTAGAGTCAAATGATGCAGTATTTCATGATCTAGGAAACATTGTTGACAATTTGGCTTTAGAAGAGAAAGAGAAGATTACAGAATCAAAAAAGGATACAGAGGTAGTGGAAGCACCACCTGTATCAGAATCAGTTCTAGTAGAGCAGACAGTTAAAGGTAAACAAATTTTGATAGAGGTCACTACCCCTAGTGCACCTGACAGTAAGAAGAGACAAATTGGTTCAATTTTTGAAGACCTTGGAAAAGAGGTTGAAGATGATGATCAGCTTGAGTTCATCACATCTCTTAATAAAATTATTGGAAAGAATAAGAAGGTGAAGGACCTTGAAGGAAAAGTTAGAGTTTTGACAGAGAAACTTGAGAGTGTGATCAACACTAAGGTATTTGAATCAAATCCACTTGAGAAAGCTAAAATAGTAATAAACTCTTTTGACTCTAAATTTTCTAACTTAAATGATATTGCTAGAGTAAAAGTTCAAGAAGCCTTTGAAGTAGAAATGTAACAAAATTTAAGTGTAAATATTCAAAATGATATTGGTAATTTGGACATATGCATAAAGAATTTGAGGAAACATTTTGAGACTAGAAAGAGTTTGTATATACAATGCACAAAATCAGAAATCCTAACAGCTGAAGAAGATAAGAAGATCAGAGAGAAGATAGATGCAATTACAGCTGAAACAAACACCTTGACAAGCCCAAATGTAAAGATAAGTTCTATAGAGGAGAACATAAGGAAGTTAAATGATGAAATTAGAATGTTAGCAGAGGAGAAGAATAGAAAGATGATCAAGATTAACATCTTGAGAGAGCATATCTCAATCAAGACCTCAATTGTTGAAGACCAAATTGAGCAGTGTCTTTCAGCAAAGACATCTTTTTAGAAGTTTATCTTTAATTCCCTGCAAGCTTGTCAGACAACAGCATACGAATTGAGTACTCTACTCAATGTTGCTAAATCCATCAGGAAGATATGGGAGAAATATTTTGAATCATGGAAGTTAGAGTTTGGTGACTGTGTTGCAAGCCTACTGGCTTTGCAATAGCTGATAACAAGGTATGAAGTTTTTTTTGAAATTTTTGTACACCCTATCTTTGTCATTGTTGTCAAAGGGGGAGAGATAGCAGAAAATTGAAAATATGTTGAGGAAGGATACTCGTAGGGGGAGCTATTCTATGGATTACAATATTGTATGTGTTGTATAACATTTGGCCATAATTTTGTGTAAATACTTTGACGTTTTGTTTGCACTCTTAGCCAATTTTCCCATGTGTTGCCACCAATGACAAAGGGGGAGATTGTTGGCAATTTGGATAATGTGGATGCATAGATGTTGTCATTATGGAAACATATGATCTCTATTGAGAGAAAAAAATCTAGAATGCAAGTATGGAAAGTTGAAGGAAGAAATTGTCTAAGTATGGATACAGTTATCCTGACAGAGCACCCGATGAAGATTTAGTTGGCAACGTCCACTAGAGCAATATTTTTGTTTGCATAGTTAAATAAAGCTTCTAAAGAGTATGAGGATACCCCATCTTAGTGTGCATAAAGTTTGGAGTAGTACGGATGAAGTTATTCAAAGTTTACCCAAGATAGTTTTTGCAGACAAAACAATTTTGGAGATAGTATTAGCTAAAGAGTTAAGGGATTATTTTTTCTTGTGAAAATAATGACTTAACATTATGAAGGGATGACATCCTAGATGTTTAATCTTGGATAAAGATTTTGGAAGCTGACCATATAAATTTATTAGCTCTAATAACTCATATATTAGACATACTTGAAATGTAATGAAAAAGTGTGTGATGTGTAAAAAGAAAGAAAAGGATAACTTGCAATAGTTGTATATTGTGATAGCAGCAAAGGCTATTAATGCAAAGTTGTAAGCAGTACCATACTATAGTCAGAAACGTTTTGTATTACCTATTTGGGTAGTGAGCTCAGCTAGTGATCAGGTTTTGTAATCTAACTCCTAACAAGGTTAAGGCTTCTAACAAGGCCTAAAGTCCTTTAACCAGGACATATCTACTATATATTGTAAATTGACTCTTAACAGGGTCCAATATCCATAACAAGATACTTTTGATTAGTGATCTTTGTGGGTACCACCCCCACTGGGGTTTTCCCTTGGCCAGGGTTTCCTCGAGAACATATCATGTGTTATGAGTTCTTTCTATTTACTGCTATGTTTGTTAATCAGCTTGATAATCTTTGTATGCACTAAAGTAATCTATTATATCCATAAGTGGGAAAAAGAAAAAGTTTGTGAAATACTGATTCACCCCCCACCCCTCTCAGTATTTCCTATTTCTAACATCCTTGGTCTAAGTGTTGCAAGAGGAGTGGGCTTTTGCTTATGCAACTTCTTTTTACTAGGCTTGGCAATTGATACGTCCTTGCCCTTCCTATGAATTTTAGTTTCCTCCTCATCACTTCTTTTAAATTCACTAGATTTATCTTCTCCCATACCTTGTGTTATTTAAAGAGGTGCATTTTCCCCTTCACCTTCTCCTAGCATCTTCTCTAGGTTCTTGACTATTTTCATTCTTTTTCTCTCAAGGGTTGTAGATCTTAACCCCATGGTTATTTTGGAGTTTGCTTCTTCATAGTTACTAAAATATTTAGCTTTCCTATCAATCTCCTTTGCTAATAAAACAATTATTGCTACTGATTTCTCATCTACAGTCATCTCATAAGGTAATGGCCTTAACCATGCTACCCTAGGCATAATATCCTGAACATAAGTATGGTCAATATCCACTAGAAAGAATATGTCATTTTAGTGCTTTTCTACTAGGGATATGAGAATTCTACTTCTTTTCCTCATCTTTTTCTTGAATTCAACAAAGTATCTTTCCATAATGCTATCAAAATTATCTCATAACTGATGAATAAACTCATTTTTTATTGGGTTACTGGTCAGTCCTTACTCTATACAACATCTCCTATGGTAGGAAAAATGTTATGCACATAGAAGAATAAAAAAATGATCTGTGAACTAAACTTACACATTGAACTCTTGGCCTTCCTGATTGATGTTAGGTTCTCAACAAGCTCATTCAACTATAGCTCGACAAGATCATAAGTGTTATCTTTCTTTACCATCTTTGATGCTTGATCAACAATAATGCATGGAACACTATCTAACCTGCCTGACTGATAAAATTTGTGAGAAATCACTTACACTACAAAATCTATCTCTGGAACTATGATCATGGAGATTTTCATTCATCTCATACTCCATACTGCTTGTGTTAGAAAGTAAAGTCCACCAAGATAACTGAGAGGGGGGGAGGTCAATCAATTATAAGATAATTATAAATTTTATCATCTTCAACAACATTAAACTATATAAGTAATGTAATTACCAACCATAGAAAGATATTCGTACACAATAACACAATGACACAAGATATGTTGACTAGGGAACCTCTTGATCAAAGAGTAAACCCCGGTGGGAATGATGCCCACAAAAGATGTACTAATATGAATATTCCTTGTGAAAGGATGGACTCTGTTAGGAGTCTTATGAAATACATTCAATACATATGAATCCCTATTAGGAGATTTTGAATCCCTATTAAAAGATTCTAACCCTGTTAAGAGTTATGGAAGACAGAAGGACCCACTGCACAAATAGCTTCAGGGTAAGATCATTGAACACACTGTCCAAATGGTCTTTTCATTACTCAATAGAATAATATGTTACCTCTTCTCTGACTGTGCCGAATTGCACTCACTATTACATCAGATCTCAATTTCATATCTCTATACTTCGCATGTCTTCCTTCACAAATTCTCTTCCATACTTATCTCTTTTCTTCACTTCATGCATACAACATCACACACAATTGCTACTTCCATATCACAACTAAATTAAAACAAGGAAATACATTCCTTCCTTTATACCACACTCAAATAATTACAAATGAGTCGACATACAATTACAAAATAAAAGTTTCCACATGCTACATCAAAATTACACAAAACTGTCAGCTTCCAAATATAATAAATCTTCACTCGTGTGACCTCGAAGTCTACGCTATCATCCAAATCACTATCAATGTGTCTTTAAATTCCCTTTAACTACACAAAACTAGATTCCATCCCGATTAGGAGATATCATCCGATTTCCACAAACTGCTACTTAGGAATACTGCCTGAATACTGCTTCCACCAAAATGATCATAACTTCCATGAATAAATGAATTACTATCTGTGCTCATAACCATAGACATATAACATATCAAAGAGTATAACCTCAACATTGCATAACTCCAACTACAATAATCCATGTGCGCTAATCCAAACTCTATCTGCTTCACTGCAAGTCTTCGGTAAATCACTGTGTTGACACCAATGACAATCATAGTCATGAATGAAACAACTACTACAGAATGGCTACTAGAAATTTAGCATTCATTCCTAATAGCCTATGTATTTGTTTGAATTATTTATTTACTCTAGTGTCTCATTGTTTTCTTCTCGGTAAGACTGGGATACCTGGTGACTCGATGAATCATTTCCTTGGTGATCTTGAATGGCCCATTCTCCAACCATATTTTTATGTCATGAAATCTACTCAAGATGATCTTAATCCATTCAAACTTGAAATTATGTGGGAAATATAGGGCTCACACTAACCCTTTTTTAGCAATGTGTTGATGCTTTGCCTTCAACACTTCATTGATACATAACTTGTTGTAAGCCTCCCTCAACTCATAATCACCAATCTCTCCAATTTTGAACATGCAACATGCATGCACATCGTGTATCATCAAAACCCTCAGTAGAATTGATGATAGGGCTCTTGTGAGATCTCCCTTTATCATGCTTTCCATAATGGATTGGTATTTTGGTGGCTTACATGCATCACTCCTTACAAGTTGGACATTAAAAACTTCTTTCCCTTGTTTCCTAATTGCTACAGATGAGGTAGATGCCATGTTTCCAAATTTAGGGTTCAAATTATAAGTTCAAGTAGCTCATTAATACATTGTTTCAATTAGTCCTTCATGATGTTTGTCGACAGTATGCTATAAGAGCTTCACAAACTTAACTTAGCATAGATAGCTCTTCTCAGTCGCTTATAAATCTCTCTACAAATTATCAAATCGCTGGTTAAAATAAGAATGAATGATAATTTTCCACTTTATAGACTCAAACGGTAACTTTTAGGGCTTCATTAAATGATCCATACACTTTGTAGGTGAATACAGATGTCTCATCCTTCATACAACAATTCGGTTATATGTACTCATACTTGGTTGAAACCATGACTCTTTCAATACTACCATTTAGCTCACCTCAGTACATATGACATCTTAGCTATTATAGGAGCTCGGCACACACTAAGTGAGTTGGTCACTATAGACTTAAATAATGATTCTCAACATCAAATATACAATATAACTCTTTTCTCAAATCTGTCACAATGCATCTTACTTCATACAGATATGGACTTTAACATATCAAATGTCAGGAACTAGTGTAAAATATGAAACTAGAAAATTCAGTTCATCACATATCTTCTTTTCTTAGTTATAACTAGTGTGATCACATGATCCAATGGATTGGGTGACCTCAAGTTCACTGGATTCACTACTACTTACTTCTTCTTTCTTTTTCCATGTCGTATTCATCTGGTTCCTTATCTATTCAATAGTTTCTACATTTCTAAGTTGTTCGCTAATTGGTGCTTGTTCTCTAAAGTTTCTTTTTATGTGACCAATCTTGTGGCATTTGTAACAGACCAAACTTCCACTCATCTAAATCTTGGATTTACCTCTAAAATTTTTCCTCACACATTTTTCTCCAATATGACCATATTCTCCACAATAATTACAACTAAACCATGTATTGTAATCCCAATTGAATGTGTTACCTTTCCTAGGTTCTTTATTCTTCTTATTGGATGTCTACTTAGCATTGGATCTACATTCTTGTGATCTATGACCATATTTATGATAGTTAAAATAATATCCTTGAAATATAGGTGTAGTAGGTGGATTACTGACCTCTAACCTACATTCATGTGCCTGATGTCCATGTTTCTTACATTTAGAAAAATTTCCATTGAACTTTGGTTTAGGATTGGACTTACCATTCTTTATTATGTATATGTTTGTTGTGTGTCCTAGCTTTCCACAATGATGGCATGTAGGTTTGTTTCTCTTTGACTTTGCATTCGTTTGTTCTCCATTCTTTGATGACTTTCCTTCTTTAGTGGATGATAGGTTCTCATCATGTCCAAGTCCAGAAGTATCATAGGATCTTCTTAGTGACCTCCACAGTTCTTCAAAGTATTTCACAACTTCATTTGGCTTGTTCATCCTTTCATTGAGTTCCTTTTCAGATCTCAACTCATTCTCCAGTTGACTATTTACTGATCTCAAATTTTTTATTTCCATATCTTTCTTGCTCAACTCTTGATTGGTAAGTAATAGTTGATTTACTATGTCCAATTGATTGATTATCAACATTTTCATAACACACATCCTTTCATCAAGTCTTATTAACATTTTTCTTTTATCTTCTTCTGCCATTATCTTGTCTTCTTCGGATTTCTTTTTCTATTCAATTACTTCACATAGTCTTATTGATTGAATTTCTTGTTCTCTCTTCAAACTTCTGACATCTTCATTTAGTATGTTGTTTCTTTCTAAAAAATTTTCTATAAATGTATCAGTTTCAGTAGAGTGTTCATTGTCAAATAGACCTTTAGTGTCCTCTTCTTGATATTGTGTTTTATTTAGTTGAATTTTGAATTATTTCCTTCTTCTTAAGGATTTCTTCAATTCTCCTTTGGTTTCTTCAAGTTGGTATAATGCAAGCTGGGATGTCAATCTTATGATTCTCTATGATCTTTCCCAACTTATAAATCTCAATCTCCAAGACCTTAAATTTCAAGTGATTAGACTCCTTTTAAGAGACCAAAGCTCTGATAACAATTATTTGAAATCTAATATGGGAAAGTGAGATATTGAGAGGGGGGGTGAATCATATATCTCCAATAATTCACTTCTTTCAACTAATTCTACATGTATATCATAAACATGAATGTTAATACTAAAATAGATCTAACATTCTAACCTCATCCATCAAATGAAAACCATAACACATAAATTCTAGTTACCTAGAAACCCTTGAAATGTAAATATGGGGTGGGGATGACACCCACAAATATTCACTAATACAGTATAAATTTTTCATGTTATGGCTACAATGTTTGATCACTTTAGATGATCTACCTGTGAGAGGTCTATCCTTTTAAGAGCTTACAGACTTATACAATCTACCTTGATTAAGGGATTTTAAACTTATAGCTAAGTAAGAACTTGGTTAAGAGATTTATGAAATCCTATTAGGACTACTCTATTAAGAGATTTACCCTGAGTCACCTGCGAAAATGTATCGGTACCTAATCCTTGAGTTTGCTCTTAAAATGCTGATAAAAGATCTCCTCTTTCCACTACTTATTTGATCTCAAAATAAAATGTATCTATTTTTTGTCCTTTACTACTTTTCTCAATCACTCTACCTGATCTTTGCATCTGATCATCAAAATGTTAGAAATAGGAAATACTGAGGGGGGGGGGAGGGGGGGTGAATCATTATTTCACAAAATTTTATTTTTTCCCACTTATGGATATATGAAACTAACTTATAGCTTGCATAAGAAATGAAACTGAATAATAAGCACATCCATAAAATAAAAGAACTCATAACACCATAATTTTTCTCAAGGAAACCCTAGCCTATGGAAATCCTCGATGGGGATGACACCCACAAATAATCCACTAATAAAAAGTATCTGGTTAAAGATATTGACCTTGTTAGGAGTCTAGTACATCTGTATAGTGTATCTTTCCTAGTTAAAGGACTTTAGGCTTTTTTAGAAGCCCCAACCCTATTAGGAGTTGGTATTACAAAACATGAATGTATGCAAGCTGAGCTCACTGCCCAAATATGCAATCTAAAATGATAATCTCTAATACAAAAGGTAGAATAAAAAAACCTTTTACTGCTACTGAATATCTTCAATATTTTGATCTAGCTTTGTAGTCTCTTCACAAAAAATATTATCAACTCACCCTGATCTGATCATATATTAGATTTCACATATTACATCAATACAACTTTGCATTACATACATAATTTTATACATACATCTTCGCATTACAATTTTCTTACTTATATACAAGCTTATTACAAAATAACCTTACTATTCAATTCATTACATGCTTTCGAAAACATAAAATCACTTCTTTCTACCTTAGGGTTAACATCTAGGATGTTGTCCCTAATTATTCAAGTCATTATTTTGATAAAAAATAATAATCCCTTAACTTAATATAGTCAATTACTGATCGTTGCTCTCTTCTGGTCGGCTCAACATTGTCTCTGTAAAAATTGATAACTATGTCTATATGTGTCATGCAATTTTTCACTCTTAGGTGTAGCTTCAATATACCTTATTTAAAATGTGTTCAAGTGCACATGCACTAAAAGTACTCCCATAAACTTTACTGATCAAAATAGTCTTTGTGTAGATAGATAAACATTGTTATACTTAGATAATTTTCATAAGTTCTCATTTAGAACTTTCTCCTTAGACCATGTTGTCTTAACTCGGAATGTATGTTTCCATAATGACAACATCGTGATATCCTACTTAGCCAAATTTCTAACAATCTCCCCCTTTGTCATTGGTGGCAACATGCAGGAAAATTTGCTAAGTCCCAAAAACTTATAATTTTTTTTTGAAAAACAAATTTGTAGCATTGTGTTACATGGCCATTATAAGATTTGCAAGGATCTGTAGATCATATATGTCTACTTATTTCTCCATAGGGATACTCCCCCTTTGATTATACTCCATACTATTTCGTATATCTCTATCTTATACATATTAAAAAATTTCTCATACTATACTACTACCCCTTTGATAAAAATGGCAAAGGTGTCAAATATATGTATATACAAGTCAAAATTTTGATATACCTTCCATTTTCAATGTTGTAAAGCTCGAAGACTTGAAATGAAATCTATGAAAATTTCCTTCAAGTTTTCAATTTCCTTGTCCCATGTGTTCTTGATAGAATAAAATAAGCTAAGTAGTGCACGTAGTCCATAGGATGCTATCTCAACTGCTTTAAGATTCGGGTATGAAAATTTACCATATGAAGTCTTTGATGAAAGACATTATTCTAGTTGATTCTACACATTACTGATCTTCAAGTTTAGGTGCTCCTTGAGTAATGAAAAAAAATTTAGTTTTGTTTCCTTCTCATTTTCCAAAAGTCTTATTTTGTCATGAATTTTCTCACTCTCTTCTCAGTATTAGTGATTTTCATGCTAGGATTATGTAGCTCATTCACTATGACTTGCAATTCTACTTCTTTTCTCTTCAACTTTTTTGAAATGTCTAAGATGTGTTTGTGTGACAAGGCACACTGACTGTATAATTCTCTTCCTCTCTCTAAACATCTCCTTAACTCCTTAATGTGAATATCAAGGTTTTCTAAGTCATTCTTGATATTTTGACAAGTGGTTTGGACTAATTGTGCATCATGAAGTGTTTGTGCTTTCACTAATGCAATTTTAGTTAAAGCAGTAAACTCACTATAATGAACTTTCCTCAGCTCTCTTTCTTTTTCTTGCAGATCAACTTCACTAACTTGAGTAGTTATAACTCCTTGAAGCTTGTTTGTTACCTCAAGTAGTGATCCTTCTAGACTATTTACTTTCTTATTCTTTCCAATGATTTTATTTAGAGATGAGATCAACTCTATTTGATTATCATCATCAACTTCAGCTCCCAAATTAGCTAATGCTGACTCAATTGGTGGGTTTGATGGGCTTTCTATTGTGACCTTTTGTGGTGTAACCATTTGGATTTGCTAGGGTATAGTCTGCGTATGCTTTACCTCTTTACCTATACCTTGTTCCTCTTGTATTTCTTTTTGTGTGATTTTTGCTTGTGTATCCTTTATTTCCTTCATTTCTTCTTTCTTTTCTTCTCCTTTTTCTTCTTGTACATCATCTTCCTTATTTTTTGTCTCATCTTCTTGTTCACTAACCATTCCTTCCAAATTCCCAACATCCTCTCCTTGATCTTCAAAAGAATTTTTTTCTCTTTCAATAGTAATGTTGGTGCCTTCAACATGCATTGATTCATCATTAATATGAATGGCAGGTGGTGTAACTGGTGTTTCTTTTACATATGATTCTTCTTCTATTGTTTGAGTGTCCTATTTTGATTCATTCAATGCTTCACCTAGTCTAGAAGTCATTACCTTTACAACTACTTCCTCAGTTTCCTTATTTACTTCTTCATAATTTCCTCCATGATTAGAACTTCCCTTCTTTATCTTCTTAGATGGGTGTTGAGACTCTTCATAATTTCTTTAAAATGATCTTCATCTTTTATTACACATAATTTTCTTACAAATATTTCTCCAATTCATTTGTCTTCTTCTATTGCTCTCTTATTCATGTTAACCAATTTCTCATATAGATCATTTGGTATCTTATCTTTGATGTTTCCAAATTTCTTGTCAGCAAGAATCATATGCTTGACAACTTCATTTTCAAGATTCAATTTCTCAAAGTTATTATACATGTGATAATACTTGTTTAGCTTAGTGAAGTCTCCTTCATTGATGATCAAAGGGTTCACTTTCTCAATTTTGGGCTTCCATTGTTTGTTTTTGCTATTACTTCCCTCTTCTTATCCTGGTGATTGAATAGAAACTTGACCTCTCATTTTCTTTCTAGGTGGTAATTCTTCTTCTTATATCCTTATCCTTTCTACTAGAGAAAGATAGTCTTCTGCCTTTTACCTAGTCCACTAGCCATCTCTTTTACTCTCTTTGTTGGTGTAGTGGAGGTGGATTTAGTAGATTTTCTTACAACCATTGGTTTGTCCAATGACACACTCAACTCAGTAGGATTAGTGATGTCCTCATCAATATCTTGAACATCTCTTATTTCTACTATAGTATGTTTTGCAATGTTGAATTCATGCTTAGTCATACCTGTATCTTTTAGTATCTTCTTTATTTTATTTTCAACTCTTTTATTTGATAATATTTGCACCTGTGATTGCTGTGTTGTACTAAAAATCTCTTCAAATATCTTGAATCTAGGACTTTTAGAATCTAGTCTACACTCTAGTATCCTTCTTACATATCCTTCATCTTCTTCTTTAGATATTTCATATTCTAGAGGATATATGAATTCAATCCTTTGCTCTACTACTTCAACATATGTAAAATCAGTTTCAACTAAAAAACATATCTAATTCTTGTACTTCTCAACTATTGTAGGTGGAATTCTTGACCTTTTCTTCATCTCATTCTCAAATGTTTTGATTACAAGTGTAGCACTCTCATTTACTTTATCAATTGGGTGTCTGAGATACACCTTTTTGATTCTATCCATTGAACTTCTATCATCATTCCAATTAGTTCCTATAGTGTAAGGAAATCTTTTTAAAAGATGGAAAAATATGTAGGTGATTAGAAATGAAAATCTGAATTGGGAGTTCTTTGTTTTCTTAATCTTTTCAAGATTCTCAATCAACTGAATTATAAGAATTTCACTCATGTCTACTTTAAATTTGTCAACATACATAAGATAGTGTTGCAAGAACATCTCGGGTCCTTGGAAATCCTATGTAACCAAAAACATGTTTGTGTTTTCTTGTATTTCTTACTTCCTTCTTTGACTGAGTTGGTTCAGTGTTTCTTAGTTTTCTTCATTTACCGATGTTGGTCAGTTATCTCTCTAGCTCTTGGTGATGCTTGTCTGGCACGCGGTTATCCTTTCTTACTAAGTTGTTTGATTAAGTTTCCTGTTGAGGCCAACTCTTGCAATTAATTTTGGTCATGGATTTAATGATGGTATCTATCATTGGGAAGTGTGTGGACCTAGATCTAGTCGTTCCTTCCATTGATGGTGGATCTAAAGGCTGACTTGTTTAGTAGCCTCTTGTATATAATATAATCTTTGGTTGTAGTTTAGGGAGTCAGATCAGTTAGAAGATAGAGGCTAGAAGTTTGAAGATTGTTGCATATCCTCACATGTTGGAGGACTTCTATACTTGATTGTAATATCTGGCCTAAACTGGGAAGGCCTTACAACCTAACATGTATGAATCAATTGAAGTTAATAAATGAAAGATATTTGCATTCTCTCTCTCACTTGTGTGTTTGTTTCTTCCGCATGTGATCTTTGCAAGGTGGATCTAGTTAGGGTGTGCCTTTGGCCCCTCTGCTGTACTCCTTTGCATTGGGTGGTATCAGAGCGAGGTGAGATATGGATCTAGGTTTGTGAATATAGGTTTGAGGGTTCCTTCTTGTCAAACCCTAGTTGATTTGTTGTCAGGTAGAAGATTGCAATGTAACTTACAATTGTAGAGGGTTTCAAGATGGTTCATGGGAGGCAAGATGTGGATCCAGGATTGGTAGACATGTTGAGACAACTTGCTACTAGCTTAGAAGCTATTGAAATAGCCCAGAGAAGAGGAAGATATCTTGAAGATGTTAGTGATCATGAAATTGAGGAAGAACAAGGTGATGTAGAACCTGCACCTGTGATGGATCAAGGTGAGGAAAGATTGTTGAAGGATTTGACAAATCTGAAGTCTACACAACACTTTAATCCTCCTGAGTATAGTGGAAAATTGGATTTTGATGAATTGGTATACTGGATTACCGAGATGGAAAAGTATTTTGAATATGAAAATGTACCTGAGGAAAAGAAGGTGAAAATTGGGAGCACAAAGTTGAAAAGTCATGCATCCTTGTGGTGGGAAGGTCTGTAGTTGGATAGAAAGAGGAAAGGAAAAGACAAAATTAAGGTATTGAATAAGATGGTGAAAAAATTGAAAGTAAAGTTTTTACCTTGTGATTATTAGATTAACCTAGTTAGGCAAATGAAAAGTTTGAGGTAGAAAGATAGCTTGGTAAAAGAATATATTGAGGAATTCTATAGATTAGATATTAGATCTGCACATGATGAATATGATGTGGAAAGAATTCTTAGGTACCTGAATGGTTTGAGAGTTTCCATCGAAGAAGAAATCGGTTTGGTCAAATTGGAGAATATTGAAGAGGCTTATCAATTTTCATTGAAAGCTAAGGAGAAATTGAATAAGAGACATGAGAAAAGACAAAGAGGTAGAAGAGGTAGACTCCCTAGAGGAAGAGGTAGATCTTATGGTGAAAATAGTAGACCTGAAGTTGAAAAGACAAACCTGGATAAAGGCAAGACTGAGTGGAAATGTGAAAGTTCATCTAGAGGCATAGGCAGTAACTACTAAGGTGGTTATAATAGAGGTGGTTTTTGAGGAAATTGTTACTATTATGGAGAAGAAGGACATAGATCATTTGAGTGTACACATGCAAGTAAGAAGGTCGATAATAGTAGAAATGCTTTGGTGCAAGAAGAGTCACCAAATGAACCTAAGAAGGAAAAGAACTTGATGGTAAGGAGATCACTTTGGAGTGAAAGTAATAAGGAAGATCCGATAAGGAAAATTTTGTTCAAAACCAAATGTATGGTTTCTGATAAAGTTTGGAAGGTCATCATTGATAGTGGTAGCTTGGAGAATCTAGTATTTGAGGAAATGGTTACAAATTTGTAGTTGAAATGGTTGGAACATCTGAAGCCCAATCAGATTTCATGGATCAAAGATGAGCACACACTCTTGGTAAATGAACAATGTTATGTGAATTTGAAAATTGGAAACTACTATGATAAGGTGTTATGTGATATCATGCCTATGGATTTTTGTCATATTTTGTTCAGTAGACCTTGGCAATATGATAAACATGTTATATATGATGGGAGATTGCATAAATATACTATTTGGGCTAATGGAAGAAGACAAAAATTATTACCTCTGATTGAAGCACCTATTAGTAATGTTTGCACATCTGTGAAATTTTTCTTGATGGAAGGAAGAAATTTTGTTAAGGATTTGAAGAAGAATGATGTATGTTTTGCTGCGATTCCTAACAAACTGAGTAAGAAAATAGAGGATAGTGTCCCTGAGGAGATTGATAAGTTACTCACAAAGTACAGTGAAATAATTTTTGATAATGTACCTAATGGTTTTCCACCAAAGAGAAGAATTGATCATTGAATGGATCTAATCCCTGGAGCTAGTTTACCGAATAATGCACCACATTGGTTGACACCTACTAAGAATCAAGAATTGAATCGACAGATTCAAGAATTGTTGTAGAAAGGTTTGATCAGAGAAATTTTGAGTCCTTGTGTAGTACCTTTTGTATTGGCACCTAAGAAGAATGGATAATGGATAATGTGTATTGATTTTAGATAAATCAACAAGATAACAATGAAATGTTGGTTTCCTATACAAAGAATGGATGATATAATGTACAATTTGACTAGAGAAAAGTATTTTACCAAAATTGATTTAAAAAGTGGCTATCATCATATCAGAATCAGAGAAGTTGATGGGTGGAAGACTGCTTTCAAGATAAAAGAAGGTTTGTATGAGTGGTTGGTTATGTCTTTTGGTTTAACTAATGTATCGAGTGCTTTTATGAGGTTGATGAATGAAGTTTTGAAAAAAATATTGGGTAAATTTATGATTATATACCTTGATGATATTCTAATATTGAGTAAGACTAGAGAAGAACATTTGTTGCATGTTAAACAAGTATTGTAGAGATTGAAGGAAGAAAAGTTGCTGAGAGATTGTGTATTTGGGATTTATAATTTAAGTTGATGGATTGAAGATGGATCCTAAAAAGGTTGAAGCTAATTTTAATTGGCCTACACCTGAGAATGCTAGTGAGGTAAGATCATTTGATGGTTTGACAAGTTTTTACTGAAAGTTCATTAGGCATTTCAGTTCAATTTGTAATGCTATGACTGAGACTATGAGAGGAGATAAAAGAGAATTCAAGTGGACACATGGATCTCATAAAAGTTTTGAGAATATAAAGCAAAAGGTTGTTGAATTTCCTATTTTGGCATTGCCTGATTTCAATAAGGTATTTCAAGTCGAATGTGATGCAAGTGGAAGTGAAATAGGAGCTGTGTTGAGTCAAGAAGGTAAACTTGTTTCTTTCTTTAGGGAAAAGTTGAATGATGCAAAATGGAAATACTCTATGCATGATCAAGAATTCTATGCTATTGTTCAAGAACTAAAGAAATGGAGACATTATTTGATATTGAGTGAATTTGTATTGTATACTGATCATAAAGCTTTACAGTATTTGGGTAGTCAGAATAAGTTGAATTGAGATATATGAAATGGGTTGAGTATTTGTAGAGCTATACATTTGTGATAAAGCATAAGAGTGGAGTCACTAACTGAGTTGTTGATGCATTGAGTAGAAGAAGATCTTTGATGACTGAGATGAAAATTGAAGTTCTTGGCTTTGATGACATGAGAGATTCTTATGAATTTGATCCTAATTTTTCTGAGCCGTTGAGAAAGTGCAGAGCACCTATTCAAGATCAACTGAGTACTAAATGGGAAGAATATTTCCTTCAAGGAGGTATGTTGTTTAAAGGTATTTAGTTGTGTATACCAAGAGGATTAATGAGAACTAATTTGATAAAGGAGAAAGATAGTAGTGGTTTGGCTGGATATTTTGGTGTTGACAAGACATTGAATTTGCTTAAGGAGAAATAATTTTGGCCATAGTTGTATAATGATGTTCAAAAATTTGTGAGAAGTTGTGGAATTTGTTAAGTTGCGAAAGGAGTAAGTTAGAATACTAGATTGTATACACCAATTTTTGTTCCTGAGAAACCTTGGATTGATATCAATATGGATTTTGTTCTTGGCTTACCAAAGACAGTAAGAGGTAATGATTCTATATTTGTTGTTGTGGATATATTTTCTAAAATGGCACATTTTATACCTTGTAGAAAGACATCAGATGGAGTACATATAGTAGATCTTGTCTTCAAGGAAATTTTTAGATTGCATGGATTACCAAGGACTATTATCTCTAACTGAGACAATGAATTTGTTGGATACTTTTGGAAGACTCTTAGGAGAAAGTTTTGCACCGAGTTGAAATATAGTTCTACATTTCACCCATAGACCAATGGATAGACATAAGTTGTGAATAGAAGTTTGGGAAATATTTTGAGATGTTTAGTTCGAGACACACCAAGTAATTGGGATTCTATGTTAGCACAAGTAGATTTTGCATACAACAATTCACTAAATAGGAGTACTAGAAAAAAACCTTTTGAGATTGTAAATGGCATGAAAATGAGAGGTATATCAAAGTTGAGGGATATTGCTGATGAAAGAAATAGAAGTGTTGAAGGAGTAAATTTTGTTGAGTACATGAAGACATTGCATGAAGATGTGAAATATAAGCTGCAGAAAAGTAATAAAAAATACAAAGACAAAGCTGATAGATCAAGAAGACATAAGACTTTTTCAGTCGGTGATGAAGTAATGGTTCATTTGAAGAAATGAAGATTTCTTATTGGAACAAATGGGAAGCTGAAAATGAAGAATTTTGGTCCGTGTAAGATTTTGAAGAGATTTCACAGTGGAAATGCTTATAAGATTGAGTTACCTAATGATATGGATATATCACCTATTTTCAACATTACTGATTTGTATGAGTATAATGATTCAGATGAAGAAATGACAGTACTGAATGATCATCCTAAGAAATAGACAGAAGAAGTTGAGCATATTTTGGAGCAAAGAATTGGCATAAGTACAAGAGGAAAATACTATATAGAATATTTGGTAAAGTGGAAGAATAGACCGATTGAAGACAGTTTATGGATTTCACAATCTGAGTTGGATTCAACTCAGATCATACCTATTTCATGATTCAGAGAATCATTTTCAAATAACCCTAGGTGTCTGATGCATGAGCATCTCGGGTCCTTGGCAATCCTATGTCACCAAAAACATGTTTGTGTTTTCTTGTGTTGCTCCGTTCCTTCTTTGACCGAGTTGGTTCGCTGTTGCTCGATTTCCTTCATTTAACAGTGTTGGTCAGTTATCTCTCTAGTGCTCAGCGAATTTCCCTAGCGCTTGGTGATGCTTGTCTGGTGCTCAGTTATCCTTTCTTACTGAGTTGTTTGTTTTAGATTCCTATTGAGGATGACTCTAGCAATTAATTTTGGTCATGGATTTAATGATGGTATCTATCATTGGGAAGCATGTGGACCTAGATCTGGTTGTTCCTTCTATTGATGGTGGATCAAAAGGCTGACTTGTTTGGTAGCCTCTTGTATATAATGTAATCTTTTGTTGTAGTTTAGGGAGTCAGTTCAGTTAGAAGATAGAGGCTAGAATTTTGAAGATTGTTGTAGATCCTCACATGTTGGAGGATTTATGTACTTGATTGTAGTATCTGGTCTAAATTAGGAAGGCCTTACAGCCTGAAATGTATGAATCAATTTAGGTTAATATATGAAAGATATCTGCATTCTCTCTCTCACTTGTGTGTTTTTTTCTTCTGCATGTGATCTATGGAAGGTGGATCTGATTAGGGTGTGCCTTTGGCCCATCTCCTATCCTCCTTTGCATCATATAGGTTTCTTGCACCATACTTGCTACCATGTCATCTTCCCTAGAGATGGCACAAAAATTTCTAGTCAAAATATTGTACACATACCTCACATCATTTTGCTCAATATTACTAAATTAAATTCCTCTTCCATTGTATGAAGACTTTGTGTTGTCTAGCATTATTTTCTTCACATTCTTTTCAATTAGAGGGATTGCACCTTTTTTAGATAGACCTGTTACCTCATGTATTAAATTTTTTGTAATGTTTATTACTCTATCATCCAACCAAAACTTCCCATTATGAATTCTACTTAAAATGATCTTTGTCCATTCTTCATTCTGAAATTCATAGTGAAACATGTAATTCATGATGTCTAGTTGACCTAAATGTTCATATTCCTTGTAGGTCATATCTTGTTTGTATATCTTATTATAATCCTCAATCATAATATTGTCTCCTACAGTCTCAAATTTACATTTCAAATATCCTCTTACATCTTCCAAATGCAAGACATCGTCTGGTATAGCCAATAAAGCTAAACTAGGGTCTTCTTTAGAGGGTTCTACTGATTCATTTCTCACCTTAGGTCTAGGTGTTTCCTTTATGTTATGAACTAAGGATGTATCCTAGATTACACTTAAAAATTACTTCTTTAAAAACAAATACTTAATGAAATACCTCAAAATCATGATTTAGGGCTTCCACTTACTAGATCTAACAAAAATCTATCTCTAAATCTTGCAAACTACTTTCAACCTTCACTAGATAACTCTCTAAGACTCTTGTGAATTCTTGAATGATCAAATAATCTCAATAATCTACTTTTATCTATCAAAACCTTCAAGACATTGTCATCGCATTAATTGCATAATTGTATACATGTCAAAAAGTTGTTTCCGGTTACCTGCAAAACTTCTTTCTTTTCGTCTAACCACATACATGCTCAGAAATTCATGCACTTTTAACGATATCTTTCTTATATCACTTACTAGATTATATTAACTTTGCAATGCTTGATTCATCTTTTTCTATACTCTATGCTATTCTAATGCTTAATCTGATACATAATTCATGAAATTTGATGCTTAATCAGTTTGAGATGGGTTAAGAATTGATTCAAACTTACTCTTGAACACTTCACCTGAATGAATTCCTCATATTGTGGATGCACTTTCTTGATCTGTAGCTTTAACAAATATAACTTCTTCTATGTTACTAATGTTTCCCTTCTGACTATTCTTAGTATCCATATTCTTTTTGGTGTAATTCACATTCCTTCTAGGATTAGGTTTTCTCATGTTGTTCATTCAGTAATATCTCATTGTGTGACCCATGTTATTACAAATCTAACAAAATATAACATTGTTTCCATATCTTGGTCCTGACTGATTGATTTGTGATCTGCAATTTCTAGAAATATGTCCAACATTGTTGCATCTATAACACACAACTCCATTTATTATATTGTTTGTTGCTCCAATAGGTCTTTTATCTAGAGGGTTAGTATTTCTAAACGTTTTACAATTATTTTTATCATTAGATCTAAGTTTCTTAAAATCAATAGCTCTATATCCACAACCATGACAATTATAACAATAACCATATATAGGTTTGAATTTCTTACCTATGCAATCTCTTTTCATGTGTCCAAATGAGTTGCATGAAAAAAATATACTTTTGAATTCACTTCACAGTTCTTTGGGTTATTCATTTTCTTAGGTTGATTAGGTACATTTTTAGATTGGTTAGAATCATCTTTGATTGTTTTTTCTCCTTCTTTGTTCTCAGGTTGTTGAATTTTTGGATCTAGTTCTTTATATTCTTCAATCTTCTTTGATAATTTTTCTTCAAAGTATCCAAGACCAATTTTATCATAAGAGGGTTTCTGATAAAAAATTTATTCATCAATTTTCTCACTACTAGAATACAGTTTCTCAAGATGTTGTTTGGATTGAGTTAGTTCTCCTTTCACAATTGTGTTGTATTTCTCAAGTTCGTCATACTACAATTTTGTAGTCTCAAATTCAAATGTTACATTTGTAAGTTTAGATCTTAGATCTTCATTTTCAAACTTCAGATTTGATTCAACTTTGTTGTTATCATCTTTTAGAATTAGCTTTAGATCTACAATCTTTAGTTCATGCTTCAAGATCACATTTTCCTTTTTCAGTTTTGAAACTTCATCACTATCCTTGATTTGATTTGTAGGTTATTTATTTGATTTTAGATATTATATCTTGTCTTTTAGTTTCTTGATGTAGTCTTTTGCATTATCATATTTTTCCTTCAAATTATCACTTTCTTCAGTAAGAATATCAATCTATTCAAGAGCTTCATCTAGGTTTTTCTGTAATTGATCCATATCCATAGAGATCTTACTCAAGCTATTAGGCCTTCTTCAAGTAACCATGCTATGATACAAATTATTAGAAATAGGAAATACTGAGAAGGGGGGGTGAATTAGTATTTCACAAATGTTTACTTTTTCCCACTTATGATTATATGAAATTAACTTATAGATTGCATAAGGAGATAAATTGAATAAACTGAATAATAAGCACAACCATAAAATAAAAGAACTCATAACACCATAATTATTCTCAAGGAAACCCTAGGCCAAGGGAAAACCCCAGTTGGGATGATACCCACAAATTATCCACTAATCAAAAGTATTCAGTTAGTGATATTGACCCTGTTAGGAGTCTATTACATCTGTATAGTGTATTTGTCCTAGTTAAAGGACTTTAGGCCTTGTTTGAAGCCTCAACCCTATTAGGATTTGGTATTACAAAACATGAATATATGCAATATGAGCTTGCTACCCAAACATGCAATATACAATGATAATCTCTAATACAACAGGTAGAATACAAAAACCTTTTACTATTGTTGAATATCTTCAATATTCTGATCTAGCTTTGTAGTCTCTTCACAAAACTCATTATCAACTCGAACTGATCTGATCATAGATCATATTTCACATATTACATCAAAATAACTTCACATTATATACATACTTTTATACATACATCTTCGCATTAGATGTTTCTTACTTATATACAAGCTTATTACAGAATAACCTTACTATCAGCTTTCAATTCAGTACACACTTTCCAAAACATAAAATCACTTCTTTCTACCTTAGTGTTAACATATAGGATATTTTCTCTAAGTATTCAAGTCATTATTTTGATAAAAAAAATAATAATCCCTTAACTTAATAGAATCTTTTAGCACTTGCAATAAAATTCATGGCTGTGTAAATTTTCCTTGGTCTCTGCAATGTTTTTTGTGCCTTGGCCCTCAAACCCTAGTTCAAATCTTTAAATTTTTAGCCATTGGTGAAAAGAAGCCCTAATATATCTTGGTAGGTTCTATTTAAGCATTGCTTTTTCGGTCACTAAAGTTCTAAATTACCCATGTGCTAAAATTGTGGTGACCCTTTGCATGTTATGTCATTAGGTTTTATTATCGGGGCCCCCTTTAATTTTTCTAAGCCTAAGTTTTCCCGATAATATTTCCATGTGTTTCAACCCTTTAAAAATGTGTGGCTATCATTACATCACAAGGCTTCCTGTTGTCAGAGTTTTTGACATGCAGTATAGCGATGAGCAAACATTTGTCCTGGCAGGCCCATTCCTGAGTATTGCTGGCAGATAAATAGCGGATCAAATCTATGGTGGTCATTATACCACTAGGGCAAGTTGATAGCTTTTTAAGCATCATGGTGTAGCGATGACCATTGGATGATATATGGTGGAAGAGATGGCAGGTGGGTCATCAGGGTGCCAGGTGTTGCGGAAATGGCAATTTCTCATTGGTTGCTGAGCAGTGATTTGGTAGTTGTCAGTGGGACCAGGGTTTCTAGCGTGTCTTTGAGGGCTCTGATATTTTTAGGGGATCTACGGTTGGCATATGATCTCATGGGTTCTGTCAGTGCCATGAGATCTTATGCCAACCGTCGATCTTACCTTTTCTTAGGAAAAAAAGGGAAGGTGGGTCCTCTAATAGTTGGAGCTGACGTGTGTGATTTTCATTGGCGGAAGGGTAACGATGTAGTGGGACCATTGGAGAGGTGGTGCTGATTTATTTTATTTTGATTGGCCGTGCTGAAGGGTGATAGGGACATGTTAGTGGGCCAGAATCTTTCAAAGGGTGGTAGTGTGGGAGGATCTACGGTTGTCGCATGATCACACAGAATCTTTTCAAGCCATGCAATCATGTGCTCACCGTTTGATTAAAGGCTTATATTTAGTGGGTCTGATATGCTACGTGGTGGTGACTTGCTCAATTTTCATTGGTTGTGAAATGTTGATGTGGTTGAGAACTTTTCAAATGATTTGTTGACTATTTTGAGGATTAATGAGAGCCACCCAATTTGCCAGGAAATAAATGAAATCAACGGTCATGTTTTAAACTTGATCCTGTAAGCCATATAGAACAGGGTGATTGTTCAGAATTGATTTCTATGGGACATTTGCAGTTGGAGAATGATGTAGAAGACATAGGTTTCCACATAGATATGATTTTTCCATCTTGGGGTGCCATGCCGAGTAAATACAAAGGACTGTTAGTTGACACAAGTGGCTAGGGTTTGATGTTTGTTAGAGAGTTCCATGCTATGTACATGCAATTTTCTTCTAGGCTGGCTCTGGCATTAATTTTTGTTTTTTCTGCTACAAGAGATTAGTTCAATGTGTAATTGCAGTAAGCCTTGAATATGAAGCTAAATATTTGTACATTAGATTTGATCTGATTCTCCAAGATTTCTAGGCTTTTCTTGCACTCTTTCATTTCTTTTTCAGAGTGGTTGTTGGAGACCTAATTTTTTCCTAAATGATCCTTTGCTTGTTGCAATCCTTGTTCCTATAAAAGGATTTTCAAGATCATTTAGAGGGGTTCAAAATTTTTGGTTCCAAAGTTTCTAGTTTCAGAGCTAGTTCCATGAATGTTCTATCCTATAAATATTGCCTTCTTCTCTGCATATAGAGTGTTCCCTCTTTCCTTTCTGGCTATGAGAATATAAAGAAGTTGTAACAGATGTCTTATGTATGAGATTTAAATATATTTGTGCTATTATCAGATTGTCTCCATTTGGGTTTTAGACTTATTGATTATAGCATCAAGGGTGTTATAGTCTTTCTACTTGTATTTCCAATGAGTGTCTGTAGTAGAGTTGTTTTCATAGAAGCAACTAGGTTTAGGACTAGTTTTTAGATGTGTATGAGCTAGGGTATCAAAGATATCTCATGCTTGTCTTCCAATGGATGCTGGTTAATGTATTGCTTGTTCCTACGTCTTCCTCTGAATAGGTGATAGCATATCTGGGTACACAGGTGGCTTGGTAATGTATGATCTGATTTGGGGTGGATGTATTGTCTTCTTATTTCATAGCTCTGCTGCAATGAGGCATTTGACTCTGCTGCCCTTGGATAAGGCACTGGTCTATGTGAGACTTAGGGTGTTTCAAGGGTCCATTCAACCCAACATCAAATCATTCAAATGAAGTATTTTCCTTTCATGTTGGTAGTAGTAGTAGTAGGAGGTCCTTTCTAGTTTTCAGACTCATTCCATGCAAGTAGGTTATGCATTAGGTTTGGTTCATTGGGGTACATGATACCCATAGGGGTCTGAAAGATATTCCACAATAATCTAGTTGCAGGCCTTTGGTTTATCGTGAAGAGTTATGAGTGTGCAGATAAGGAAATACTCGCTTGAGTGATGTGGAGCTCAAAGAAGGAGGATGCTCTTTATCCTCATCAATTGGCCCTTTTTCCCTTTCAGACTTTGGAGTGAAGACTAACCAATTTGTCAATCATAGTGTAAACCTAACATTATGTGGGAACAAGTTTAAAAGCCAACAGAGTCAATTACTATTTGTTTCTCTATTCTGGTCATCTCAACACTGTCTCTGTAAAACATCGATAACTTTGACCATACATGTCATATAGTCTTGCACTCTTAGGTGTAACTTTAGTATACCTTATATAAATTGTGTTCAAGTCCACATCCACTGAAAGTACTCCTATGAACTTTTTTGATCAAACCAGTCTCTGTGTAGACAGATAAACACTATTATAATTAGACAATTTTCATAATTTCTCATCCAGAACTTCCTCCTTGGACCATGTTGTCTTAATTTTGAATATATGTTTCCATAATGACAACATCATGATATCCTACTTAGCTAAATTTCCAACAGAAAAAACTTCTATGTTTTGTATACATGTAAGATCCCCTTCCTTGCATACATCATTTTAGGGTTTAGATGTCATCTTATATAAATATCTTATCAACCTCCTAGATGAAGATCAATGATCTAGATTCATTACTTATACCACTTAAGCATTCCCTTTTTTCTGATAGGTTATATGACTTGCATAGGGATTGAAAATAATAATTACAAAATGTAATCATCTCCTTGATTAACTCAACAATCCTTAAATCTTGCATAGAAGTCAACTAGAATGATTTACCTTGGTGTTTGTGCCATAAAAAACACATATGTCAAAGCTAGCTTGCTCAACATATGAATTCTCTAATGCTTGAAATTTACTATTCTTCATATACTAGTGCTCGACACTGACTCTTCTATAAAACTTGACATAAATTGCTCGATGACTACTCTAGTACTTGGTGACCTCTTACTTTCTTAGTAGTAACTACTACTCGGTAACTGTACAAGTTTATACATAACTCAGCCTTTACTAGATGGCTCTGTCACAGTGATGACTGACCAACATTGCCTAGAAAATGACTAAGTGCTAGACACTAATAGACAACATAACATAGGGATCAACATATCCAATATAGTTAAATTGGCTTCCTAAAAGCCAAATAGATGTAGAATGTGTTTCATATACAATATACAAAAAATATGTCTAATAATTTCATATAGGTGTACAATATATCTCTAATCTAGACCTTTCTTGCAAGGGGAATAAAACAAATCCCAAGCTTCCTTCAAACCTCTCATGGATGGAGATGCAATGGATGGTGGAGTCTTATGAGTGCACTTACTCATCCTCCTTTCTAGACTCTTCTAGAGATTTAGCCGATAAAATAAAAGGTAGAAACATCAATAACTAATATACATTAAAATTGAATTATATGGTTCCATACAATAGAATATTTTCTTACCAGTAAAAAATATTTTCTTACTATGTTCATCCACAGGAGGGGCACGCTAACTATCTGGAGTAAAAAATCCCTACAATAATAGTTAAAATACATACATGAATATCATTAAAATTTTCAATACAAACTATTAAAATAATAATTAAAATTTCATACATAGATCAATGCTTCAAAACTCGCTACGGCTATAGAAACCCCATAATCCAAAGAGTCACAAACAAAAGGAGTATCTAATGTCAACAACTGAAAATGAAACAATAAATGTATTATGTAGTTATCACTTGAATACTTATATTTTTTAAGAACCCCACTAATGAATAAATGGTACCTCCCTAAAAGTGCCAAGGCACTATTTAGTGCGTGGTATCAAGGTCGAGGGTCTATTAGTAAACTAGTGCACATGTATGGCAAGTTATAATACAAACATTCATATAACAATGTACTACTCATTTGTAATAATTATAATGCTTTATTAAATATATACTTGTGGACTCAATGATGTGTTGAGAAAGGTGGGTGAAGGAATATGACCCCTGCTATGAACAATTTGACTCTAAATTTTGATAATATTTTTTCTACTAATTTAGTTATTCATTCATTTATTAATTAAATATAATCAAGTACTCAAATTAACATGCAAATAAATATAGCTCTGTGAAAGTGGCACAATGTCATTTTCTATGTGGTGTGAATGTTGAGGGTGCAAAAAAAAACTAATTCACATGCACAATAAGTTATGAGACAACCATTCATATAATTACATACTACTCACATGTAATAACTGCAATGCTTTATTGAATACATACTTGTTAACTTGATGATGTCATGTAAAAGGGAGTTGGAGGAACATTGCCACTACCACTGTCACTCCGATCTAGAATTTTTGTCATAATGATTAGATACTAATCTAGTTATTCATTCATTTATAAATTAAATATAATCAAATGAATTAAATGAGCTCGCAAATATTTACTTGTGTATCAATGCCAAATTTTGCATTGAGAAATCATCACTCGTCATTCCATCATAATCTTTCTATCCATCAACATTACTATATATGCATAGGGATCCACATAAATGAGAAATATGGTCCCTCAAAGACTAACCATGCTCACTCATGACTAAAGGATGGGGAAAATGTATGAGAGTCTATTTCAGAGCACTAATCATGCCTAGTGTGTCAACCTCCACATCTTCCTTCACAATGGAAAGAACACTAACATGCTCAACATGTGGTTTTCCAATGGGTGCCCTAACTATGTTAGGATCATGTTGTGCCCCCAATCTATCATATGATGACCCCCTACCTCTACCCTAAAATTGTAGAAATTTAAAATAATTTGGGACCTCCTTGAAGAAAAACTCACAATAGAGTTTCCTTGAAGAATATAATAGAACATCATGATTTTTATAGGGAGGATTATCTAAAACTATTTACCATCTAACCCAAAATTTATTTTTTATCTCTTCATGCTAGCACCAATGAATCAAAACCCTTCTACAAGTAGTTCTAAGATTTTCATTCCTTTTAGGATTTTCAAAGAGTTTGAAAATATCACCTTTGGTTATTTTTTCTCTTTTACATCCTCATATGATAATTTATCTACATAGTATTTCTTTTTCTCATCTTATTTCTTTGACCATAGATTAAGTGGTGCATTAACTGAGCCTATGTGGGTCAAGATTGATTCTAATTATTTTCCATTTGTTTCCCTTCCATTATTTGTATCAATATATTGGTTCAACCTCCCAATCAAAGCTTCTAATTTATCTTTTCCACTTTCTATTTGATTAATTAAATTATCTTATGTTCCATGTGGAGGTTTCTAGATTGATGGAGGAGGATGGTGTGCATTTTCTTCATTAAATTATACATGAGGAGATGGTGGAGGGTTTAGTTGAGGGGGATTATTATTTCTTAAAATATATATATATATATATATATATATATATATATATATATATATATATATATATATATATATATATATATATATATATATATATATATATATATATATATATATATATATATATATATATATATATATATATATATATATATATATATATATATATATATATATATATATAAACCCTCATTAAACTTAAATTTTAATAAAAAGAGGCTTTGAGAACAAAATCTGATTTAAAACCTGGATTAAACTTAAATATTAATAAAAAAGAGGCATTAGCAGTAAATTAACTTACTTCTTCCACCTTTTCATCATCCTGTATGTGGTGGAGACACCTTTTTTGCAATCCAATGCACCCATGAGGTACAATCTGCTCCAACAATGACATTCTTGGTCCTAAGGCTTGGGTATGCCAAGCCATAGGGCATACACCCTATTTCTTTTCAGGGACCAAAAAAATATTTGGCATCTTTTTGGTCCCCCATATATGTGTATTTAACCATGATTTGTTGGCATTATGATGAGATTAACAGTTGACATGGTTATGCATATTGGTTGTAGTCATTGGTAGTAATTGGTTTGGTTGTCATTGATGGAAACTAAGTTAGATCAGTCATGTATAATAATCGGTGAAGTGCAAAATGCAATTGGTGTGAAGGTTAAGTGATTGGTAATGCTGAAAATTGGTTAAGTCCAAATTATCGATAGATAGAGAGGTCAAAACTTTGGTAGAGGCCATGACATATGAATAATTATAAGATGTGGTCATAGACACAATATCTGAATGTCATAGTTTAGTGTGGTTATGACCACAACTCATTTGGTTGATTGGTGAAAGAGACTTTGGTGTCATAGTCATTTAGATAGGTAAGAACACTTGTGTTCTTGAGTATCACTTGGAAAATCCTAGATTGGTAAGTGGTATAGAGATTGTGATAATAATTAATGTTATGATAAAGTGTGATAATGGTTATAGAATCAATGAGGTATTATTGTTTGGATTGATGCTATTGTATAAGGAAGATTTGAGGTATTATTTTTTGGATCCAAAGGTAGTATGTCTGAAGATTCTAAAGAAGAAATTGTAGATTTGATGGAAAAGAAAAAAGGACATAAAGAAGAAGTGGAAAGTATGAAAAGAGAGCTTGAAAGTCAATCTATCAAGATGTGCGAAGATCTTGAAGGAAAGAGAACAACTAAAAGTGTAAGGAGGACTACAGAAGATTCTAAGAAAGTTGTTGAGGATGCCCTAAGAGAAAGAGATGAAGAAATCTATAAACTAAGATAGTAATATAGTTTGTATAGAAACCAAATTCAAGATATAGCTAAAGAAAATTTTTAATTTATAAGTAAGAATGAAAGACTCGAAGAAATGAATGAGAAAATGAAGAATGAATTAAATTCTAATAAAGAAGAAAATGAAAAATTGAAATAGTATAATGAAAGCATGCAAAATATTGATGTACAATTGAAGAGACAAAGATGACACAAAGATCCAAGTGGTCTTGGATACACTAGGGAAGGAACATTTCAAACGGTGAGTCATCAAAATCTGAACCTTGGAAGCCACAAGATCAGAAGGTAGATCCAAGAAATTCAAGTTAGAAACATAACAAACCTACCTATTATAACTATGGAAACCCTATTCATACTATATATGTGTGTAGGACCAAACCAGTGAACAAATATTATAATTTTGATGGTTATTGCTACAATTTTTAGAAGTATGGTCATACTTCTTATGAGTGTTGATCCATATCTAGGAGTAGATCTGGCAATAGATCCAATGGTGGTAGATTCAATGGATACTATTTTGCATGTAAAAAATATGGAGATAAAGATGATAATTATAGGTCTAAAGCTTACACTCCTAGGTCTCCAAATAAATTGGTAAGGCCTAATGGAAGGGAAAGAAAATTTGATCTAGCATGTTATGTATGTGGTAATTAGGGTCATCTAGCAATGAATTGTAGAATGAGAACTCAGAGAGCCAATGCTGGACCTTGGAGGTCAATTCATATGAATTTATTTGTTTTCCATAGGATCAAACACATTGCAAACTATTTTTAGTTTAGGAATCATTCATCCTATCTCTCAGAAGATAGAAAAGGCAAGAAGATTGTTGATGTTGAGGAACTTGGTCAATAAATGAAGAAGATCTAGAGAAAAGATGGAGAGAAGTAGGAGGAAAAACATGAAGAGGTAAAATACTCCAAAGAGTATTCACCATCCTCTGGTGCAAAGGATTCTTTTTTAAACTAAGCATATTATTTTCTTATGGGGAGCACTTAAATAAAAAACATTTATTGATCCCCTAGATCTAAGAGCGGTAAGATCTATATTCACATTATGGTGTAAGGTTCTATGATTTTAGTTTTGATAAATATTTTTGGAGTTGACAATGATTATGTGGTGAGAACATTGAATTTTCATGGTATATGTATTTTACTATTTGATATCAGTTATAACTATTTAAGTACCTATTAGTGATATGATACTATTCCTACCATTGGAAAAACATTATTTTACCATCGAAAGTGCATAATGGTTATATCTCAATGATAAATAGAGGGAATTGATTACACTTTTTACCTTTTACATTCACTTGATCATTTGAGCCTAATTTTTTATCTAATTTTTAAGAGCCCTAACCAGTATTTTGCAAGTTATCTATCTGGTTCACAGTTGAATTTGTGTCTTGTTACAATTTCATCAAATGGAAAGGAGATTTGATACCCCTATGCTGATGAACATTTTTGATAATACTCAACCTATGTTCAATCTTCATTCGATCAAAGCAATGTATATTGACATGTCTAGAACACTTTCTATGACTCCTCCATGACTGTTGTTAATCGAGGATGTTTGGTCATATGTTCATTGCAAGATTGAAGAACTAGGAGCTGGAGTTATCAAGAAAGAATATGAGAATATGTGTACTGATGGTGTGTTGAGAGATGAGAACAACCATCTACAAGTGAAAGGTATAACATATGCGGTATAAATTCCACATCAAATAATCCAAGTATCATAGTATTGAATCATCAAAAATTATTTTCATAACATCAAAACATCACCAAATCCATCTAAAGATCTAGCTTGAGAAATAAAAAAACATGATAGTATTTGGCATCATAAATAGAAATGGTTACAACTTTTATGGCTTAATGCCTCAAATATTATCATGTAAGACAATATTTATTTATTTTATTTTCATTTTCATACTCTAATATAGAACCATGAGACACACCATTTGAAACAATAATGCAATGATATCATTATGTCATTGGTCACATACATATGCTACTCTACCAATATGCTTTAATTTTTCTCATACTAGGATAAATACCCTTGACCACATGCATTAAATTAAATAGGTTCCCAACTTGTTATTTTGAGGAATTAACTTGTTTATATATAATTGATAACCTCTATGCTTTGATCAATGTCATTGACCTTAAGATCATACTGAGTCATGTTTTAATTTGACCTTACTTATGGTAGACATCGAACCTTTGCATCCGATATCAAATTTATACCTTGAATAAATCATTGTAGTTATGTGATTTCTCTAAATGTGAATATGCTTGTTCTAACAATGGTCTATTCGTAAAAGAATATAATGCATTGACCTCTCTTGATTTATGTGTTGATATATCACAAAGTCTATCATAGTTCATATGTACAATTGACACGATGTTGATATTTCTATTGGATTTTTAATATAAATTTAAGTACTGAGAAGGGAGAGGTGAATCAGTACTCCAAAAAATTTTATCTACCTTTTTTTAACTTTATTTGTATTTCTATCATATATTATGATCAATTACCAAATTGTAAACTTTAATGTATGTAACATGATGAAACATAGAAATAAAAAATCAGCTTCAGTACTCGGTAACATTAAATCTAATTAACCTCCTTAGTTCTTCTCTAATTGCTCTATACTAGGTAACTTTAATAACTTCACTTCATCATTTCAACACCATCACATCAATTTTGTATCCTTCTCTTACTTCTCTAATCTTTACAATTTGTTCTTTATATACTTGACTTAGAAATGGTGGAAACCTTCTAGATTATTCTCCTTAAATGGTGGTAGCTTTTGTTTGATTTCTAATGTATACATTCCTTTCATTTTCCATTGGTTTATCTACCTTGCAATCATGTGAAATCATATTTTATACTTCCAACTATTTACCAAACGATCTCTCCTTGAAATCCGTAAAACATTTTTTCTTAGTGTGTAGGTTCAAGGTATCTATCATGATCTATTATGTTGGCCTATTTTACTCAGTAACACATTTTTTTATTTCTTGGTAACATGTTCTTTCATCTTAGTAACTATCATGCACTTCTCGATGCTTCCCTTTCTCTTCTCAGTGCTTATCATTCATTCACCTTTACTAAAAAAGTCTCTTCCTTTATCGACTTCTTTGTTTGCTTCACCATTTGAGTCCTACAACTCCTTTTACCAATTGAATTTGACTATCCAATATGACTGAAAAAATTAATGACAATACAATAACTCTTTAGAAGTATCAATCTCCCCCTTTGGCATTAGTTTGGCATCTTTGTTAAAAAGTCAAAGTCATCAAAATTTTATCGTTATTCAAAATTTGTTGAAAATTATGACCATGAATAATACCCCCCTATGATAATACTTCCTATATATATCTTCCTTATACTATACAGTACCTATACATATGTATATCCCCTTTTTTGACAAATATGCTAAAAAAAAATTAATTACTTTGATTAGGTAGATGTATCTTATAAAAAATGTATGGATACCTCTTCTTTGCATCTTCTAGAGATGTCTGCTAGGTTTCCTTCAATGTTTGAATTATAAAAAAAAATTCACCAATATCTTCTGCTAATCCCATCATGCTATCCATTGCACTGATATTGGGAGTATTGACCAATTCCATGGCCTTTTGTAGATTTTTATGCAATGGTTCAACTTGGGGAATAAAAAGTGCTTCATTCTAAGTTCATTCTAGATTCCCATCAGATGTTTCAACCTTGAGTAATAAGTTTGAAGTGATCTAGGCTCGGTTGTAACATTCGTTAGCCTCTCGGTCAACTCTTTCTACATGGAATCATATTTCTTTCTAATCTCCTTAGTGAAATTTGATATAAAACAAATTTTATGAAACAATGAAAGAATATCATGAAATTTATTTTCCAATTTAATAGTCAACTTAGAAAGTTATACCTTGTCTAATGCAGCATTCTTCAATATATCTTCAATTATTTTATGCTCTATTTTCTTCTGATGTACTTTCATCAGGTACTCAATGGTCTTTGTAGCAAGTTTTTTGAATTTCTTTACCAAATCTTCCAGTTGACTTAGTAGACTACCCTTCTCATTGGCATGAGCATTAGGAACAATTTCCTAGAGTATATCCTTTACACTTTCTAGTACATTAATCTTTGCATCTTTTCCAATATTTTATCTTGGGTTTCTTTCATCTTAAGTAGATCTCCAAATTTAGATAATTCCTTTGGGCTAAGTAATGAGATAGCTACCTTAGGTACTATTATCAAGTTGGCTCAAATCAACTTGTTTTATGTTTCTTTTATTCTTCTTCTCAACCATAATTCTTTCACTAGTAGAAAATTTAGGGTAAAGTGATGCCTTCATTGCATCAAATGTGGTCTCGGTTGTAGTGTCTTCTTTTCTTTCTTCTCTTATCTCTTAATTCTTGTCTTCTTGTCTTGTCTTTTCTTTCTTCTTGTTTTTCCTCTTTCTTCTCTTCTTCTTTCTCTTGTTGTTGTTTCTAACTTGTACTCTCAGTGGAGGTAACCTTCTTGGTATTATGTTCTTTATTTGTCTTGATGTCCTTAGGTTCCTCGATTGATTTATATTATGTCTCCTTATGTTGTTCGGTAGTCTTTTCTTTTGCATCTATGAGGATTTTTGTAGAAAATTTAGAAACAAATTCATGAATCTCATAATAATCATTTACATGTTGTAAAACTGTATTTTTATCCATCAACTTTGTTGTAGCAGTATCATCATTTTGCATATATTATGTGTCTTTATTCTCAATATCCACGACATCTTCATCTTGTCTTATTTCTTCAGCTAGGTCTTTCTATATGATGTCTTCAATTATCACCTCATCCTTGTCTTGTGTTAAATAAATAGGATCAAACTTACCTTAATGTTCCTCAGTCTGAATTGACTAGTATGGAAAGTAGATTTCTCTCCATTTTTCATCAGTTTCTTTCTGTACTTCTTCTAGTTCTCCGACCATAATCCTTAAAGATCTTCCTTTGATAGGAAATCTTCTAGAGTTTTTTTGCATTGCTTCCTTAATCTCAGGTAATGAAAACTTATACAATTAGTACTATAGATCTTTCTGTCATCTATTTCTTAGATTTCAATGTATACTTCCATCTTGCATCAATCTTCTTATATAGACTATCAGCTAGTTGGTTGGAAACTTCAACATGTATTGTCCTAAGTTTTTGCAATGTGAAAAGAACTCCATCCTCTATCTTTACCTTGACTTCATCACTCCATGTATCATACTTAGTATATTTTATTCCTCCAACCCCTCCATACTTCTTAATATTCTCAATAAATGCATCTAAAGTTTTTGTTTCTAGGGGATATTTCTTCACAACATTAAATTGACTCAGATCTTTTGATTCAGTTTCACTATCCTCTTGCAATTTCAGTTTTATTCTTGATTTGGTAGTTATTTTTTTTTCTCTTACATAGGTTTTGGGTTTCAGTTTCTCAATCTTAGATTTCCTTTTGTCCCTTTGTGTAGTTGTAGACCTTGTTAGGGGTCTTGTTCCTTTGAGGCTCAATGATTGTTTTTCCACTTTTGGTTTCTTTCCCTTATCTTCAGATGGTCCTACTTCATCTTCTTCAATGCTATCTCCAAGATTTTTAGATCTATCAGTAATCAATTTGCTTGTTCTCCTTTAAGCCTAAAGTATAAATATACCCATTTCTATCTTCTTCTTGACTTCCTCATATGTTTTATATCAACTTTCTCTCATATCCATAGGTTTAGCTAGTAGGTCTTCAATTTTTTGTGATTTTGTATCAATATCAATTTTATAGCCCATCAGTTGTAGCCAAATAGTCCTCGGATTAACAACTTTAACAATGCAAGTGTTGATATCGACCTCAAAACATATAGTATCCCATTGTTCTTCCACTAGTTGAGAAGGAATATTGAATTTATTATGCTTCCTTGCTTGAAATTTGGTAAAATAACCACTCATGACAATATCAAAATTATCTCCTAAACTCTTGATATACTCATTAATCTGATAGATAACTAGTTTCTCCATATTCCAAATCACATTACCGATAGATGAAAAGAAGTTTTAGAAATAGAAGAATATACATAAAAATAGAGAACCAAACTTTAATGTGTTCATCTTGGCATTCTAAATTATGTTCATGTTATTATCGAATTTCTTCAACATGATTTCACACAGATCAATCTTCATGTCCTTCTTGACAATTTTGTATTTTATGTCCACTAGTCCACATGGTACACTATACACTTAGGAAGATTAGAAGATTTAGTAAGATATGTTATTGCATATGAATTTGAGTTCAAGGTCTTCTATAGTACATAACATAATACTTCCTCCATGCCATTTGGCATTTGTCAATTCACATAGCTTTTTCTTATCAGTCCACTTTTTTTTTCCTTCAGTATATCACTGATTGGGTATCCAGTCACGATGTGTAGAAAATCCTTAATAATTTTGAATGGTTGGTCTAGCCACATAAAATAATTATGGAATCATCTTAACATGATTATTATCCACTTAGTCTTGAAAACTCTCAAAATATTCAGGGCATGCATTAAACCCTTAGCCTTCAAGTGGATGCATTCATCCTTCAATTTCCCATTTTTTGCACAAACTCTGGAAAGATGTAACAATGTCCTCTTGATAAATCACCTCAATTTTGTAGTGGATAAAATAACAGATCTCTTTGATCAAAATAGATCTTGCTAGAATAGATGAAAGTGCTCCCATTTTGTTTGGTTTGGAAACTTTCATGGGAGGAATCTTGTATCTAGGGGTGATAGGAAACTTCTATGGTTTCAAGGATTTTTTTTCAACACTTCCTTAGAGATCTTTATTTCATTGCAAGTCCTTGTTAATTAAGAGACATAAAAATAATTAAATTGTATCTATATCCTCTCCCCTCACCTTTTATGAAATTGGTTGAAGAGAAAGATCAAATTCAATTGGTTTTTCTTCTAGAGAGGTTTGTCTAGAGGGTGCACTTCCTCTTTAGAGGAAGAACTCAAATTAGTAAATACCTCAACTAGTATATAAATAAGACTGAGTAAAATCTTGTTTTGTATCAAACCGATCTTGGGCATGGTGTTTGGATAACAATTTGGATCAGGAAAACTTGCGTAAGGAGTCAACGTGGTCCATTAGGCTCTTGAGTGAGTCATACTAGAAACTATTAAACTATAAACCCACCTAATCTACTCTCAAATGTTTGATAATCTATGTGCAAGGATGATAGTAACCTCCCCAAGACACTCACCATATCATCCCATCCTTGAGCACTTTTTATCGACTAATACAACATTGTTTTACCCATTGCATTGTCTATAGTGGCCATATTTTGGTCATCTCTTAGGTGTGTTCCTAAGTTTGTGAGAAAAGTTTTTCAAGATAAACCCTATTCCATAGGGTAGAATTGTTTGAGTGTATTTTCTATGTTATAAAATTAGTGAGAAAAATTTGTCAAAATATACACAAACTAGAAGTTACCAGTATTTTTCTAAAGAGATCAAATCCAAAACCATGTTCTCACAATTTTTTTTGTCCCTTGCGGAACTGACTGCTCACTGTGTGTGTGAAAATTGTACCTGATCTGTAGACACAACACTTCAGTAAAACATTAGAGGTTAGTGATAATCGAAGTCGTGCAAAATTGAAATCTAATCTAACCAAGTGATTTACTGCCTTCTAGTAGGTGCGAGATTAATGTTCTCAGATTGTAATCGAGATCAGTAACCTAGATGACACCTAAATGAAGGATTTGAATGCAATTGATATATATATATTTTATATTTTCTATGCAATAAGAATGATAAAAACCGATATGAATCTATGCTAGATGAAATTGATATGCTATGAATTGATCTATCTAACAATGATATGCAAAGCTATGAAATTCTATGCTATGATATGAAAAATATGCAATTGAAATTGATCTCACAAAGCTTTGAATTCGCAAGTTGATTTCCTCAGCCTCCAATTCTCCAGCGTGATTGTGCAAAAATATGAGATGCCTAGATGCAAATTTGAGAGATGATTGAGAGATGAGCCTTGTTTTTATAGAAATCTAGGGCTTTGGAGGTGCATGAGAAAAAGCCATAAATCACTCAAATAACTCAGGTTGATTTTTGAGTTATTTTTAAATAAAGGATAATTAACTCACAAAAATATGCAAAAGCTAAGCTTTAACTCAAAATAGAGTTTAGCTTTAATTGATAATTGATAGTTGTTTGTTTTTATGATTGTGCATGTTTTATTTATGAATTAATTTAATAATAAAGTGATTTATTTCCAACTTAACTTCTTTTAAAAATAAAATAATTGATTTATGGGTTAATCAATTATTTAATCAAACTTTTATAAAAACTATATTATTAAATAATGACAACTTGCTTTAATTAATTAAATAAAAATTTAATCAATTATTCATAGGATATTTGGATTTATTGTCAAAATTAAATAATACAATTAATAATAGATAGAATTAAATTTAATTACACAATTAAGTGGCAAGATATTAAATCTAATTAATTAAATATGAAAATATTCAATTAATCAAACTTTAGGATAAATGTGATTTATTGCCAAATAATTATAAAATTAAAGATAATTATGATGATTAGGAATATTACTAGGAATATTCCCCGATGCAGAATTTAAGATAATCAATTATGATTCGATGATGTTTAGATGTGCCTTAGGTTAGGACTTCGATGTCAATTTTGTTCGATTTGAAGATGTAGGAGGTTAATGAACATATAGCCCATTTTTGGGGTCTTACATTTTGCCCCTCTTTGAATTACTATGCGAAGTGCAGTGGTTCAAAGAAAGTTTGTGTTTGATAGAGATATGAAATTGATGCGAAATTGATAATTGATATGAGACAAAAGCTGATTGATATTGATTTGATATGAAGATAATAGGTCCTGAATGACCAAAGATAATGTTCAGTATAGCAGTGATGAACTGCGGATTGCGAAAAAGTGTCAAAACACCTGATTCCAAACCTTAGGATTGCAAAGAAGTGAGTGACCCGTTCTAGACTTGATTGTCTTAGCAGAACTAGCAAGTATCACATCCAAATCCTTCAGTTGCTGAAGAACCAAGAAAAGAACACTATGATCCGATGGTTGCAAAAACTGATACAGTTTACAAGATTAGGAGAATACCAGATTGATATGGATCTTGATGAATTTGATATGCCCCAAGTGATGATAGATTTGCCCCGAGCGATGAGGTCTTTTTTTTTTGATGAATCAGTAACTAGACGTGATTGTTTGTCTTGATTACTGATGAAAGATATTGATAGATTTGATTGACAGACTTTGAATGATGTGCAATACCATGCCCCCTTCGGGATTAAAATTGAAATCTGACAAGAAAAGTCAGTGTTATAGTTTAGAAGCATGTTAATTGATTTGAGAAGTGTGGTGAAACACATTCAAGAACACATTCTACATCGTTGGAAGGTCCCAAAAGACCAAGTTTGACTAGGTTTGACCATGAGTTGACCATGGTTGACCAAGTTGAAATTTTGATAGTTTGATGTAAGATAATCAGTTAAGTGGAATACTAGATTTTTGTGATGATTGAAGGTTGATTATGCAAGAAATTAATAATATGAATGATCTCAGATTTGAAATTTGATCCCGAAAAAGGATTCTACTTGCTATTTCATTGGAGGAACCTTCATGTGAGATTCAGCTCTTGTTAGACTTGAAGATGCGATTTGAAGAATCATTTAAGCATTGAAGTTCATTTAATCATTGTGAGATCATGCAAACATGCAAAATGCAATGAGACATGCAAAATGAAATGAGACATGCAAAATGAAATGCAACCTAAGACCTAGGACCTAGTCACTGATCATATGTCGATTTGTTATCATCATTGAACTTTTAGGTAACCGGATAAATCAATACAATGCCCACTAGCCATGAAACCATAGACATATGAATATCAATTTGTATGCACAAGAATCAATACAACACCCACTGGTTATACAACCATGGACATATGAATATTGATTTTATTTTCGAAATGTCAGAGTAGATATAAGCACCAAGGCACAAACGCCAGGATGACCTGAATATCATGTCCATTTTGATATAGCAATTTGTATAAGCATCAAAACATAAATGTTGTGATGACCTGAATATACCTTGCATTGCAAACACATCAAACAGTCAAGAGATCATTCTAAATCCAATGTGAATTACCCGTAGTGACCCTTTATCATTCACCTCAGGCAAGATTGCGTGTCACAGTAGGAGAAAGAATTTACTTCAAAAAGATAATAGTTAGATCAAACTTCCTTGAATTTTTTGGGTATCAATGGTTAAGGTACGCATGGCCATCCAATTTGAGATAGAGGCTCTTACAGTCAGACACCATTTCAATCCATAATTTCCAAAGTTGTTGGATTTTCACATATAAGAAGAAAATAAAGAAAAGATTATGCCCCCAGTCATCACTCTCTAAATCCTATAAAGGACATCATCGAAGAGCTCGAAGGGACACAATATGCAAAAATCTCAATGCGAATCAGTAAGCATACAAGGAGTTAAAAGCATGAAGCATAGATTGTTTTCAGTGTGTTCTGATATTTGATTGTGTTGTTGTAGATGCAAAATCCTTTCTGGAGATGAGACAGACAGACAGACTCAACTTGAAGCTTCAAAGGACTTTGACTAGATATGATCCATCTAAGATACATGGGAGACCATAGGATATGACATTGATTGCCCCCAAGTGTTAAACATTGATAGGATACAGACGCTTGAGCTGATTGGTGTACCGACCGACTTATTGAAAATTGGAAATGCAGAAACAAACTGGGAGATATGTACAAACTAAAGAAAGACTGAAAGCTAGGAAAGACCAAGATTGCAATGATAGATGGAGCATTTGGAACAAGTGGCACCCATTTGCCGAGTTGTCACCATCTTGGAAGAGATTCTATTTTTGCTACCAAGGCGCCTGTTTCCAGGTTTTCACCAAGGCACTTTTACTTTTTCTTTTTTTTTTGTATTTTTCATTTTTTTCAATTTTTTGGTACTTTTGATATTTTTTATTTTTTTTGTGAATCATCAAGGCACCTATTGCTAGGTTTTCACCAAGATGTTCATTTTTTTAAGGACTTTTTTAGATTTTTAAGATTTTTTCAAGACATTTAACCATAGACTGAATGCCTTAGGCATAGAATTTCTTCAGATGGAGAACGTTGATTGGTTCTTGGAGCTGTTCTCGTTCAGTTGTTGAGAGTTGATAGGCACCAGAGCCAAAAGTAATAGTGATAACAAAGGGACCCAGCCAATTGGGTTTGAACTTCCCCTTGCGTTCTTGATGTGATTAATTTTTAGGATTTTCTCTCAAGACTAGATCACCAACTTGAAATTCTCTGTGTCAGACTTTCTTGTTATAGCCTCTAGACATTCTTTTCTGATACACTCTGAGATGATCATATGCTGCTTGCCTGCAATCATCTAGTAATTCTAGTTCTTGTAACCTAGACACTCTATAGTCTTCATCAGTGACAAGTCCATGCATTCTGATTCTAAGTGATAGGATTTCAACCTCAATAGGTAGTACCGCTTTAGACCCATAAACTAAAGTGAAAGGTGTAGCCCCTGTAAGTGTTCTGATACTAGTTCTATATGCCCAGAGAGCTGGATTGATCATGAGATGCCAGTCTCTTCCTATTTTATTCACTATTCTATGCAAGATCTTCAGGAGATTTTTGTTTGAAGCCTTAGCTTGTCCATTCCCTTGAGGATAGTAAATAGAAGACCAATGTTATGTAATCTTGAATTTAGCACATAAGTCATCTAGATCCTTGTTTTTGAATTGTGCCCCGTTATCTGTGATTATAGAGTGAGGGATCCCATATCTGCAAATGATGTAGTTCAGGATGAACATAGAGATCTGTTTCCTCGTTTCTTGTGTTAGAGGAACTGCTTCTACCCATTTTGTAAAATAATCTGTGGCTGTGATTATATGGGTATGTCCATTAGAAGAGTATGGATGGATAGCACCTATGAGATCAAATGCCCATTGTTGAAAAGGCCATTGTGTAGTAAAGGGAATCAGATCTCTCCCGGGAGCATGAATCAAGTTGCCATGTACTTGACACTGTTGATAGTTTTTAGCAAATTTAATAGCCTCTTTCTCCATTTCAAGCCAATAGTACCTAGCCCTAATAAGTTTTCGAGCTAATGTTAAACCATTCGAGTGTGACCCACATATACCCTTGTGGACTTCTTCTAATGCACATTGAGACTCTTCTCATTCTAAACATCTAAGCAGTGTACCATCTAGACCTCATTTGTATACATCATTACCAATGATGACATATTAGGATGTGGATCGGATAAGGTTTCATTTCTCAAAATGGTTAAAGGACTCAGGGATGATTTGGTCATGAAGATAGGAGAACATATTTTTGTAGCGGGATGAATCATAACCTACAATGGTGTAGATCATGCGGGTTTCAGGGGAGTCATATGCAGGATAGGATAGGGCTTCCACCAAGAACTCATAGCATAGCTCATGTTCAGGCTATTGTAAGAGAGTAGATAGTGTTGCCATTGCATCGACAGCCTTATTCTCCATTCTGGGTATTTGCTCAAATGTGATAGAGATGAAGTATTTCTTTAAATCATCTACCATTCTCTTGTAAGGAATGAGCTTTTCATCTTTGGTTTGGTACACATCATTGACTTGGTGGATAACCAATTGTGAGTCTCCATGGATGTGCATCTCTGTAACTCTCCACTGTATTTCCATTTTCATACCATTGAGAAGTGCCTCATATTCAGCAATATTGTTTGTGCAAGGAAACTTTAGTCTGAATGCTTTGGGTATCAAATATCTTTGAGGAGTGATGAACAATATGCCTGCTCTAGATCCATTCTGTGTGTAGGAGCCATCAAAGAATAACTGCCATGCTCTAGAAGAGAGGTGCATGATAGAGGAATCGGGAAATTCCATTTGCATGGGTGTATAATCAAACAGTGGTGCTTCAACTAATTGATCAAAAATGACCTATCCTTTGATAGCTTTTCATTCAACATATTCAATGTCAAATTTTCTCAAGAGCATGACCCATTTAGCTAGTCTACCTGTGAGGGTAGCTTTGCTTAGTAGGTACTTCAGTGGATCAATCTTAGCTACCAAATGAGTGGTATGAGTTAACATGTAATGTCTCAATTTTTGTGATGCAAAGATCACAGTGAGACAAGCTTTCTCAATCATAGAATAGTTCTTTTCATATGCCACCAATGTTCTGCTTATATAGTAGATGGCTCTTTCCTTTTTGTTCTCATCATGCTGTGCTAGCAATGCCCCCAGTGATGTATCTATTGCAGAGACATATAATATTAATGGCTTCCCATGAATAGGAGGCATCAAGATAGGCGGATTTGATAGATACTTCTTGATATGGTTAAAGTTGTTCTCGCATTCTTCATTCCATGCAAAGGTCACACCTTTATGTAATGTTTTTGTGAAAGGTTGTGATATGTCAGCTAACTATGATATGAATCTTCTGATGGGCTGTACTCTCCCTTGCAAAGTTTGCATTTGACTGATATTCTTGGGAGGTTGCATCTCTATGATAGCTTTCACCTTAGCTGGATCGCCCTCAATGCCTTTCTTTGAAACTATGTATCCTAAGAGCTTTCCAGAAGTGACACCAAAAGCACACTTCTTAGGATTTAGTCGGAGACTAAACTGTTCCATTCTGTCTAGGATCAATCTCAAGTCTATTAGATGTTTAGTTCTAATCATGGATTTTTCCAAGGTATCATCCATGTAATCCTCCATTGTTTTATGCATCATATCATGAAAAATAGATGTCATTGCTCTTTGATATGCAGCTCCAACATTTTTGAGTCCGAATGGCATAGAATTCCAATAGAAGGTTCCCCACGCACATGTGAAAGCTATTTTCTCTTCATCTTCTAGAGCAATTTTGATTTGGTTGTACCCAGAAAAGCCATCCATTAAGGAATACATTTCATAGCCCGCAGTCATGTCCACTATCATATCAATGTTAGGCAGCGAAAAATCATCCTTAGGGCATGCTCTGTTCACATCTCTAAAGTCCGTACACACTCTGATTGAACCATCTGGTTTTGAAATAGGTACAATGTTAGAGATCCACTCAGCATAGTCTATGACACGGATGAATCCAGCTTTTAGGAGTTTTTCTAGTTCTGCTTTGACTAAGAGTGCAACATGAGGATGCATCTTTCTTAGTTTTTGTTTGATTGGTTTTACTCCAGGAGCAATGGATAGATGGTACATAATGAGATTGGGATCCAATCCTGGCATATCTAAATATTTCCATGCAAAATTGATCTTTTTTTCTCATAAGAATGTAGTGAATTTTTGTTTCTCTTCTTCTGATAGAGATTGTGCTACATGTACCAATTGTGGTTCCTCTGTTGTACCCAAATTGATGGATTGAGTTGGCTCAATCAGAACTGGAGATCTATCCTATAAATGACTCGGAAGGACATCAAATATCTCATCCTTAGGTGCCTCAGAGAGGTTTTCACCTTCAGATACGTCTTTTCTTTTTACTTTTCTAGGTTTTGAGACTGCCACAAAGTGGTTTTCACCCTCAGAACTCTTTTTCTTTTTATTTTTATTTTTTTGACTAAGATATTTGATGTCTGATTCGGTCATGCTGACGCTTGGTTCACTAATGGAAGTCCTCATAGGCTCAACTACATTGAGGTAGCAGGCAAGGGCATAGTCATTCAGGAAGGTATAAATACCATGGTTTGGGTTTGTGGAAGTTTGGTCGATAAGATCATGGCGTTGGATAGTTAAAGTAGGAAAGGCTTGGGATATGGTGTTCACAGATGTGGATATGTCATCATTGGTCCTAACCTGATGCTCAAGTTCAAAGGTGATATTATAGCTCAAAATGTTCAATTCATGAATAGGCTCAACATCATCATGGGAGTCCTCTTCAGCCATAGGTGGATCAGACACATTAAGTTCATTGTTTCACTCTAGACCTACGTTGGGTTGAGATACATATTGGTGAATAACATCAATCTATTTCTCTATGATAAGCTCATCTTCTTCTAGAATGGCACCCCATTCATAGTTATTTGACTCAGCTTCTGATTCAGGATCTCTAGGAAATCTTAGAAAATGTGTGAAATTAGGATGAATACCCCAAGAAGGATTACCCTCAGTCTTTGACTTGAATTCATATTCATGGGAATCAGTGTCAGAATAACTACCCCCTTCTTCTTGATCAGTTTGATTGCCTTTGAGATTGGCTGGTTCTTGTGGTGCAACCATCTCTTGTGCTACAGTAGGTTCTTGTGTGTCTACTACATTAATTCTTTTGATAGGATCATCTTTATCATCAAGAAGATCTTTGATCTCTTTAGGCAATTTTTCATAAGGGATGAGTTCTAAACTATCTGAATCATCATCTGAGGGTTTTGTCTCTTCTTTCTTGAGAAGGGGTTCTCCTGGTGCAATTTGTTCTATGACATGAGAACAACCACCTTTGAGATGATAGGGTTTCTTCTTAAAGCCTAAGCCACCAATATCTTTGTTGGCTCTACCAATATGTGAAATGGGTGTCACAAGACCCTTTCCTTTGATTCCTAGAGGTCCTTGACTAGAATATCCCATTTTGGCTATTAATTTGTTCCCTGGACCATATGAATTAGAAGGGATTGTAGGTGCTACAAATTCACTAGTTTGAACAATTTGGGATTCAGAATCATCTTTGTATAGCCATGCAAGCATAGCTTCATCCTCTTCAAATTCTTGTTTGGATACTTTCTCCGCCACAAAATTTCTTTTGTATGCTTCCATAGGTTCCTTAGGTTCTAATTTAGATTTCTTCAAAGATTGTCCATATGACTTGGGTGAGATAGGGAGAGATGTCAGAGACAAGACTGGCTCTATAGTGTATTCTCCCATCCCATTTTCTTTGATATTGATCTCTTTAGCAATGTCATCCATCTTAGATGTGGAAGCAACATTTAACTACTTGATGGAAGATTCTCTGTTATTGGGAACAAGCTTATCGACACTTTCCTTCAATGTATTGCAAGTTGTACTCAGATCTGCTGGGATAGTAACCTCCACTCCATAGGGAAATTTCAAGTATTGATGGTACGTAGAAGGAATGGCTTGCATTTCATGGATCCAGGGTCTCCCTAGAAGGATATTGTAAGCCAATGGTAGATCAAGCACCTGACATGTGGTATCTTTGATGATCGAACCCACTCAAAAGGGTAAGACAATGGTGCCTTTAGAAGCTCTTTCTTGTTCATCATAAGCTTTTATGGTGATCTTCTTTCGAGGATCAATAGCCATCTCTGAGAATCCCAACTATGTGATTAAGCTGTAAGAACAAATGTTGAGGCCTACGCCCCCATCTATCAACAAACATTTGACTCGATGGTTCTAGATCAAGACTTCTATGTGCAAGGGCTGATTATGTGGGTGACTTAGGGAGTTGTCATCTTCCTCTGAAAAGGAGATATATTATGGAGATGTTAGATGACCAACCATAGTCTCGAACCTGTCTAGATCTAGATCATCAGGAACATTAGAGCCGAGCAAAGCTTTGTCTAGGATATCTCTGTGAGCTGGAGATATTTGAAGTAACTCAAACATAGAGATTTTGGCATTGGTACGCTAGAGTTGTTAGATGATGCTGTAAGATGTAGGTCTTGTATCCTTTGGATTGGAAGATTTCGAGGCAACCTTCTGTTTAGAAGCAGATGTGAGATTGAAAGGTATCTTAGGGACATTAGATGAACTTGGTGTTTGTCCTTTCAGATGAGCTTGAGCTTGTGATCTGGTAACCACATTAGCTAAGGAATGATTTCTGTCTCTTCATACAATTGTGATGACATTGCAGCTCTCAGAGAGATATGGTTCAACCATATTGATGATAGCATTGTTTCTAGGGTAGGCATAGTTGACTTTTGCCCCCATGTTAGGCTGAGAAGTGGAAACTCCCTTGCCATGTTGTAGAAATGGTTCTGTAAATGCTGTGTGATCATTATTGCTGGTAGGATTATCGATCGTGATGTCCCCTTGATCTATCAAATCTTGAATGGTATGCTTCAAGTGGAAGCATCCATTAGTTCTGTGGCCTTTAGTTTGATGGAAAGCATAGAATGCATTATCTTTCCACCAATATGGTTTTGGATTCAGATCAGGGTTTCAGATTGGTGGTAAAGAGATCATGTTATCAGCTATCAGGATTCTCAGGGAAGATTCCAAAGATTCTCCCAGGGGAGTAAACTTTCATTTATTATCCCATCGTTTGAATGGCTTCTTTGGAGATGGTTCAATAGATTTTTTCTCTGAAGCTTCAATGGCTTTGGTGGCAAGGGTGAGATTGTAGGCCGGTGCCTTTGATGGGGTGCAGATAGTGTCAACAACACCATCAGAGATGATACCTTTGTTTCTATTCCAGCTCTTGTTTTTATCTTTTGAGCTAGATCCAGATTCAGACTTGTCCTTTTGAAGTGTGATTTCTCCTTTCTTGACAAGTACTTTCTCAATCTTGATTGCATTATCCACCATTTTATCAAAAGATACATGATCTTGCATTTGTAATGGATAATTGAGCTCTGGAACAAGGTTATTGATAAAGATTTCAAGTTTCTCCATCTTGGGAATTTGTCTAGTATATAGAGAGAACTTCTTTCTCCACCTCTTGAGGAAAGTTAGGAATGATTCCCCTGGATATTGCTTGAGGTTACAGATATCGATCATGGTGACTGGATGTTGAATATTGTAGAAATATTGTTGATAAAACAATTTAATCAATTCCTCAAAAGTTTTGATCGTAGAAGGTAATCTTGAAAACCACTGAATGGATGCCCCTCCCAAGGATCTAGGAAAAAGATGCATTAGATAAGTCGGTTCATGCATGAATTTCATGGATTGCATACAGAACTCTCTAACATGATCTTGAGGATCAGAGTGTTTGTCATATTTGTCATACTTTGGTATCTCCACTCTTTTTGGGAATGGTGGCATATACAAGTTTTTATCGAATGGGAAAGGACATAGGGCCTCCATGGAGAACTCCTTGGGTTCCTTCTCCTTCTTAAGATTGTTAAATTCAACTTGTATAGCATGCATCTATTTTGTCATAGCTATGAGTGGAGTTTCTTCCTCATGTGTGATTATATCATCAATGTTAAAGTTGGGAGGAAGCTTAGCCCCTTCCTGGGCTAATTGTAAAAAGTATGCCTCTCTATCCACTTTCAAGAAATGCCTCATCATTCTCTAGAATTCATCATCATTTTGACATCGATGGATTTCAGAGGGGGTAGGTTCTTGGTCAGCATTATGTTGAGAATGGTGTCCTTGGGACCATCCTCCTAGAGAACCAAGGTTTGTCCCTGCTTGAGACATGGTAGGAGTTTTTGGGCTCCCTGGAATAGATTGAGGAGGAGTTTGTTGATTACCTCTGTGAGTTCATAGAGGAGGTATGTAACCAGTTTTCAATCGAAAGTTACCAAGACCGTCATCTTCATAGATACCTGACTTGATGAATTGTTGAAGAGTTGGACTTGGGGTATTGGTCAAAAGTAAGTTCTGAGATGTTTCTTTTGATTTCTTGTGTGAAGAAGCTCTGGTCTCCACCATTAACTTTGAATGAAATAGAAGAAAAGGATGAAGACAACTGAAGAACAATTTTATTCGAGAAAATTAGATGATGCAACCTTGTCAAGATTATGATAGTTTTGAAGATCTGATGAGATGTGGGTGAAGGAAACTGTGTCCTGGATGTATGGGATAGATCGCCCAAAAGATAGCGGACACAAGTTCTCAACACTTAGTCTATTTTTGAAGATTGATTGAAGATTGATAGTTATGACAAGGTTTTGACACGAGATAAAAAGGACTCAAATTGATCAAACAGAAGACTAGATCGGATTCAAAAGATCAAACTCAGAAAATGGTAGAATGCTCAATAGCTACTGCTCTGTTCCAGACACAATGATATTTTTGACAGATTCTGGAACTAGGCTAGAAACATTGGATATCTTGCAATTTGACAATTTCTAACAACTCTCTCAAATTTTTCCAAATGACACTCTGCAGACTCGTACGACACTGGGTTGTCTATGAAACGATAGCTGCTAAACTCATACGACAGTTGGGTAGAAATGAAATGATAGTTGTAAAACTTGTATGATAGTTGGGTAGCAATGAAACAACAGTTGTAAATATCATACGACAGTTGCTAATAGGATTTTGACTTTCTTGAATTTGCTGGTTTGAAAACTCGTACGACACTAGGTTCTCAATCGTACAATAGATGGATAATACTGAAATGACACTTGACAAAACTTGTATGACTTTTGACTTTCTAAAATGACTTTTGACTCCAGAAAGAATTTACGTCAATTTTTGTAAAATTTAAGGTCTTCAGTTTTGGATTGTTTGCAAATTGTACTGTCTAGATTTTGAAGGTTATACTAGATTTGATTGTTTTTAATAGCCAAGTAGATAAACAAGCACGCAGAATAGCAAGCAAGTGATTCCAAGCACGTCTAAAAACAATGAATAAGGGAAAAAGCAACCTTGCCCATGAACAATCAAGTGACCAAATTGTGCTAATCCCTAAGAGTACTAATTGTGTATGTTCTAAAAAGTTTTGCAATAACACACATATACCTGAAAGTGAAAAATTGGCCTCTCTAGGGTTTTTAGTAATGGTTTGACTCTGTAACTTTTATGATTCAAAGGGGTGAACTCCAATCCCTGCGCACTAGGGTTTTGACACAGTCTGAGAACTTAATCTTCAAGAGCTGCTAGGGAGATCTGACAACCCAACAATGAACCAGACCTGTGGAGATTTCTTCCACAAGGACATTTATATAGCGGCTGTTACTACCATGGTGAAAATGGCTATTACCGCTTGAGGTTCCGTCAACGCAGTTTTCCCTATGAAGGGATTGTCCGCTACGGTTAACCCTCTCTAAAGGTGACTCAAAGATTTATACCACAAGGGGACTTGGCTCTAGATTCAAAGTTTTGACACCTCTTCACTTTTAACCCAAACAAAGCAAGCAGATTAATTTGACACGCTAAGATAAAGTTTTGTTCCACCAAGGTCTGTGATATCAACTCCACATGATCTATCAACCTCTCTGGGGAGAGAATGTATCAATCAATAAGAGAAGATGCACTAACCAATTTTGATTCACCAAAGCTCATGATATCAACCCCACATGATCTATCAACCTCTCCGAAGAGAGAATGTGTCGATCAATAAGAGAAGACACACTAACCAAGTTGAATGTGAAACGTACTAAGTATCCTCCCTACCTAGAAGGATTCTATCGTCAAGAAAGATTTCTCTAGGAATCCAATCTCTCAAGAATCACAAATAGTGTTCATAGGGCCTAATTACTATGTGAGCACAGATATATTCCCGAAAGCAAATCTACCAAAAGCATCCAAAAAGTAGAAAGAGGAACACTTAACGCTTAAAGAAAATATGAGATAAGTCCACAAGGTGGAACACTTAACACCTCACACAAGCTGAAAATGAGTCCACAACTTAGAAAACAAGTGAGTTCCTAAAAGCACAAAAGGGTTGCCAAGTGGAACACTTAACGCTTCTGTCCTGTTGACCCCTCCCCTTTATGGCGCTGAGATTGCAACCACGGGGTAGAAATGAGGGGCCGGTGGATTAGCGAGTCCAATAACCCAAGATAGAAATCAAGATCAATCACAAGTATTCTAAGACTACTTAATGAATCCTTAAGGGATCACAACCTAGTATCAAATTATGCAAGTGTGTAGAAATAGATCAAAAGCATGAAAAGATGCACACAAGCTTGACACATAAGAGATTTATTTTAAGTCCAAATCGAAATGTTTTCAGAACAAGGAGAATACCTCATGATCCTCACAATGTGCTTAGTAGATTCTATCTGATTTTTAGCAATTTTTGTTGAGCTTTTCCATGCAAGCAAGTGACGAACTCTCCAACAAGCAAACAAGCAAACAAGATATGCAAAATATATTCAACTTATGAAAAATATAGGGTTAGCTCTAAAAATCAATTTTTAGGAGCAATAATAACCATAAATTAATCCAAATGACAACTCATATCATGCATTGAATCATATGAAAAATAAGTGCATACCCATCATAAAATTTAAAGTTTTTTGCACTACATTTGACCTAGTCAACAAGATCTGATTTTTTTGATATGATTTTGGCCACAAAAATAGAAATTCAGAATAGGAACCCATACTAAAAAATAGAGAGCTTTCCAAAAATGAAAAAATTTTAGAAAAATCTCTTCATTTCTGCCCTAGAGATCCATTTTATCAAAATAGACTAGTTTTTACAAATGGACTATTTGAGCTATTAAATTGCATCTAAATTTAAAACACAAATAATAAACCCCCTGTAGAATTTGAAGAGATTTTCGAAAATGTAAAAATTCTAGAAAAATATACTGATTTGCGTCAGATATTAATTTTTTATGAAAAATAATTTTTTTTTATTAAAAATTCAAAATAATTCCCAAAATTCTGATTTTTTTTTCAAAGCTTCCTTGATATGTCTCCAACTTGTAAAAAAAATTTCAGATGAAAAATCCAAGCCGTTTGGGAGATAAAATTAAATCTATGAAACTTTAGGGTTTTAGCTCCAAGAATCAAAATCAGCATGCAAAGGTGGGTTGCCCCATGGTGGGCGCCAAAAATGTGTGTGTGAAAATTGTACCTGATCTGTAGACACAAAACTTCATTAAAACATTAGAGGTTAGTGATAATCGAAATCGTACAAAATTGAAATCTAATCTAACCAAGTGATTTACTGCCTTCTAGTAGGTGCGAGATTAATGTTCTCAGATTGTAATCGAGATTAGTGACCTAGACGACACCTAAATGAAGGATTTGAATGCAATTGATCTATATTTTTTATATTTTCTATGCAATAAGAATGATAAAAACTGATATGAATCTATGCTAGATGAAACTGATATGCTATGAATTGATCTATCTAACAATAATATGCAAAGCTATGAAATTCTATGCTATGATATGAAAAATATGCAATTGAAATTGATCTCACAAAGCTTTGAATTCGCAAGTTGATTTCCTCAGCCTCCAATTCTCCAGCATGATTGTGCAAAAATATGAGATGCTTGGATGCAAATTTGAGAGATGATTGAGAGATGAGCCTTGTTTTTATAGAAATCCAAGGCTTTGGAGGTGCATGAGAAAAAGCCATAAATCACTCAAATAACTCAGGTTGATTTTTGAGTTATTTTTAAATAAAGGATAATTAACTCACAAAAACATGCAAAAGCTAAGCTTTAACTCAAAATAGAGTTTAGCTTTAATTGATAATTGATAGTTGTTTGCTTTTATGATTGTGCATGTTTTATTTATGAATTAATTTAATAATAAAGTGATTTATTTCCAACTTAACTGCTTTTAAAAATAAAACAATTGATTTATGGGTTAATCAATTATTTAATCAAACTTTTGTTAAAAACTATATTATTAAATAATGACAACTTGCTTTAATTAATTAAATAAAAATTTAATTAATTATTCATAGGATATTTGGATTTATTGTCAAAATTAAATAATACAATTAATAATAGATAGAATTAAATTTAATTACACAATTAAGTGGCAAGATATTAAATCTAATTAATTAAATATGAAAATATTCAATTAATTAAACTTTAGGATAAATGTGATTTATTGCCAAATAATTATAAAATTAAAGATAATTATGATGATTAGGAATATTACTAGGAATATTCCCCGATGTAGAATTTAAGATAATCAATTATGATTCGATGATGTTTAGATGTGCCTTAGGTTAGGACTTCGATGTCAATTTTGTTCGATTTGAAGATGTAGGAGGTTAATGAACATATAGCCCATTTTTGGGGTATTACACTCACTTGACCTAGAGAGAGATCAAATACAAGAAACCATTTCCAAGATCAAGCCAAGGTGTACTTAGTGTAGTCACTTCCTAGTTTGTTACTATCATCAACCTTGTAGAGGTTATATCTAACTCCATGACTAATCAAGTGAAACATAAGAAGGACAAACTCCCAATTTCAAATGTTTATAAGGAAAAGAAATCCATCAAACATAATATCAAAGACCATCAACCTCTTGTGACCTTAATCCAAGAAAGAATTAAGTACAAAGAGAAACTAGAAAGAGTGAGTCTCAATGATAAAATCTTGCAATGCATTGGTCATTTCTAGATAAACCATTCTTTTGTCAAATTTGAGAGGAAGACTAGTTTCTCTATCACAAACATATCTTTTTAATTCCAGAAGCTTGTCTCATCATCCTTACATCCTAGATTATCCCTTAAGCATTTATGTCATCCCATTAAGAAACCCTCTTTTAGTTCAAACCCCATCCTTAATCCAAATCAAACAAAAAAAAATTCAAAATCATCCCCCACTTAGTGTCACATCCTTTTGAGATGCTAGATCCTTCATCATATATTAAAACCACCCCTTAGCTTCACTCACTAACTAGGCATTGTCTAGGGTAGCTAGTATTTGTCTTTGTAGCCTCATCACCTTGATCCAAAGGTTGGTTTACATTGACAATAATCTCATCACCCAAAATACCATAAGTCTATCTTATGTTGACAATCCCATCTACTTAGTCTTACACTAGGTATATAAAATCACTTTCATTTGACACTGATTAATCCTTAGGTCCCTAGAACATCCTCATCATTCTAATTGAACATCATCCATGAATCCTTTATGTCATAAAGGTCTACCCTTGGTCTTGCATCATAAATTTTCCTTAGATATCCTAGGACCATTCTAAGTCTTTTCACTATCCCTCTCCTTTTCTTCCTTAGACTTTTCCAGGAATATCTTGCATAAGCATCATCCTTTTCAAACCTTATATTAATCGTTGCATTCCCATCACTCATCCTAGAATCCACATTTCATGCCTATAGAGACACACTCAAAGAAAAGGAAGGATATGGATCTCAACCAAATGGAATACATGTCAAACACCATACCTAACCCCAAAAATTCCATGGTTTCATATGATCCACAAAAATAAGCTCAAACTGGGAATGTATGAGTTGACCCTAATGAAGTACCCAACACAGGTTCTATGGAATCTTTCATGAGCCACCCAAGAAATGAAAATAAGGTCATTGAAATCATAGACCAAATTTTCAATACTATCCTTGCTAAATTTCCATAGGAAGGCACCCCCCTACCACCAGGAATCTCATAATTTAGTGTTGCACATCCATTGGTCCTCCCGAGGGGATTATTTAAAATAGGTGTGAAATGAATTATTGACCCACACATAAAATCCATCCAAGTGGGATTATATATTCCCCACTTAATCTAATCTACATCCTCACATCCTATCATTCATACCATGCAACAATCAACCCCCCTTTTTTTCATGGGACCACTACCCCCAACTGGATCATCTCAAGTTATCATCCAAGCACAAAGCTCCATGCAAGCGTTGCCTCCACCCTATCATCTCAAGTATTTTCCCAAGAAAAAATCTCCATGAAAGTGCCACCTCCAACTCCTATGTCTCAATTCTTTACACCAGCATCACCTTTCATACTTGCACAAGGAACAATGTAAGAACCTCCATTAGTCACCCAACAAATCTTCACCCAAGTGCCAACTCCTCTTGTTACCTAGCCAACCTCCATAAAAATATCACTTCCACCTCTCATCCCAATAAAATAATACCAACAACCATTTTACACAACAAAGACGCCTCCTATAGGACCCCTAAACCAATCAATCATACCCCAAACTCCCATAGTCACTTCCACATGCCTAGTCATGGCTACATCACAAACTAATGCAAGGTCAGGCTCTTCTTGGGGTCTCAATAGGGCACAAATGCACTCCTTATGAATCTAGATTTAGTAACATATATCCAATTCCATTTTCCCATATCTAGTGATGAAATTTTCAACACAAACCACACAACCTCAACAGTCAGTCAACACTACCCTACCATTCACCAATTACCTTGTCATGTCATCATCTATCATCTCCCAAATAGTGCCACCACCATAACAACCAGGACCCTCCCATTATGCCAATTACCTTATAGCACTAGCAACTATTGAAAATGTCCAAGGGACTCATCCACCCCTCATCAACACAATTATGCATGATACCTATATTGGGAAAGCCCATAAAAACCCCTCTAGCCAAGTGCGTCAACAATCTAAAACATTTTTCCAAACCCCTATGTAGAAAAAATATCTTCTACAACCTCCACATCAACAATACCCTTCCTTACCACTACAGAAGAATCCACCGATGTATTGCCCACAAGAGTACATGTAGGCACCAAATCAACAATACCTTTCCCAACATCCTCCACAAAACCTGTTGCAACCCACATACCTAGCAAGAAAATATCCTTATCAGACCCCATATTATCTCCCACAAAATCATCTCTATTCACTTGCACCATCCTACCCTTTCCAAATGGGAGTACCTGCTCATGCACCTATCAACCCAAAATGGGAGGAAATGAAGAACTCTCTTAAGGATCTTTGTGCCAGGACTAAGACCAAAACATTTAAGTTCGATGAGGTTTGTCAGTACCCATTCAAATGATATATCATAGTAGTTCCCTTCCCCAAACATTTTGAGACTCCCAAGTTTGACAAGTTTAGGGGGAAGGAAGATCCCATCAGCCACATTAAGGAATTTTATATGGCATGTCAAGAGGTGGCCTATAGTGACAACTAGCTCATGAGACCTTTTCCAAAGAACTTAGGAGGAACCTCTCTTGAGTGGTTCTACAAAATACCCTATGGAAAAATCACAACCTTCATTGAGCTGTCAGAAAAATTTGTGGCACAATATGCGCATCACATCAAGAATGAATTCTAGCTCCTTGTTCTCTATCATTCCAAGAAAAAAGGAGGTAAAAGACTCACAAATTATTTATAGAGATGGCAAGGCCTCACAATGATAAAATCATTCCATCCTTAAGAGAGACATCTCACAAAGATATTCATTGACATCTTGCACCCTGAGTTATCACATCACATGTGTATGAACTGTATAGAAATGACAAGGCCTCACAATGAGATAGTCATTTCAACCCCTAGAGAGACATCTCATTAAGATATTCATCAACAACTTGCACCCCAAGTTATCACATCACATGGGTATGAAATATCTCCAAACTTACCAAGACATTTGAGGAAAGGGTATGGATATTGAGAAAGGTCTCTTAGAGGATAGTACTGTAAAACATTACAAGGATAATTACAATGATAAATCCAACATTGAAAATCCTCAATATTGGAACAAGAACAAGAATGCCATCACTGATGGTGACACAGACACCAAACAAATCCATGTTGTTCCTAAAATTCCTAGACTGCCTATTCTAAACTATCATCAACCAACACAATGCTAATAGAAGCTCACACGAGCCTATCAACAAAAAGTTCTCTCTTATTAATTGTCGCAACCTAATTTATGACCTCCAATAAACCAAACTAATACATATCAATCATGTAAGGGCATACCAAGCCATGCATCCAAAATAATAAAAAAAGGCACATTCATCCCTCTTGGTTAACCATTAGATGTAATGTTTTGTATAATAAACAATTCCAACTTGATCATGTATCCTCAGACCCAACCGCTTGGTGATTCAACCCAAAAACCCACATGGTAAAAGGACAAAAAGTATTGTGACTATCATCATGACAAGGGACATAGTACCGTGTAGTTCATGAAACTCAAGCACTACATTCATGATCTTAAAGACAAGAAGGAGATCATAGTTGATGCACCTACCTAGGTCTCACCTAATCCAAACCTACAAATTTATCAAAATGTGTTTCCTCAACAAAACTTTGGAAAAGGCACAACTAATGCAAGCCCACTAGCCCAAAACCAAGGAAAGGGTCAGAAAGTAGACCATGCTAAAGAAAAAGATTACATAGCTTCCTACATCAACTATGATAAATTTGTTGGATACATCTCCCAGGTGTTGGGGCCCAAAAAAAAAGATTGGATTTCCTATGGAACACTTGATCCAATGTTGGCAAATCCAATTACTTTGGCCAATGAACAAGACCAACATAAATAAGGTTTTGGACTTCTACAATTTTATCTCTACAAGACCAAGGCTGGTAGGCCTTTACTATGACCAAGTATGTTGGTTCAAGGTTTTTTATAACAAATGATTGTGTTATACACTAAGTTTGCACCCTTGTTTCAAGCTCTCTTGGTCTTGATAACTTAGTATAACATGGGAATCATCTCCAGGTGTGGGACCTATGCTAACTGAGATGAGACCTCTAGGTTCTAGGCTAGTTCCTCTTGGATAATCACCTTAATTTTCTTCTTGACATGAAAGTAAAACTTTGAGGGGAAAGAGGTAGAAGGAATGCATGAAAGGGAAATGACTTGAAAAGAAAACTCCCTACTAGGTGATACACCAAAAATATGGTATGAATCAGATTATAGAGGATGAAATCAGTACATGAGCTTAGGTCTAGGAGATCACAACTCACTAAATAGGCTTGCATCAATATTTTATAGCAGGGTCTGCAATAGAGAGATGCTATGCAGGGAAAGACAGAATGTTTCACAAACAATAGCACTCCTATAATTTAGACACAATCTATAACCTACAAATAGACATTCACCTTTGCAATTGGGTATAGGAATGAGATAGATTGCTAGGGGTGGAAGTATACCCACAAAAGCATTCAAATCAAATCATTCATAGGCATACACATAAATTGTAGAAAGAAAGAGGGATCAAGAACCCTAAGATATCACTGAAAACATTCAAATACTCAATTCATTAAGAGACAATTTAGAAAAGGAAGCATAGGGATAGAGAGGATGGCACGAAATACCTCTATAATATCTAAACAATTAATGGGAGATTACAGAATGTAGAAAACCAGAGGGCAGAAAAAATGCCACGGATAACTTTCTAAGAAAGAGAACTTTCTTCTTTACAAAAAATGTCAACTCCGTCAGCTCTAAAAGCTCCAAAAATTAATATATACATCTCCTTTTGCACACAGGCAGGAGAAAAACCTAACTAGGGTTACAAATTTTCATGATAAAAACCCTAATTATATCAAATTATGATCATAAATGTCATGGAAATATCTCAACTGATCAGATATCATGTTGCATGTCCATCCCTATACTGCATCTACCTGCGAACAAGCCACCTTGATCTATCTACCTTCCTGCAACCTGGGCTCACCATAACTATTCAAATCTAGTACTCTTAGATATTTGAATTTTGAAAAAAAGATTAAAGAGTCACAGGTGGTGCCAACCCTTATCCATCAATGGCCAACATTCAAACTTTAACCTTACTTTAAAATAGGGCCGTTAGATCTTTCCTTTTTACCCGGGCACGGTATTTGACTACAAACTTAACTTGGCATTTACCACAAGTTCCTTTTCCTTTTATTTTCTATATCATTTAATCTTTTAACTAACCCTAGCTAAGTCTAGCGAACAAAAGATAACCCTTTAGTCGCTAATTCATGGAATACATCTCTAACCCTAGGCCCATCCTACCACTTGTCATTCTTTTATTCACTCTCAACTGCTTCATCAGTAGACACCTTAGCAATCACTGACAATGGACCCAGAAAGAATCTACTATGCATCGGACGGTGGGCATATGATCTCATAGCCCCTGAAGATTCCTTCAGATCATATGCCAACCATAGATCTTTATTCAATTGCCACCTCACTTAAGATACTCAGACCCATGCCAGATGCCACCTATAATACTTAGTGACCAATAAGAACTCATCATGTCAGACGGACCTACAAAATAGTGTTTGAACACTTGGAAGATCGAATGATCATCGTATGATCTCATAGGGTCAGAAGATTCTATGAGATCATAAGACCACCATAGATCTTAATTCTACTAACATCCCTATAGATCCTCTGACATGGTCCCACTGACAGATCTAAATCATCACTCTGTCAGCCAATCAAATGTGAGCACATCAAAAACTGAGAACCCACCTGACAGAGCCCGGAGATAAAGTAAGATCAAAGGTTGGTGTATGATCGCATGGGCTCAGAATATTCCATGTGATCATATGACAATCATTAGATCATCATCGACTGACAACCCACTAGGCCCACTCTGACATGGCATCACATCACCAACCTTTGACCAATAAGAAATGTCCACCTCAGACTACATGGTAGTGGACCCACTAACATAGAAGTGCTGCACTGAAAAGAAGATCGACGACTATCCTTGCATCATGATGTTAACCTTCGAGCACATCTCCACAATGGTATAGAAACAATCATCGATTCTATTTGAGATTTAACTTGCAACAAACTGAGACTACCAAACAAACTATAACCGCTTCGCCAGGTCGCTGGGTGTTAAGGACTAAGCCGCCAGGAATAAGAGATTCTATGACTGAAGAAAGATAAAAGCACACATGGAAAATAGAACTCTTAAGTGGCTGAAAAAGGTAATGGAAAATTAGAATAGGCCTAGGGTTTTAGGGGTTTCTTGGGGCCAACAACTACTTTTTGAATTTAAACCTATAGACTAGAGGGAAAGAGGTTTACAGAGACCAGGAGAATAGGTAGAAAACCATGAAACTTTTTGAGGTGCTTGGCAGGGTTAAAATGCCGACCAGAGATTAAATTGAGCCTATGACCAAAATGAATAGATATGAAATTTTTGGGCAACATTTTGGTGACCTCTACTGGATGTTAGCCTACTAGATATTGATCAATGGCCTTGAGCAATCCATTGGGCATAGGAGTCAACACTTGAATATAGAACCCTTCCCTAGTAGAGAGGAAGACCTGGAACTAGAGGAACAAAAACTATGCATGGGCACTTCTTGGAAAATAGGGAGACTAAACTAGAAAATAGGGACAGAAAGCATGAAAACTATCCTAACCTAAACTAACCAGTATAGAAAATTGGTGAAACAAAGCCATTCACTGGTAGGCTAATAACTACCCTTCCTCCTGAGGGTATTTTGTATTGGACACATAAGGATAGCTATAGGGATGTGAGGCATATAAAGATTTATCAAAGAATGGTGAACTACCTCTGCAAGGATAGGATCAAGTTTACTCACCTCAAATAGATCATGTGGAGATGTCTTAGTAAACTCCTTCTGGGCCAAGTATCTGATAGGGCAGCCTCTTGAAATTTTGTAGGTAGGACTTTCCTTAATGGTTTCCTTTTTATCATCATGGTTGTCCTCTATTATGGATAGCCTTGTCAACTCATCCTCCACGGACAAGGAACTATCATCCTCTTAATTTAAACATGCAAAGAGCTCATCAAAGTTGTCAATATCCTAAAGATCTGGAACTGGTTCCAACCCTTGCTCATGTAGTAGCCCCTCAGAAAGAGAACAATTCAAAACTAGGCCTCCTTCTATGGGCATACAACTTTGAGTCTCCACTCCAAGGAGTAGGGATTCATCATTCAATTTGCTACAAAAGACCTCTATGATGTCAAAAAAATCATACTCTTTAGGGCTCTTGTTTATACGTCCTTTTTGGAAAAAATCCTCCATAACTTTATCCTCTTGCTCAACAAAATAGGGCAGCTCATTTAACAAGGACAAGGCATCCTCTTCTATGAACCTCCTATTGATGATGAACCTTTTGTTCTGATTGACCTTCAGCCATAGGTAATGGCATGGTTTCTTCTTCATCATCAACAAAGAGGGGGAGCTCATCAAATAATCCAACCAAGAGCTCAGACTGAGCATCAAACTCCATTTCTTCACCTTGCTGGCTCTCTTTATCATAGTCATCACTCAATGCTGATACCTTAGACCTCATCTCCTCTTCAACACTGAAAGCTCATTTACCATAGGTCCTTGCTCAAATACTAGACTAGCATCTTTGAGAAGACTTGGCATCTGACAATCAGAAGGTAGAATCCATTGGGGTATCCACAACACTTCATCATCTTGAGATGAACAACTTCCTTGTACAGATTGCTCTTGCAGAGTGGTAGACTGAATCTCAAGTAAAGGTTCTTGGAAAGAATTTTTTGCCTTAAAACTTGGGATGTGAAATTGAGGGGGCTTAGGGGAAGACATATAAGGCATAGACAAATGGGCCTTCTAGCTTGGGATCTTAGGTTTAGGAGCCTCTTGTTTAGCAATTTGTGATCTCAGCTTTCTTGACTCAACATCAGCTCAATGATTGATCTCTTCTTGAAATTTTTTTATTTGTTGGTCATCAACAAAAGTCCCTGCCACTTGGTAGGGAACTGGCCCCTGTTTATAACTTTGAGCCTCCATCTCCTGCTGCTCTCTGATCTCAGACACTTGCTTAATCAAATCAAGTAGTAGATTCTTTGTATTTTCCTGCTCTTTCATCAAGTTTGAGCTATGAATCTACTACCAATTAAGCTGAGAAGGGGGGGTGGGTGGTAAGCATGATGAGGTAGCTAGCCTTGCATTTTTTTTTGTACCATTTGTGCCCATGATCCCTCTTGTTGGAGGCCTAGCTCATAATCTTGTATAAGGGCATAATCATTTGGTGCATGTTGGATATATTGATGGCCTTATATAGTATGAAAGCTTGGGGTAAAAGCAAGCCTTAGATGGCTTTGATAAGGCTGATGACTAGCCCATTGAGCATTGTTCTCATAATAGGATGGTGGGTAACCTAACTTTCCATGATAAATTGACATGTCTACTCATGTAATTAGATGGAATTTGAATATGAAAGATTTGAAACATACTAGCACTTGATCTTTGAAACTAGCAGACCATCCAGAGTCACCAGATATGCATCACAATGACCTCTTCTAGGTCTATAGGATTCTATTAGCATATCAGAGATAGCATACTTTGAACATGAATCTGAACTTTGGTCCCACCGAGTGTGCCAGAATTATTACACCCAAGGTGGGGTGTCTTCTTAATTTGAATATGATCTTAGTCCCACCAGGCATGCCAGAATTGTTATGCCCAAGGTGGGGTGTCTTCTTAATTTGAATATGATCTTAGTCCCACTGGGCATGCCAGAATTGTTATGCCCAAGGTGGGGTGTCTTCTTAATTTGAATTTGGTCTTAGTCCCACTAGGCATGCCAGAATTGTTACACCCAAAGTGGGGTGTCTTCTTAATTTGAATCTGATCTTAGTCCCACTAGGCATGTTAGGATTGTTATAGACTAAGTTTGCACCCCTGTTTCAAGCTCTCTTGGTCTTGATAACTTAGTATAACATGGGAATCATCTCCAGGTGTGGGACCTATGCTAACTAAGATGATACCTTCAGGTTCTAGGTTGGTTCCTCTTGGATAATCACCTTAATTTTCTTCTTGAAATGAAAGTAAAAATTTGAGGGGAAAGGGGTAGAAGAAATGCATGAAAGGGAAATGACTTGAAAATAAAACTACCTACTAGGTTATACATCGAAAATATGGTATGAATCATAGTATAGAGGATGAAATCATTACATGAGCTTAGGTCTAGGAGATCACAACTCACTAAATAAGCTTGCATCAATATTTTATAGAAGGGTCTACAATAGAGAGATGGTATGCAGGGAAAGAGAGAATTTTTCACAAACAATAGCACTCCTAGAATTTAGACACAATCTATAACCTACAAATAGACATTCACCTTTGCAATTGGGTATAGGAATGAGACAGAATGCCAGGGGTGGAAGTATACCCACAAAAGCATTCAAATCAAATCATTCACAAGCATACACATAAATTGCAGAAAGAAAGAGGGATCAAGAACCCTAAGATATCACCGAAAACATTCAAATACTCAATTCATTAAGAGATAATTTAGACAAGGAAGCATAGGGATAGAGAGGATGTCACAAAATACCTCTGTAATATCTAAACAATCAATGGGAGATTACAGAATGTAGAAAACTAGAGGGGAGAAAAAATACCATGGATAACTTTCTAAGAAAGAGAACTTTCTTCTTTACAAAAAATGTCAACTCCCTCAGCTCTAAAAGCTCCAAAAATTAATATATACATCTCCTTTTGCATGCAGGTAGAAGCAAAACCTAACTAGGGTTACAGATTTTCATGATAAAAACCCTAATTATATCAAATTCTGATCATAACTGTCATGAAAATATCTCAACTGATCAGATATCATGTTGCGTGTCCATCCCTATACTGCATCTACCTGCAAACAAGCTGCCTTGATCTATCTACCTTCTTGCAACCTAGGCTCACCATAACTATTCAAATCTGGTACTCTTAGATATTTGAATTTAAAAAAAATGATGAGATGGTCACAGGTGGTGCCAACCCTTATCCATCAAGGACCGACATTCAAATTTTAACCTTACTTTAAAATAGGGCCATTAGATCTTTCCTTTTTACCTGAGCACCATATTTGACTGCAAACTTAACTTGACATTTACCTCAGGTTCCTTTTCCTTTTATTTTCTATATCATTTAATCTTTTAACTAATCCCGGCTAAGTCTAGCGAATAAAAGATAACCCTTTAGTCACTAATTCAGGGAATACATCTCTAACCTTGGGCCCATCTTGCCACCTATCATCATTTTATTCGCTCTCAACCACTTCATCAGTAGACACCTCGACAATCACTTAAAATGAACCCAAAAAGAATCTACTTTGCATCGGATGGTGGGCATATGATCTCATAGCCCCTGAAGATTCCTTCAGATCATATGCCAACCGTAGATCTTTATTCAACTACCACCTCACTTAAGATACTCAGACCCATGCCAGATGCCACCTGTAATACTCAATGACTAATAAGAACTCATCACGTTAGATGGACCCAAAAAATAGAGTTTGAATGCTTGGAAGATCGAACGATCATCGTATGATCTCATAGGGTCAAAAGATTCTATGAGATCATAAGACCACCATAGATCTTAATTCTAATAACATCCCTATAGATCCTCTAACATGGTCCTGCTGACAGATCCCAATCATCACTCTGTCAACCAATCAAATGTGAGCACATCAAAAATTGAGGACCCACCTGACAGAGCTTGGAGATAATGTAATATCAATAGTTGGCGTATGATTGCATGGGCTTGGAATATTCCATGCCATCATAGGACAATCATTAGATCATCATTGACTGACAACCCATTGGGCCCACTCTGACATGGCACCACATCACCAACCTTTGACCAATAAGAAACATCCACCTCAGACTGTGTGGCAATGGACCCACTAACATAGAAGTGTTGCACTAAAAAGAAGATCAACAACCGTCATTGCATCATGATGTTAACCTTCAAGCACATCTCCAAAGCGGTATAGCGACAATCATTGATTCTCTTTGAGATTTAACTTGCAGGAAATTGATACCACCAAACAAATTGTAACCGCTTCACCAGGTCACTGGGTGTTAAGGACTAAGCCACTAGGAATAAGAGATTCCATGACTGAAGAAACATAAGAGCACACATGGAAAATAGAACTCTTAAGTGGCCAAAAAAGGTAACGACAAATTAGAATAGGCCTGGGGTTTTAGGGGTTTTTTGGGGCCAACGGCTACTTTTTGAATTTAAACCTACAGACCAAAGGGCAAGAGGTTTGCAGAGACCAGGAGAACAGGCAGAAAACCATGAAACTTTTTGAGGTGCTCGGCAGGGTTAAAATGCAGACCAAGGATTAAATTTACCCTATGACCAAAATGAATAGATATGAAATTTTTGGGCAACAGGTTGTATGATAAAAAATCTGTTGAAAACTGCAAGTAGTAAATTTCTTTGTGAAAGATAACCTAATCTATTTGTTTGATGACAATGTAATTGATATTTTACTGTGAAATGGTAAATAATTATTAGCAATGCTTAGAATTTACAAGATGATTAATTGATTCTATATCTTCAATTAATGATAAACAATTCTATGTATGGCTATTTCTAAGAAATGACCAGTGCCTAAACCTCTCAAATTTAATCTATTAACGACAATGTTCTGATTGAATTCAACATATAACTTTGGAGACAATTTTACATTAAAAAAAACTTATCACTTCAAAGGCATTTTCAATTAAAATACATTTCAATATAAAACCATAATAGTTCCAATTGAATTTAACTTTTGAAATGGCAGAGCAATTGATTCCTATAATAATCAAATGAGCTTAAACATGTAAGATGAAAAGACCAATTGAATGAAAGACTATAATTTCAATTGAAAAAGTGCAACATGTAACAACCAATTGAAGAAAATGCAAATATTTTATCCAAAGAATGAATTCAGAGAACAGAGGAACATATTTGACTAAGAGATTTTCCAAAATAGAGGTAATATTATTAAATAGCATATAACCATTCAACAAGTACTGTATCTCATCAATTCATAACCATTGTATTTTCAAAAATGAAGAAGGTAGAAATTAAAAAAAGTATATCTTTATCTTGTATCTACTATCATATATATAGATATCCTAACAGTTATCATTGAGAGGTCACATCCTTTCATTAAAGGTTGTTTCTAAAACACATAAATATATACCAAGTCATTAAGACTTAAAACATTTTAAGATACAATAAGAACTTAATCCCTAAGTATCTTGGCACACAATTTGATATGTTCCATGTACTCCTTAGATACACATGTGTCAATATCACATATTGTATCTTTGGTCATGTTCTCCATGCTCACAAGGTTCTCCATCTATTTTGTAGTCTCCTTTAATCTAATGTCATCCAGTCAAGTAGCATCTAGGGAAACACTAAGAAGATATTTAAACTAATTGATCCAAATAAGCTAGTCCTTAAGATCCCTTGCATTATTGAAAAATGGTGGCAGTCCTACTTTGATAACACTTAGGAAATTATTAGTCTCTTTAAAAAAATCCTTTTGAAAGACCTCATGCTCATTAGCTACTCTTTTTAGTTCTTCAATGATCATATTGTTATCCCTTCTAAAGTATTTTCTTGCATTCTGATATTGAGCCTATGTTTAATTTTGTCATGAGACAGAGCATTATCATGGTTTCTTTTGTAAACCTTCCAAAGGTCTTCAAAAACACTTAGCATATTCTTGAATCATTGTGTAAGCATAAAAACTATAGTGTCCACCCTCACATTTTGCATTTGTCTTAGTATCTTCTGACTCTCTACGAGTAAGTCATCATACTTTTTCTTCCACTTCATGTTTTCTCCTGAGGTAATTGTTGGGACACTCAATCCTCTTTTCTTTATCTGATCCTTGTACATTTCTTTATGGTGATTCCTATCCTTCATGAGCCCAAGTATTTGTGCTTTGTTAAATTTGGAGAATTCAATGGCCATATCTACTAAAATAATTGGATTAGTTTCCCCCACCTTAAGGTTCATCATATGACCAAAGGCTTGGTCAAAATAAATAATCTTAGGCCTCTTGGTTGGTGGATAAAGAGCCCATAATAATAGAACATTTTCATCTTGATCAAACCTTGATCCTATAAAGACTTCATTTACACCACTCATATCCTATTTGACAACTTCTTTCTCTAAACTTAGAAGTCTGTCAAAAATGAAGGAAGCACTCATATCCCACCTAAGAAATATTATTATACCAGCCTCTGCCAATAGATCCCTTCCCTTTTTCTAGAGTCATTATTTGAGCTTAAAACTCAATATCCCTCTTAAGTTTCTCCAACATTTTAGCTTCTCTTAAGGGATCCAAATTTGGGTGAGCATTTCTCAACCACTTGCCCATGAAGTTATAAAATAATATTTTGAACTCTTTTGAATTTATAAACTTGTGATCATATACAAATGTACTATGTACAATAATCTTGTTATCATTTTGAATGTGAAGAGCATCTATGATCATGTCATATTTATCTAGTTCATCTTCAACCTCAATAACTTTTTTGGATAAAACTTCAGTTTCTGCATCATCTTGTTCTTCAAATTCTTTTGTCTCTTCTTGTGAAATCATCTCCTTTAATTTCTTTTTTTTTATCACTCAACCTTTTTTGATAATCTTCCATCACCAATAGGGCATTAGAATCTTCTAAATTTCTAAATATATCTTCACTTTCAAATGAAATATGAGGGTAATCTTGTTGGAAACTCCAATTGAAACAATTGTTGTATTGTCATTGATGTCAAACCTTAACTAGTAACATAGTTTCTATCTAAGAGAGTACCATATCTATTGATTGATGAAAAGGATTAGGGTAAGGGAGATAACAAGAGAGCCTAAGGAAAGGTTGAGTTATTTGATACTTCAATGGGTACTTTATTATTTGGCACATTGATAACATAATCTATTATTTATCTAAGTAAGAAGAAAGATTGGAGAAGTAGGCTTAACCAAGTAAAAGTAAAGAAATCATGTTTAAGCTGGGTGATGTTAGTATCAACTAAGCACTACTATATGCCAAGTAAATTTAGTGTTGACCGAATATTAGTTTATGTCGAGCGACAGGAAATTATCGATCAAGACACTATGAGTTGAGGAAGATAGTTTGTAGAGATGATCGAGTTACGCAATGATGATCCAGAAGATGAACATAGTGTTGATGGAGTGTTAGTAATTTACATTTGGAGAAAGAATTGAGATTCCCAGCTGACATAATTGTATGGTAAATCATTTAATTATGAATTCAATGAGAAGTTGGAAGATGTATCTAGAAGGAAGGATGAAGAACTTGAATGATGGAAGGGTTCGATGAATCTGACCTAAACCTAAGATCTATGAAGGATATTAAGCAGAAAAAGATGGATCTACCTAATTGAAGAGGTATAAAGGAAAACCTAATTGTGAGGCTACAACATGGGCTGAAGTTTTTGATGTTGGAAACTACAATTGAAGGAACTATTGTGTTGTCATTGATGTCAAAATCTTAACTGGTAAGACTGTTGCTACTTAGGAAAGTACTATATCTATTTGAGTGTTGCTAAGGGGATAGGTAAGGTTGGTAACAATAACACCTAAGGAAAGGTTGAGTTATCTTGATACTACAAAGTGTACTTGACTATGTTGTACAATGATGAGACAATGTATTGTTTATCTTAGTAAGATTGAATACTAAACTGGTAGGCTTGACCAAGCAAAAATGAAGGAATCATGTTGAAGCCAAGTAATGTTAGTGTCAATTGAGTCAGTATATGCTGAGAAAAGTTCTAGTGTCAATTGAACATCAGTTAATTGCTGAGAAACATAGTATAAGATGAGGAAACAATTTTATTAATGATCAAGCTTTCTACATGAAGACCGAGTAGTTGATCACAATATTGACCGAGCATCAATATTTTTATATTTGAAGAGAATTCAAATTTGGAGCCAACATTGTTGAATTCTTGGATTATGGAAAACATGTTGACTTTATTTATTGATTGTTTGAAAACATTAAATGCACTAAAAAATGTTTTATTGTAAATCTTTAAGAGATTTGGGATGTTTCTAGAAATGGAGCCGAAGAACATAAAGCAGGTAGATTCAATGAATTTGACCTAACCCTAAGATCTACGAAGGAGATTGAGTGGAAAAAGATGAGTTAACCTAATTGAGAAAGTATTAAGGGAACCTAAGCATTAGGTATGTGTGTGCATGAGTGAATAGAGGATGCTGGAAGATCAGTAGATGTTATTGACTGTATAAGCAAAAAAGGCTGAAGGAGAAGTGTGGTGATTGCTTGAAGAAAAGTTTTGAGAAAATCACAGATGGAGATGGAAATGTTTCAATGTCAGTAAACCAACATTTATGTACAAAATTGGATCTGATATTTGCAAAGTGAGTTGTATGTTTTTCAGATCAATACTACTACTACTTTCTAACCATTGTAACACTCAAAATCCTTTTAACAGAGGTTGACCTAACAGTCATATGTTTAAATCCTTTCAACAAGGTTTCATTCTAATGGAATGTATGTAAGTCCTATAACAAGGCTCACTTCTAACAGAGTTATTGAAATCCTTTAACTGTTTCACACCTAATAGTGTGTATTGTAACCTTTGACAAGGTTGGCTTTTAATCGAGCTCACTTCATAAGAGTGAAAATAATAGTAGCATGTTACAAAGTGGTTTTTCCCAGATTGGGTTTCCACTATAAATCCTAGTGTCAATGCTTGTGTGAATGTTTTGGTTTAAATATTTTTGTGTTTTACAAGTTAGATATAGCTAGGTAGTGGACTACAATGTTATATGTTTCTATTATTGAATCAGTGATGACTGAGTTGGTTTTGGTTGTTAGATCTGATTTAAAGAAAAGTTTTTAAAGTTTGTTTTATACATATGGACCTAAGAACAACTGATTCACCCCCCCTCTCTATTGTTCTAAATCATATTAACAATTGGTATCAGAGCTATGTTGCTTATTATTGGTGTTTACAAAAATCAAGTTTAAAGGGACTTGAAGCTAATGATCAGGATGTATAAGGAGGTACCAAAGCTGAATAAGGAAAACTTCCCTATATGGAAAAGCTTGATGAAGCTACATCTGGCCAGTATTGGTGATCCTACAAAGTACTACATTGAGAATGACTATGTCTCACCTATTGCACCTTTGACTGCTGAAGAAATGAGAGCTAAGAAAGAACATAATCAGGCAATGCTAGAAATTGCATCTGCCCAAAGCTATCCAGAATTTGAGGACATTAAGGATTGCACAAGTGATAAGGAGATGTGGGACACTCTTGCAAAGATCTATGGTGGTGACATAAATGTACTGAAAGCTAAGGCTGAGAGTCTCAGAGGTAAGTTTGATGAAATTAGAATGCAAGAAGGTGAAAACATTACACAATATTGTGGTAGAATAAAAGAAGTTGTGAATGCTATTAGAGGAGCAAGTGGGATTATTGATGATGAAAATATAATTGGAAAAGTACTAAGAACTTTGTGTCCTATATATTCTATTAAGATCTCAGCTATTTAGGAATCTAGATGTAACTCTGCAAATGTGCTTACTTTGGAAAGTTTGGTTGGCAAGTTGACTGCTTTTGAACTCTCTAACTATGATAACTTCATTGTTGGTAGTATTGGTAATGTTGAATCTACTTTTAAGTCATAATTAGTTTTGAACAAGCCAAATAAAGAAAAAGAAAGATGCATCAGTGAAAGTGAAAGTGACAGTGACACTTCTGATGAAGAACTTGAAGATCTAGAAGCTCTTATGGCTAGAAGATTGAGAAGGGGAAAAGGAAAATATAAAGGTAAACTCCCTATTATATGTTTTGCATGTAATAAAGTTGGTCATATAGCTGCTAGATGTCCTGATAGGAATGATAAAGATGAAGAAAGAAAAAGAAAACACAAAGATAGAAGAGATGATGGAAGCTATTGAAGGTACAAAGACTACAAAGGAAAAGGTAAGAAATCTTGTTACATTGCTAAAGAAGAAACTGACACTGATAGTGATGATTTTGAAATTGAGGTAGTGTACCTTGCAATGAAAGATGAATCTAATGAGGATGAGAAAACTACATTGATCTCCTATGTGAACAAGAATGAAAAATGGATTATTGATAGTGGTTTTTCAAATCACATGACTGGTGACAAGAGTAAGTTTGAGACCTTACATCATTATAGAGGTAAAAGTGTAAAATTTGGTAATGATGCACCATGTCCTATTAGAGGAAAAGGTTTGATTAAACTGAATCATAAGATCTCTTGTGAAAATGCATGTTGGGTTGAAGGTCTAAATTATAATCTACTAAGTGTTGCACAGCTCAATAGCACTGGTTACCAAGTGGAATTTCATCACAAGAAAGCTAAAATATTTGATGCTATTGGTGAACTAATCAGAAGTGGAGAATAGACTAGAGGTAATTTGTTCTATCTTGACCTATTTGAAGAAGCATGTATGGTTGCACAACTTGATGACATTTGGTAATGGAATAAGAGGCTATCTCATGTTAACTTTGCTAATTTGGTAGAAATAAGTAAGAAGAAGAAAGTAAGAGGTCTACCTAGATTGAAGAAACCTGAGAATGTGATGTGAAAGGAATGCCAAGTAGGAAAAATGACAAAGTCAAGTTTTAAGAGAAAATCCTTTACTTCTAATAACATTTTAGATTTGGTTCATACTAACCATTGTGGACCTATGGGTGTACAAATTTACTATGGTGCTAGATATTTTATCTTGTTTGTTGATGATCATACCAGCATGATGCATGTAATGTTTCTAAAAGAAAAATCTAACGCTTTTCAATTCTTTAACTGGTATTTGGCTAAGGATGAGAAGGAGATAGGTAGGAACTTGAAATGTCTTAGATCTAACCAAGGTGGATAATTTACATCAAATGAATTCAATCTATTTTGCAATGAAAGAGGAATCAAAAGATAGATGTCTGCACCTAGAACACCTCCACAGAATGGTATAAAAGAGAGAAGAAATAGATCTATCTTAGATTGTTCAAGGACATTATTGATTGAAAAGAATGTGGCATAGAAATACTAGAAAGAAGCTATAAGTACAGCTATCTACACTCTTAACTGGGTATAGATCAAGAAAGCTACAAATCTGACACCCTATGAATTATGGTATGGGCATGCACCAAGTGTTAAATACTTTAGAATCTTTGGAAGAAAGTGCTACATATTAAAAGACAATAGGAATGGAAAGTTTGATGCTAAAAGTAATGAAGGCATATTCCTAGGGTATTCCACAAAAAGTAAAGCTTATAAGTGTTTGAACTCTAACACTAACAAAATTGTGGAAATTGTGAATGTCAAAGTTGATGACTATGCAGAAAGAAATGAAGTTGATAGCGAAAGAGAACTAGAAGATTATAGATCTTTTGTATATATTGAAGAAGAAGAGGCAAGTAATAGAATTGCACCTGATGTCGAGTCTCAGGTAAGAAATGTCAAGTGATAGGAAGATGCTACCGAGCATTAGGAAAATAGTGCTGAAAGAGAACAAGAACATGCCGAGCGACAAGATAATGCTGTCGAGTATCAGGAAGAGGTTATCGAGCATTCAAAAGATGAATCTAAAAATATTGTTGAGGAACCTGATGAAATAGAGGAGAGAAGAGCTGAACCTATTTTGGCTAAATATGTAAGAAGACATCATAAGCTTGAAAAAATAATTGGAGACAAACATACTGGAATTCTGATCAGAAGTAAGACAAAGGATCCAACATGTTTACTGTGTGAATTTGAACCTAAGTCAACTAGAGAGGCATTAGAAAATGAAGACTAGATACAAGCAATGAATGAAGAAATAGACTAGATAGAGAAGAATGATACTTGGACTCTAGTGCCAAGACCTAAAAACAAAAATGTTATAGGAACAAAGTGTGTGTTTCGGAATAAGTTGAATGAAAAAGGTGAAATAACTAGGAACAAAGCTAGGCCGGTATGCAAAGGCTACACACAAGAAGAAGGAATAGATTATGGGGAGACATTTTCCCCTGTAGCTAGATTGGAAGGAGTAAGAAATTTTATTACATATGCTACTTATAAAGATTTCAAGGTTTATCAAATGGATGTCAAGTCTGCATTCTTAAATGGTATACTAGAAGAAGAAGTTTACATAGAACAACCATAAGGTTTTATTGATCCAAACAAAAGACACATGGTATGAAAACTGAACAAAGCACTATATGGATTAAAAAAATCTCCCAGAGCATGGTATGACAGGTTGCATAACTACTTGATATAGATTGGATTTTCAAGAACAAATGACACAAGCAATCTATACATGGAAGATGAAGAAGGTAAAGGTATCCTGTTGGCAAAATTTTTTGTGGATGATATTATTTTTGGTGGACAAGATGATTTGTGTAAAATATTTTCAAATGAAATGCAAACTAAATTTGAAATGAGCATGTTTGGTGAGATCAAATTCTTTGTTGGTTTACAAGTATATCAGATGAAGAAAGAAATTTTCATTACACAGTCTAAGTATGTTAATAAAATACTGAAAATTTTTGGGATGGAATATTCTAGACCAGTGAGTACTCCTATGGCTACTAGAAAAAAGTTATCTAAGAATGATGATGCTGTAGAAGTGAGCCAGACTTTGTACAGATCCATGATTGGAAAATTGTAGTATGTTGTACATAGTAGACCAAATATTACACTAGTTGTTGGGATTGTGGCAAGATTCTCTGCCAATCCTAAGGAAACACACATGATGGCTGTGAAAGGAATTATGAGATACTTGAAAAGGACTGCTGACTATGGGCTATATTACAAGAAGGATGAAATATTTGAACTAAGATTATATATAGATGCTGATTAGGCAAGAAATGTAGATGACAGAAAGAGTACTAGTGGTGGAGCTTTCTTTCTTGGACAAAGATTAGTCTCCTAGACAAGAAAGAAACAAAATTACATTTCCTAATCTACTGCTGAAGCCGAGTATGTTGTTGCTACAGTAAACTATTCAAATTTGGTATGGGTAAAACAATTGTTGGTAGGCATGAAAGAAGAAATCATTGAACCTATTGTTATTTTTTGTGACAACAAAAGTGCTATCAACATTTCTAAGAATCCAATGATGCATACTAAGACCAAGCACATAGCAATCAAGTAACACTACTTGAGAGAATTGGTACAAGATAAAGAAGTCCGAATGGAATATGTGAATACAAAGGAACAATTAGAAGACATATTCACTAAAGCTTTAACTAAAGAAGCACATGAGTATTTGAGAAGTCAATTAGGGGTCCTTCCCCTAACTGAGGCTACCTAGTTAAGCTAGGAGCACTACATCAAATATGCTACAACTGAATATTTGATAGATTGATGTAGAAGATTGTCACACTTTAGGGCTGGCCTAGAGTTGTGAAGAAGAGAAAAGACAAGAAATTAGTCATAAGCAAGATGACAGAGGGAGAAACACCGAGCTGTATAGATAATATCTACATCTAATGGATGTATGTTTTAGTTTCTACTTTGGCATTTTTTTCAAAGAGGGAGATGAACTGAGATGATATAATAACACATGACACTGAAAGGAAAAGTAAGGAGATGATGAAATGAAATGAAGGATCAGGATAGAGGGAGATATGGATATTTCTAATGGTCACATAAGTGAGGCTAATAGATTCTGAATCAGAATGAAGCTAAGGATATTACAATTTTTTTTCTTCTGATGGACATATAAGTTTTTGGATTGGTTGGTAATCCATGTGTTATTCAGGTGATATCATATGGTGTTGCCATCAATGCCAAAGAGAGAGATTGTTGGAAACTATAATTGAAGCAATTGTTGTCTTGTCATTGATGTCAAAACCTTAACTAGTAAGACTGTTGCTACTTAGGAAAGTACTATATCTATTTGAGTGTTGCTAAGGGGATAGGCAAGGTTGGTAACAACAGCAGCTAAGGAAAGGTTGAGTTATCTTGATACTAAAAAGTGTACTTGACTATGTTGTACAATGATGAGACAATGTATTGTTTATCTTAGTAAGATTGAAGACTAAACTGGTAGGCTTGATAGAGAAAAAATGGAGGAATCATGTTTAAGCCAAGTAATGTTCATGTTGACTGAGTCAGTATATGCTGAGCAAAATTCTAGTGTCGATCGAACATCAGTTAATTGCTGAGAAAGATAGTATAAGCCGATGAAACATTTTTAGTAATGATCGATCTTTCTACATGAAAACTAAGTAGTTGATCATAGTATTGACTGAGCATCAGTATTTTTATATCTGAAGAGAATTTAAATTTGGAGCAGACATTGTTGAATTCTTGGATTATGTAAAATGTGTTGACTTTATTTATTGATTGTTTGAAAGCATTGAATGCACTGAAAAATGTTTTATTGTAAATCTTTAAGAGATTTGGGATGTTTATAGAAAAGGAGCCAAAGAACATAAAGTGGGTAGATTTGTTCACCTGTTGGCTCTATTGCTTCCTTGGTTTGGTTGAGTGATCTACGTATTCAGTTTTTGTTCCTATGTACTAGGCGGATGCAGTGGCTAGGCACCTATGCATTTCGGTGAGATGGTTCATCTACTATATAGACACTCATTCATTCCTATTTTGGAGGTCACCTCTTTGATTGATCAGCTCTTCAGACTTTGTCTTCTCTACCTGGTCATGCACTATTTCAGTGGGGGTTCCAGCAGTATCTTCTGACAGAGTTTTCAGACATGCTTCGGAGGAGCTTCTTGCTCTTTTCTTGTTCCTTTCTTTGGGACTTTCCCTAGATTGGAGGCTTTGTTTCCTTCATCTAGTTTATTTTCTTGTACTGGGTACCTGATCAGGCCTTGTTGCCGGGACCCATTTTCTGCTTTCATAGCTGTGCTAGGTTAGCTTCCCTCTTGAGCTACGCTTAAGGGGGGGTGTTAGAGTAATCATACTTTATGCTTATTAATTAAATCACTTTGGTTTAATTAATTAAGTCATTTATTACTCTATTTACTTAAGCTTTCTTTTAGGTGCATTATAATTAATATATTTATTAATTATAATGTGCAACCTAGCTTTATTTTTTGCTTTATAGCTTTAGGGTTTTATTGTTCACCTATATGGTTGAACCCTTTGTACATTCTTTTTAGACAATTGACTTATTGGATCATAATAGAGATTGCTCTTTGCATGTCCATAAGATGTCTCTGGCTTTTTGGCCTCCATGATTTTTCTTGCTTCTGTGCTTTGCTTCTTCCATGTGACAGGTTTATGCATGTAGGTGTTCTTGGGAGATTAGTATTTCACCTAATCTAACAAGATTCAATGAATTTGACCTAACCCTAAGATCTACAAAGGAGATTGAGTGGAAAAAGATGAGTTAACCTAATTGAGGAAGTATTAAGGGAACCTAAGCATTAGGTATGTGTGTGCATGGGTGAACAGAGGATGCTGGAAGATCAGTAGATGTTATTGATTTTATAAGTAGAAAAGGTTGAAGGATAAGTGTGGTCATTTCTTGAAGAAAAGTTTCGAGAAGATTAGAGACGAAGATGGAAAAGTTTGAAAGTTAGTAAACTAGCATTTGTGTACGGAATTGGATCTGATATTTGCAAAGTGAGTTGTATGTTTTTCAAATCAATACTGCTGCTACTTTCTAACCATTGTAATAGTCAAAAGCATTTTAATAGAGGTTGACCTAACTGTCATATGTTTAAATCCTTTGAACAAGGTTGCATTCTAATGGAATGTATGTAAGTCCTATAACAATGCTCACTTCTAACAAAGTGATTGAAATCCTTTAACCGGGTCACACCTAACAGTGTGTATTGTAACCTTTGACAGGGTTGGCTTTTAACCGAGCTCACTTCAGAAGAGTGAAAATAATAGTAGCATGTTACAAAGTGGTTTTTCCTAGATTGGGTTTCCACTATAAATCCTAGTGTCAATGCTTGTGTGAATGTTTTGGTTTAAATATTTCTATGTTTTACAAGTTAGATACAGTTGGGTAGTGGACTACAATGTTATATGTTTCTATTATTGAATCAGTGATGACTGAGTTGGTTTTGGTTGTTAGATCTGATTTAGAGAAAAGTTTTTGAAGTTTGTTTTATACATATGGACCTGAGAACAACTAATTCACCCCTCCTCTCTATTGTTCTAAATCATATTAACAATTGATTTTATTGACTGATGAGTCTAAGCATAAGGCTAAAGGTGAAATTATGAAGGAGTTGATCAAAGTTGTGATTTATTGAAGAAAATTCCAAGAAGATCAGTGATGGAGATCAAAATGGAGCACAGTTAGTAAATCAACATATATGTGTGAAGTGGATCTATTATTTGCAAAGTGAGTTGTGTGTTTTTCAGATCAGAGACTACTGTTACTTTCTAACCATTGCATCATTATAAATCTTTTAATCAAGGTTGACCTAATAGTCATTGTTTAAATTGTTTAATCAAGGTAGCATTCTAATGTAATGTACTTAAATCATTTAACCAAGTCACTTTTGACAAAGTGTTTAAATCCTTTAATAGGGTCACACCTAGCAGTGTGTTTGTAAATATTTAACAAGGTTGGCTTTACATAGAGCTCATTTTAGAAGAGTGAAAATATCAGTAAGATGTTACAAAGTGGTTTTTCCCAAGTTGGGTTTCCATTGTAAATCCTAGTGTTATACTTGTGTGAATTTTTTGATGTGAATGTTTCTATATTCTACAAGTTAATTACTTTTGGAGAGTGGACTTCATATTATATGTTTCTGATGTATACTTTAGAGACTGAGTTGTGTTGGTGATTAGATTTGAGATTTTTGAAGTGTTTAAAAGTTCAATTGGTACATTTGGACCTGAGAACAACTGATTCGCCCCTCCTCTCTTTTGTTCTAAATTGTATTAACATTTGGTATCATAGTTGTCGATGCTTACAAAGAAAATTTTAGAGGTATTTGAAGCTAATGATCAGGATGTATAAAAAGGAGGTACCAAAGTTGAACAAAGAGAACTTCCCAGCATGGCAGAGTCTGATGAAATTGCATCTAGCTGGTATTGGTGATTCGGTGAAGTACTATATAGAACATGACTATGTTATACCTTCTGCACCTTTGGCTGTCGAGGAGATGAAATAAAAATAGGAACACAATCAAGCAATTTTGGAGATTGCATCTTCCTTAATCTATCCTAAATTTGAAGATATAAAATATTGCACTACTGCAAAGAAAATGTGGGATACTCTTGCAACTATCTATGGTGGTGATACAAATGTACTGAGAGAAAAATTTGAAAGCTTGAGATGTAAGTTTGATAAAATGAAAATGTAAGAAGGTGAAAATATTTCTTAGTACTATGGTAGAATTAAGGAGATAGTGAACTCCATTAGAGGAGCTAATGGAATCATTGATGATGAGACTATTGTTGATAAGGTATTGAGAACGTTACTTCCTATCTATGCTATCATAATTTCTACAATTCAAGAATCAAGATGCAACCCTACAAGATGTCCTGATAGAAATGATAAGGATGAGGAAAGAGAAATAAAGTACAAGGATAAGAGAGATAATATAGATCACCAAAGGTACAAAGACTATAAGGAAAAAGGTAAAAAATCTAGTTATATTGCTAAAGATGAAACTAATAGTAACACTGATAATTTTGATATTGAAGTAGTTTATGTTGCTATGAATGATGATTCTAATGAAGATGAGAAAATTGCACTTATTTCTTATGTGAGTAAAGGTGATAAATGAATTATTGATACTAGTTTCTCACATCACATGACTAGTGATAAAAGTAAATTTGAAATCCTAGATCATTAGAAAGGTAGAAGTGTTAGTTTGGTAATGATGCACCATGTCCTATGAGAGGTAAATGATCAATTAAGTTAACTGATAAGATCACATGTGAAAATTCCTATTGTGTTGAAGGTCTTAACTACAATTTTTTTAGTGTTGCGTAGCTGAACAACATTAGTTACTAAGTGGAGTTTCATCATAGCAAGGATAAAATATTTGATGCCACTGGTGAACTAATTGTAAGTGGAGAATAGACTATAGGTAATTTGTTCTATCTAGATCTATCTGAAGAGACATGTTTGTTTGCACAATTTGATGATATATGGTTATGGCATAAGAGGCTATGTCATGTAAAATTTGATAATCTGGTAAATATTAGTAAATGTTAGAAATAGGGAATACTAAGAGGGGGGTGAATTAGTTGTTGGAGATTTTCTAGCAGGCCAATATTGACTGTATGTTCTTCATTGATGACAACATATGGAAAGTAGCATGTGTGGAAGAATTATGTAGTAATATTTTAGCATATATAGCATGGACATGATATCAACATGATATCTTAGGTGCAGAGGTTAATTGTTAGTACAGACAGTTATATAGCAGTGTGTGTCAGTAGTGTTCCTAACAGAGTAACATGTAGTGTCCTGTGTATGGTTGTCTGTATGGTTATCATGGAGCCTTGCATGCTTGGATATATGTTGAAGACATATTAGTGATGTTACATTCAAGGATAAAAAGTTTGATGATCAGTAGAAGTAAGGTTATACAGTCGGTATTCACCAGTAGTAGTTTTTTGTGTTTGTTCACAAGAGTTGATAGAGATTATATTGGTTATGGAGTTGCACCTATAATTTTGGTATGCACCCTTGGATTTGAGATTAGAGAAGAGTTATTGATATTTAGTTAAGAGTGCATGAAGCAATTCAGCTTGAGGAGAAACATCCAGTTGTTTTGGTAAAGCCGATAGTGTGTAGTGTGTGTCTACATCTATCTTATTGGATAGGTCCCAAAATGTGTTGCGTGCTTAGTAGAGCCGATTGAATTGTTATTGGATTTTTTTATGGTTTCTCTAATATGATTTCAAGGTGGTTCTAATAGGCTAAATTGATTATATCATTTAGAGGAAAGATATTTATAGGCAGTCTTTTGTGATTACTTGAGTGTGGTTCAGAGTTGACAAAGAAGAATATAGTAGAGTGTGCGAAGTGTTGAGCCATTAGAAGAAGGTCTATGTGACCAAGTAAAGTGTTTATACTATACATTGGAACTGATCCAGATAGTAGGTCTAAGCGGAGTTCACCAAGATCCAGATATAGTGTCTATCTATTATTCAGAAGGTTGTAGCCTTTGCCCCTTTGAGTAGTGAGCTCTTAGATAGTGCGTCCTCTCCCCTAATAGGGTTTGACCCTTAAAAAGGTCTATTGTACTAAATATATTATAAAAAAACTCCTAATAGGGTTAAGGATCTTCTAACAAGGATCTTAATACACTAGTGCAGAATATTAGTGGGTGTCAATTCCCACCAGGGTTTTTACCTATTTGGGTTTCCCCGTAACCAAAATATTGGTGTTGTGTTCAAGTGGTCTTTCATTGTGTTTATGCTTTATGTTTAAGTATACTTAATTGGACAAAGAATTGAAACTTTTAGATAACTAATTCACCCCCCCCCCCCCTCTAACTTATCTTTTGGGACTATTCCTAACAATTGCTATCAGAGCCAAGTGCCTTGGAAAGAAAGTTTAATAGCTTGAGGTTGATCAGATGGCATTCTTCAAAAAAGAAATTCCTAAGTTTGATGGAGAGAATTATCTTGATTGGAAGAACAAGATGGTGAATCACTTGCAGTGCATTTCTTTTAAAGTTTTTGATGTAACTATTAAAGCAGTCAAGATTCCTACTTTAGAAGACCTTGTAAAGGATGATGCTACTGATAAGAAAAAGGAATTATTTCATTAGAATGCAATAGCTAAAGAAGCTCTTATTAGCACCCTTTCTGATAGTGAATTTTCATAAATAAAGAAGGTAGATACAACCCACAAAATATGAAAGTACCTAGAAGACATATTTGAAGGAGACAAACAAGCAAAGGATGCACACATAAAGACATGGAAGAAAAGATACAATGCATTAGAGATGCTGCCTCAAGAAAATATCAAAGCTTACAATTAAAGGATCAATGAAGCAGTTGTTGGAATCAAGAACAATGGTGGAGAGATCTCAGAGGAAGACATTATGGACATGTTAGAGATTTTTCTTGTTAAGACCAAACTTCACTAATGTATGCGTTGGGCTTTTAGGTCTAGGGGTTCTCAAGTCCACAAGAAATAGTCTAATTAATGAGGATTAGATAAGATCCTCCTTCTACTTTGAGCTCCATAGGACTCGGGCAGGTATTTCCTATCATAACTTACTATATTTAAAGTAAACTTCAAATAGTGGATTAATTCCTCACTATCATGCTATTGGTTCCTAAAATTATTTCAACAAAACAACACTACTCTACAAATAGCCTAGATAATCCTAATACAGAGTATAAGAATGGAAACTATAAATGTGATAGTATAGAAACTCACAATCAATTGATAATAAAATTTTAATTCTCTCCTTGAGAGAAACTCATAATCAATTGAAGAAATTGATCACTAATCAGTATATTTTAAATGCCTTACAGATAAAACATAAAGAGAAAACATATAAGTAAAGAGACAACAATAATAGGAGACAAAAATTGTAGTGTATTTGTATTAAAATAAACTTGTAAATTACACATAAAAAATCATGCTCAAAAGCTCAAACACAAAATTTAAAAGTCTTCTTTGTAGCAATTATACTCTATTTTTTTTATTATCCTTCTCTCTAACCTCGACAAAAATGGGGATACAACTTATATATAGCTCAACCATCTTGGAATTCTATTATCAGCTAAGAATGCAACAAGCTTTGAATGGTTGGAGCCCTAACCCTAAAAAAGAATACAAGACAAATTACAATAAGCCCTCGGGCGATGGAAAGACAAAAATATTTTGGACTGTTCTGCTTCCTGGCTCTTTGATCACTGATAGCTTTGTCTAAAAATAGTCATGATAGCTTCTTGAGTTGTTGTGAGATATGGTGTGTTAGTATCTACAAAAAATTCCATGGCTGTAGCACTTTTCTTTTGGTCCCTGCAATGTTTTTTATGCCTCTGGCCTTAAAACCCTTGTCAAATTTTCAAAAATCTAGGCATTGTAGCATAAAACCCTAGTGTGCCTTGGCCCTGTTCTAATTTTGTGTTACTTTTTTAGGCCACTAAAGTCCTAAATAGCACATGTGCTAATTATTGACCTCTTTGTCACATCATCACGTGAGCCTTTTTCATGTTATGTGATCTTGTGACTAAGGTTTTATTTTCGAGCCCCCTTAATATTTCCTAAGTTTGGAGTCCCGCGACTTTATGATTTTTCCTAAGTCTATCACTTTAATTTTTCCTAATACTTCTGGCCTTATTTCTTTCTTGGGCCTGGTCTTTGACAACATCTTAATCTAATGGTGGGTGTGAGTTCACAATGGATGTGTCAGAGGTTAGCGATCTTGCGACAACCATCCATTTCTCCAGGTGTTCAAGTTAGTAATAAACGGTGGGTCCAAAATGACACATAGGTACAGCTAGAAATCTATGATTGGTCCATGATATAATATGTAGGTAGTTGTCAGTGGGACCTAGTTTCTAGCTTGTCAAAGGGTCCTGACATCTGTAGAGAATCAATGACAGGTGTAAGTTCTTAAGGAATTTGTCAAACGCATGAGATCTTTAGACGACCGTCGATTTCACCTTTTTTAGAAGTGATAAAGTTTGGTGGGTCCACTACTTTGTGTACTCCTCTGGTAGTCATTGATTGGTTGACAAAGGTTGACATGGAGTTTGTCAGAGGGGCCGATGTTAGAAAGATTGATCATTGGTTGGTGCATGATCTCATGGAATATTCTTTATCTTTCAGATCATGTGTCATCCATCCATTTTGATGATAAGGGATTTGTGGGTCCTATGTCAGGAATTACTGGGTGGTAAGTAGTGAATGGTATAGTGACAAGTGGCATAAAGTGGGCCCAGGTGGGGGTCTAGGGTTTAGTAGTCTGGATAAATCAGATTAGCAGCTCTGAAAAATTTCAAAAGGTTCGCTCATTCACGAAGAAAGGTGGTGATATTCTAAAAGATTTGGTGATTCAACGAACAAGAATTTGCATAATCGCTAAACTAAATGGTGGAGAGATAAAGTATTCTGTGAATTGGAGAAACCTTTCAGTCACTAGTTCATTAAATGTGACCCGGGTGAGTTTTATTTCCTTTGTTCATTGAATCACTGAGTTAAGCTCATGTTAGGAATTTCATTTCCTGAATAGGAATTTCTTTGTTGCATGTTTGCTAAGAGTTAACCCGATGGTGTCTGAAGAGTTAAGTCATGAAGCTCGTGAAAGAACAAGATTTGACGGTCGTGACTTAAAGTTGATCAAGATTTAAATATAGACCATTGATATACTGTTGGCACCATGAAAATGACCATTGCTACCAAGATTTAAATTTTTAAAGGGTTTTAGTGATAGGAAGGACTGGAATTGAATGCTTTTGTAGCCAGATTTGGTAGAATTGGTTTTGGCGACTGTTGCAGTGTGGTCCAGAGTGTTCCATGATTGTTTGTGGGGGGTTTTTGTACCATAATGGTGTTTCTCAAGGCATGTTGCAAGTGGGAAATTAGATCAATAAGTCTAATAGATTCATGATTCTTGGTACAGATCAGAGAATTACCATTTATGAGGGTCATTATAGGATCTACTTTCTCTAGGCTGCTTGGGTTTCCTACCCTTTTATTAAATTTTTTACTATTTCTAGTTGGTCAGGTGGGTGAAACCCTAATCCTATTCATCTATAGCTTGTTGCATTATATTTTGGGATTTCAAGATGAATAGGGGGTGTATATATGGCAGAAGTTTTTTTTTTGTATTGGGTTGTTGTTTATGGTATTATACTGAGCAAGGAGAGCCTAGATTTTGGGTTGGTCTCCTTAGCATTTTGTTGTTTGATAATGTATTGATGGTACAAATTTTAATGAGAATACATTTGGATTCCAATTTCGTATTTGTGTATGTCTTCTTTTTTTATTCTTGAGCTCATATATGTTAATTTCACAAAGTGGGTTAGCATATGGTAGACAAAGAGTATTTTTAAATTATTTTTAAGTTCCTAACAAAGTTAGGATTAAAGTCTTTGAGGTAGTTTTAGTGAGTTCATGGCTAGATAAGGATTTGATGTCATGATATGTGAGTGAGAGGAGTAATAGGAAAAACACTTATTCTAAGTTCAAGTGTGTTTGAGTTAAGGTTTTGGTTGATATATGTTATCAGGTGACTCTTTGCCCTGGGTTAAGGCACTGATCTATTCTTTGGAAGCAGTCCATCATCATCAATCACACACATATAAATGATAAAATCTTTAATCAATTAGTAAATGGGTATAAATGTCTATTAGTTAGTGATTCCTTTGAAGAAGTGAATCCAGGGTACACCCGCCTGAGCATCTTGGCTCAAAGTGTAGGAGGATCTCCTTGATCCTTGTTAATTGGCCCTTTTCCTTGCAGACTTTGGAGTGGTGATAGAGTCATTGACATTTAGTTGTCAATCATAGTGTAAACCTACAAGTAGAAATGAAGAGGGGAATGAAAAGAATGGTGACTATACTCAGGAGAACAACAATGAAGAAGTATATATGTTAGGATCTCCGGTTGAGGTTATATTGTTATATTCAAACTCTTTGGTTGGCCAGATTGATTTTCCCATCTGAGTCACCAACAAAATGGTGACTCTACTGGGGAGACTTTGTTAGAAAGAAAAGATCCCCAAGATAACTAAAAGGGGGGGGTGAATCAGTCATCAGATAATTTATCCATTCAACAACTTTAAACAATATAATCAATGTATTGATCAACCATAGAAAGATAATCATACACAATTGCACAATAACACAAGATATGTTGACTAGGGAACCTCTTGAAAAGAGTAAACCCCAGTGGGAATGATGCCCACAAAATGATGCACTAATATCAAAGTTCCTTGTTAGAGGATGGACCCTATTAGGAGTTTTATGAAATACATTCAGTACATATAAATCCCTGTTAGGAGATTTTGAATCCCTGTTAAAAGATTCTAACCCGGTTAAGAGTTTATGGAAGACAGAAGGACCCACTGCCCAAACAGCTTCAAGGCAAGATCTCTGAACCCACTGTCCAAAAGATCTTAGAATTATTCAATATAATAATATGAAATATATTACCTCCTTCACACTATGCCAAAACTGCACTCTCTGCTACACAAGATCACAATTCCAGATCTCTGTACTCACAAGTCTTCCTTCATCATTGAATTAGCTCTTTTCTTCACTCCATGCATATATTTGCATCTTACTCTTCATAGTACACACTACAATAAGGAAAAAATTCCTTCTTATATACCAAACTCAAATAATTACAAATGAGTCAGTCCTCAATTACAAAATAATAAATTCTACACGCTACACAGAATTCACATAAAACTATCAGCTTCCAGTTACTGTAACTTTCTCCAAACATATCCTCAAAGTTTGCACTATGAACTACATCATAATTAATTAGTCTCCAACATCCCTTTAATTTCACAAAATTAGATTCCATCCCAGCTAAGAGATATCCTCCGATTTCCAAACATCGCTACATAGAAACACTATCTAAACACTGCTTTCACCAAAATGCTCATAACTCTTACAAATGAATGAATTTATTTTTGTGTTGTTAACCATAGGTTAATAACACACCAAAAAACATACCATCAACTGTGCAAAATCCAATCTACAATACAACATGTGTGAAAAACAAAATTGTACCTACTTTCCTGCTAATATCTAGAATATCACTGTGTTGACATCAATGACAATCCAAGTCATGAATGCAACAACTGCTACATAATGACTGCCAAAACACTTTGCATTCATTCCTAAAAATCTCCCCCATTGGCATTGATGGCAACATAGATGAAAAACATCCAATGTTCCAAAAATTCAATACTGCAACATCACTGCAAAATATCAAATCAAATCTTGCTTTGTTTTCCTATTTAGCTCTCTCATACAATCCATAATGTTTTCATGTATATCTCTCCCCCATTGACATCAATGATAGAAATTCTATCACCAAGTCAACAACAACTTAATGTCAAAAGACACTTTTTAGAAAAATACAATAACAAGTGTCCTCATGACTCAGCTCATAAACTCCCCCATAGAGGAAGTTCCAACATCCAATCCAAAAGAAAGATAGGGCTCATATACCACTGGATGGATGCAATCATCTGCATCAATTCTCAAAAATAGGTTGGGGCATAACCCCAAGCATACCTCTTAGATACACAAATGTATCCTTAGGTAAAGGCTTTGTAAATATATCTGGTATCTGCTCCTTTGTACTTATGTAATCCAATCTTACTTCTTTTTCTGCAACTTTCTCTCTTACAACATGATACTTGATCTCAATATGTTTAGTCTTAGAATGTAAAATAGGATTTTTTGACATACTCACTATATTGGTGTTATCACAATGTATAACAACAATCTCATCAAACTTTATTCCAATATCTTTCAACATCTGCTTCATCCAAATAATCTGATTACAATTATTTGTTGCCACAACATATTCTGCTTCTGCTGTGCTTTGTGAAGTACAATTTTTCTTCTTACTTAGCCAAGAGACCAATTTACCTCCAAGAAAAAAGGCTCCACCACTGGTGCTTTTCTTGTCATCAATGCTGCCTCCCCAATCTGCATCAGTATAGGCACATAAGGTAAAATCATCAGAATTCTCATACCATAATCCATAATCCATTGTTCCTTTTAGATATCTCAGTATACTCTTTACTGCTGCATAATGTGATTCTCTAGGTTCTGCTTGAAATCTTGCTACAATCCCCACTGAATGTGCTATATCAGGTCTTGTATGTGTCAAGTACTGTAATCCTCCAATCATAGATCTGTACTTTTTATGCTCAACTACTAGTGTCTCATCTTTGCTAGATAACTTATGTCTGGTTACCATAGGTGTTCCAATAGGTTTAGAATCTTCCATTCCAAATATTTTCAATAATTCATTTAAATACTTGTTCTGACTTACAAATATACGTTCCTTGCTTTGTGTTATATGTAATCCCAAAAAATATTTCATTTCTCCAATCATGCTCATCTCAAATTCAATCTTCATTTCATCTGCAAATTTTTCACTAGCTTCATCTTCTCCTCCAAAGATAATATCATCAAAAAATATAACTATAACCAAAAAACCATTCTCAATTTCTTTTGTGTATAAGTTACTATCTGCTGTTCCTTTTATAAATCCCAATTTCAATAAATACTTATCCAATCTTGCATACTAGGTTCTAGGTGCTTGTTTTAATCCATATAAAGTTTTCTTTAACTTACATACCATATCTCCTTCTTGTGTCAAAGGAAAACCTTCAAGCTACTCAATGTAGACTTCTTCCAATTCACCATTCAAAAATGTTGACTTCACATCCATCTGATACACTCTAAATTTTTTGTAAGTTGCATATGCTAGAAACATTCTCACTGCTTCAAGTCTGGCCACAGGTGCAAAAGTTTCTTCATAGTCAATTCCTTCTTGTTGTGAATATCCTTTACATACCAATCTTGCTTTGTTTCTTATCACTTCTTGTTCATTCATCTTGTTTTTGAATACCCACTTTGTTCCAATCACATTCTTGTCTTCAGGTCTAGGGACCAATTCCCATGTCTTGTTTTTTTCAATCTACTCTAGTTCTTCTTTCATAGCATTGATCCAATGTTCATCTTCACAAGCTTCATTAGTAGTCTTAGGTTCAATTTGAGAAATCAAACATAAATGTACCTTATTTCAAGTCAAAACTCCTCTATCTAAACTTTCAATAACTTGCTCGACAGGGTGATGTCTTGAAGTATACCTATTAGGTGTCATAGTTACTGATCTTGTTCCAACTATAGATTCTTCTCTACTTTCTTCTCTACTTTCTTCTCTTTTTTCTTCTCTGTCTTCTTCAGTATGACTTTCATTCAGCAAATCACTGTTAGTTTCAAAAAATAATTTTGCATTTTCAATGTTAGGCTAAGGTTGTGCTTCTCCATCAGATTCATAATCAAGCATTCTTTCTTGAATTTTAAACTTCTCATCAACTTTTACATTTGCACTTTCAACAATAGTCTTAGTTCTTTTGTTATAATATCTATATTCTTTTCTTTTTAAAGAATATCCAAGAAATATTCCTTCATCAATTCTAGGATCAAACTTTCCTATATCATCATCTCTCTTTATATAACATTTACTTTGAAAAATTCTAAAATACTTAACTGAGGGTGTATGTCCAAACCATAATTCATAAGGTGTCTTGTTATTATCTACTCTGATTTGTACTCTGTTCATGGTGTATACTATTGTGTTCACTAATTCTCTCCAAAAAGTTTTAGCCAAATCATTTTCAAACAACATAGCTCTTGCCGCTTCAGTTATTGACCCGTTTCTTCTTTCTGCAATACCATTTTGTTCTGGTGTTCTAGGGACTGAAAGTTGTCTCTTAATACCATTCATTTCACAAAAGGTTTTAAACTCTCTAGATGTAAATTCACCACCTCTATCAGATCTTAGACACTTAATCTTCATTCTAGATTCATTCTCAATTTTTCTTTTCATGATCTTAAACTTATCAAATGCTTTAGATTTTTCTTTCAAAAATGCAATCCACATCATTCTTGTAAAATCATCAACAAGAATCATAAAATACCTTTCACCATAGAATCCTCTAGTCCTAGTAGGACCACTCAAGTCTGTATGAACAATCTCCAACTTCTCTGCCGATGTGAACTTCTTATTGGGAAATGAAATCCTTTTCTGCTTTGCCATCATACATTCTTTGTAAATCATGTTAGTAGGTTTCATAATGCTAGGTAAATCTCTTACCACATGTGTAGTGCTCATCTTGACAATATTATCAAAGTTTATATGACAAAACCTTTTATTCCATAACCAACTATCATCAATCCTAGTTATCAAACATGTCATCTCAGTAGGATTCAACTGAAATACATTACCTCTAGTTTTGAATCTTTTTCCAATCAGATTTCCATCTTTATCTTTTATCACACAAGTTTTCTTAGAAAACCAAACTTGATAACCCTTATCAGCCAATTGTCCAACACTTAGTAGATTATGTCTTAGTCCATCAATGAAGTAAACATCATCAGTGTTAGTCTTTCCATCAAGAGTAATAGATCCTATACCCTTAATCAAACAAGGTGCATTGTTACCAACCCTAACAATTCCTCCATCATAATTATCTAACTTAACAAACTTTCTTTTATCTCTAGTCATATGATGTGAACAACCACTGTCTATAATCCAATCAGATTTCTTTCAACTTGTGAAACTAATGCTTTTTCTTCCCTTTTATCAGATTCATAACTTTCTTCTTTAATTGCTACAAATCCTATTTCCTCAAAGTTATCATTATCACTGTCACTTAAATGTTTTTCAATTCCTACTTCAAAATATTCATCATTTGCATAATAACATTCTTTAGATCTCCTAGGTTTAAAGTTGCTTCTATACTTCTTAACTCTTTTAGGACATTTAGATGCAAAATGACCATATTCTTGACAAGTCCAACATTTAAAGATTTTCTTACCATCTGGTTCTCTTTTTACAAGTAATGCAATACCTTCTTTAATCTTCTTATCTTCCTCAGATCTGCTACAGCTGGCATAATCTCCAATCACACTAGTACTTATTGTAGGTCTAATGCTAAGAGCACTGAATGCTATTTCCATTCTACGTAGCTCTCCTGATAATCTCAAGTTCATCTTTGCTATTTCTAATCTTCCAAGAAGAGTCTCTCTTGAAAATTTCGATGTACAAGGTATCACTTGTTCAATCATCTGCGTTGTCTGCTTGAATATTGGTGTCAAAGTTCTCAAAATTTTCCATATCACTTCATTCTCTATCTTGTCACCTCCACAAGACTTTATTCCTGTCACAATCTAAGACATCCTACCAATATAACTTCTAATAGATTCATCTTCCATCATTTTGATATCTTCAAATGCACAAATCCAATTATGTAATCTAGCCTTCTTTGCATGTTCATCACCTTCAAAAGTAGAATGTAAAGCTTTCCAAATTGCATGAGATGTTTTCAAACATCTTACCTAACTATATTCATTCTCTGGTAGTGCTGATAAAAGTGCTTCTCTTGCAAGTTTGTTACACATGAATAGATCTAGTTCATCTTTAGTTCCTGCCTCTAGATTGTCTTCCTCAATGATAGTCTTCTCATTCTTTGTAATCAACCAATAACTTGGTCCTAAAAACAATAGATGTGTCTTCATCTTTTCTTTCCAGCTGTCAAAATTTACTCCATCAAACTTAGGGCTTTCTTTTCTAAAATTCACCATGGATCTCCTTAAGTTGTTAAACTTTTCTTTCAAGGACCTGTCGCTCTGATACCAATTGTTAGAAAGTAAAGATCCCTGAGATAACTAAGAGGGGGGGGGGGTGAATTAGTTATTAGATAATTTATCCATTCAACAACTTTAAACAATATAATCAATGTACCAATCAACCATAGAAAGATACTCATACACAATTGCACAATAACACAAGATATGTTAACTAGGGAACCTCTTGAAAAGAGTAAACCCCGGTGGGAATGATGCCCACAAAAAGATGCACTAATATGAAAGTTCCTTGTTAGAGGATGGACCCTATTAGGAGTCTTATGAAATATATTCAGTACATATAAATCCCTGTTAGGAGATTTTGAATCCTTGTTAAAAGATTCTAACCCGGTTAAGAGTTTATGGAAGACAGAAGGACCCACTACCCAAACAGCTTCAAGGAAAGATCTCTAAACCCACTATCCAAAAGATATTAGAATTATTCAATAGAATAATATGAAATATATTACCTCCTTCACACTATGCCAAAACTACACTCTCTGCTACACAAGATCACAATTCCAGATCTCTGTACTCACAAGTCTTCCTTCATCACTGAATTAGCTCTTTTCTTCACTTCATGCATATATTCGCATCTCACTCTTCATAGTTCACACTAAAATAAAGAAAAAATTTCTTCTTGTATACCAAACTCAAATAATTACAAATGAGTCAGTCCTCAATTACAAAATAATAAATTCTACACACTACACATAGAATTCACATAAAATTGTCTGCTTCCAGTTACTGTAACTTTCTCCAAACATATCCTCAAAGTTTGTGCTATGAACCATGTCATCATTAATGAGTCTCCAACATCCCTTTAATTGTGCAAAATTAGATTCCATCCCAGCTAAGAGATATCCTCTGATTTTCAAACATCGCTACACAGAAACATTGTCTAAACACTGCTTTCACCAAAATGCTCATAACTCTTACAAATGAATGAATTTATTTTTGCACTATTAACCATAGGTTAATAACACACCAAAGAACATATGATCAACTGTGCAAAAGCCAATTTGCAATAAAACATGTGTGCAAAACAAAATTGTACCTAGTTTCCTGCTAATATCCAAAATATCACTGTGTTGACATTAATGACAATCCAAGTCATGAATGCAACAACAACTACTACAAAATGACTACCAAAACACTTTGCATTCATTCCTAATAGAGTCTAGAGATAAAATTTATTAAGTGGACTCTTGTTTTCCTATTGTATTCAATTAAAGATTTCCCACTTTGGTGGGTGGTGACTCAAAGGGTTGGAACTAGTGTTATAGACTACAAATCATGGACAAAAGAAGGAATACTAGGTCCTTTGTCAAGAAAAATTTGGAGGTTTCTCTAGAGCAATTACCTAGATAGGAAAAGAAGAGTTGGATTAGAAGAAATGGTTAGTCTACTAGTGCTCCCATGTGAGAACAAAGAAATACCAGAAGTAGAGCACCACTTGTATCCTCTCATGGGGATGATTCACAACATAAAAGTTCTAGATCAGATAGTGGCCACTCTGAAGATAAATTTTATGATACCCCAAAGATAGTATTTCAAAATAAGGGTTCATTACCTACAAGTTAGGATGAACAAGCCAGAGAAATGGGTTTTGAAACTAATTTAGATCTTGGTGAAGATACGTTCATAAGGGAACCTATGAGACCAAGGCAAGTCCATTTCCCATATCAAAGTCTCACTAATATGGATGTGTCATCAGGTTTAGATGATATTATGATAGACCCACATGATTTAAATGCACTAAGATTATAGTTGGTAGAGCAAGATGCCATACATAAGAGGTTACAAAAGGAGAGAGAAGCTGAAAAGGTGAATGCTCTAATAGAAGGAGAGTCTCTTCTTAGAAAAATTAATGAGTTGAAGGAGAGAAACAAGATGCTTGCTTCGACTCCTAAAACTTTGCAACATGATGTCTTTGGTGATCTAGTGAGCAGGAGTGCTTGCTGCAAGACCATGAGTTTGATGAGGAGGGCCCTATGGTTAGACAGGTTCAAAGTTATGCTCCCGTTCCTAAAGATAAAGGTGGGCATGAGATCACTAGGCTTGCTATTGTAGTTGGTGAAAAAGGAAAGCAAAATATGGTGGGACATCAAGCAAGAAAATCATTGACAATACCAGGGGTCCCACCCCCTAATTCAAATAAAGATATAGAGATGGAGAGAAGAAGAAAGGAAGATGAGAACCTTGCAAGAGAATTAGAAAGAGCTGAAGTTGAAGCCTCCATTGTAGAAAAAAGAAGAAAGATCTAATTCTTGAAGGCTTCATCTACCAATGCTCTTGGCCCATTTGATACTGAACTAGGTATGCCATCTATGACTACTACTATTCCTATTAGTAATGCCAATACTAGTTCATTCCCTTCTTCATCCACTAAGATAATTATTGATCTGAGGTAGCAGTTAAATGCACAAATAGATGGAAATGTAAATTTTGATCCTAGGGTTAACACTAGTTCAAGTTTTCAAAGAAGACCTATGCAATTAGAAGGCTATAGGAAAATTATCTTTGATGGAATACCTGGCTACACAAATGATTTTCCAACTGATATAAGAGATAAGATACCTAAGTTTGCCAATAACAATTCCATTAGTTGTGAAGAACACCTTAGGTTATTTGTGGAAGTGCTAAATGATTATGAGGTAGAGCATGAGGATGTAATCATGAAATTATTTTTTCAATCCGTGATGGAAGATGCTAGGGATTGGTTCAAGAGACTACCTAACTGATGTATTGATACTTGGGATTCTTTTGAGAGATGTTTTAAATAACAGTATGGTGACAAGCCTAATCCTAGTTTCATGTTCAATGAATTTAACACCATAAGAAAAAATTAGAATGAATCTACAGCTGAATTTAATATGAGATTTCAAAAGGGCATGCATAAGTTGTTTCAAGTTATGCAGTTAGATGACAATGTTTGTTTAACCACATACTTTAATGCATTTGATGGAAAAATGGGATACTTGTTAAGGGACAAAGAACCAAGAACTCTTAGAGATGCTTTTAGGATTGCTATCAATATTGAAAATAATATGAAGATATCAGGAAAATTAGGTGGGAAAAGAGATGATCCAAAGTTGTTTGGGGATAGAAAGTATAAAAAGGATAATGAGAGAAGTGTTGGAAATAAGAAGCAAGAAGAAGATAAATTGGATAAGGTGTTGAATGCATTAAATGATTTGAAAGCACCTGCCAATAGGAATAGTAATGTTCCTACCAATGAAAAGCCTTAATTCAACAGCAATTTCAGTAGGCAGAATAGATTGTAGAATTATCCCTATAACACCCAATGGAAGGATGGAAAACCTATTGTCCTTGCTGCAAGAAATAATAATGATAGAGTTGTCCATAATCCTTTACAAAAATCCTCTATAAATTTTATAGAGGATACACCATGGTGCATAGCATGCCAGTCCCCTCATTCTATAGAACATTATGTGGTTGCACAATCCATGTCAGCATATCAAAATGATAGCAATGAAGAGTTAGATCAAGAAGAAACTCATGATGACATTGAGTGCAATATGGAAACTTCATATCTAGGATATGAAGATGATTCTAATATTGATGAAGAAGCAGATGTATGCTCAAAGAGAAACAATCAGACACTTTTCCATTAGGAGGTTTTTTCTGATGATGATGATATTGATGAAAAGACATGTAACATGATTTCTTCCTCTGAGCCAGTGAGTTTAAGAAGACCTTCAAGAGAAGAGATGGATAGAATTACTGTAGAAATGATTGCTCAAGTGAAAACTAGAGGCATGGTAGTAAGGGATGCAAATGGGAAGGCTACAGGAATGTTTATAAAAAATACCAACTCTAGAGAACCAGGTGAGGTTAAATAAAAAAATGATCATATGGTAAGGTTCAAGAATGTAAAAGGTAAGAAATGGGAACCTAAGGGAGTTGGAGTTGAAAAAATTTATAATGAGATAGAGAAGCTAGTTAACACAATGGCTAAAGATGAAAAGATGAAATTCACCAATACAACTAATGTATCAGATAAGAAAAAGGACACTAAAGTAGTGCAGATTGAGATTCCTCCCTCTGCTCCTATTGATATGTTAGCTGTATTGTCTCAAATAACTATTAAGGTTCCTTTGTCAGAATTATTGAAGATCCCTGAACATAAAGATAGAGCTATTGCATGGGTAGATAATGTTCATCACAGTGATGTTGCATGCAATGAATCTCAAGCTAAAGTTTTGAAAAGAGTAGAGGCTTAGGGATTGGAATCTCAAATTCCACCTATATATTTGTATAGTTCTGTCAATGCCAGCCTTGAAAACATAGATCCATTCTTTTTGAGTGTCCTTGTGAATGGAATGAAATTAAGGAACTGCATGATTGATTCAGGTGCTTCAAATACTGTCATGCTTTTCAAGATTATGGAAAAGTTGGGCCTTAAAGTTGATACAATCCAAGGAAAATTTTGTGCAATGGATCAGAGAGAAGTGCTAGTCATTGGCACTATAAATGCAATGCCTTATAGATTAGCAGCCTATCTAGAGAAATAATTAACCATGAGTGTTTTGGTGGTGGACATCCCTCCTCATTATGGGATGCTATTATCTAGAAGATGGAGTGCTGCCATGGGTGGAAGTTTGCAATGTGACTTGTCCTATGCAACTTTCAAGATTGATGACCAGTTTGTTAATATTGATCAAGAGCCAAGAGTATGCCACATGATTGAAAGAAATATTGATAATGAGACTACATGTTTTGTGGATACTGACATCAATGCTTTCAGGGTAGAAATCCCTATGCCTGAGAAGGAGCCTATATTGCCATCTATCTCTGTTGAGGTGAATGTCAAATCTGTGAAGGGTGATTTGTGGGTGATGTACTTTGATGGTGCTAGCTATAAAGATGGAGCAGGGGAAAGTATCCTACTTATCTCTCCTGATGGAAACACCTACAAGTTTTCTTTCACATTGAATTTCTTTTGTACCAATAATATAACAGAATATGAAGCATTATTGTTAGGACTAAAATTGGTACAAAAGCATGGAATTAGATGCATAAGGGTTGTAGGAGATTCTAAATTGGTGGTGTCCCAAGTTAGGTCAGTGTATGCTTCCAAGAACAAGAGGTTGAAAAAATATAGGAATGCTGTGTGGGATTTGATTGAATGTTTTGATGCCTTCAATATTGAATGGAAGGATAGAAGTATTAATAAGATGGCTAATTTTTTGGCCAATATAGAAATCAATCCCATTGATGTTACTTTTACCAGTCTCTCTAAAGTTGAAATTTAGACTAGGCCAAGTGTACTAGACAATGTTGAGAATTGGAAAGTATTTGAGGATGACCAAGATATTTTGAAATTTATGAGTTGTGAAGATCAGTATCATGGTCAAGAATTAGATTGTCAGCTCTGATTGAGACTATAGAAGGAAAAGAGGTTGTCCTTGGTAATGAAGTTAGTCAACTAAAAACTAACAAGGTTCCTAAGGGACTTGTTGTTCTTGAGATTGTGTTTGATAACTAGGACAGAGTTCAGAAGGATAGTAAAAAGGAAGATCATATGGATTTAGAAGAGATAAATCTTGGAACACAAGAAACACCCAAGAAGGTCTACATTGGTAAGGACATGTCTCAAAAGGTAAATAAATCTTTGATTGAATTGTTAAGAAAATTCAGGCATGTTTTTGCATGGTCATATGATGACCTAAAGGTTTATAGAGAAGAATTGTTTCAACATATCATTCCTTTGAAAGAAGATGCTAAACCTTTCAGGAAAAACCAAAGGCCTATTAATCCAACTTTGGCACCCAAGATGGAAGAAGAATTGATGAAGCTAAGAGATGCTAGAATTATCAAGCCTATTAGGCATTTTTCTTGGGTGTCAAATCTTGTCCTTGTTAGGAAGAAGAATGATGACATCAGACTTTGTGTAGATTTTAGAAATTTAAATATCAACTCATTAAAAGATAACTATTGTTTGCCCAATATGGAAGCTATGTTGCAGAGAGTGACCAGATCAGAATTGATGTCTATGATGGATAGTTTCTCTAGTTACAATCAAGTAATTATAAAAGAATTAGAACAATTTAAGACAACTTTCACAACACCTTGGGGGACATATGTTTATGTGAGAATTCCTTTTGGTCTCACAAATGTTGGTGCAACTTTTTAGAGGGCAATGGATGTTCCCTTTTCAGATTTTATTGATGCTTTCCTTGTTGTTTATCAAGATGATTTAACTACTTATTCCAAGAAGGAAGAAGACCATTGTACTCATTTAGAGAAAATATTTGTGAGGGCTTTGGAATATGGCATTTCATTAAACCCAAGGAAATGTGCTTTTGGTGTCACTGAGGGTAAGTTGCTTGGCCATTTGGTTGGCAAGAAAGGAGTCAGAATTGATCCTAAGAGGGTGGTAGCCATTGATAAGATTCAAAGACAAAAGAATATCAGAGGAATTTAGTCCTTCTTTGGTCAGGTAAACTTCTTGAGAAGATTTGTTACAAACTTTTCTGAGGTCACTAGACCTATATCCAAGATGTTAAAGAAGGGATCTGCTATTACATGGGAAGGGGAGCCTAATGAAGCTTTCAAGAATATCAAGTAGGCTATTAAAGATGCACCTATGCTTAAGGCACCTGATTACAATATCCCAATGCATATCTTCTCCTTTTCATCTTTTCATACTATTGTTGCAAAAAAATAAGGAAGGTTATGAGCAGCCTATTGCATTTTTCAGTAAATCTTTGTAGGCTGCTGAATTGAAATATGATATCAATGAAAAACAAGAATATGGATTGGTCAAGGCAGTCAGGGCTTTTAGATGTTATTTGATGGGGGCAATTGTGATTGCATTTGTACCAAGTGCAGCAGTCAAAGATATTTTCTCACAACAAGAGGTGTCTGGGAGAAGACGGAGATGGATCAATAGGATCCAAGAATTAAACATTGATATCCAAATTAAAAATTTGGTTAGAGGACAAGGATTGGCAAAACTGATCGCTCAATCCAATCTTGATGAAAATCAGATAAATCAAATTGTGATTGATTATACTTGTGATATGGATGATTGTGTTTGGTATCAAGATATCATCTATTACTTGAGAAATATGAAATGTCCAGCAGACATGGATGACAATAAGAAGAGGACATTGAAATTGCAGGCCATCAAGTATGTAATTTTGAAATGTAAGTTGTATAGAAATAATTTAGATTGCATACTTTTGAAATGTGTGGATGAAAATCAGGCTAATAATTTGTTGAAAGAAATGCATGAGGGAGTTTGTGGAGGGCATTACATGGGTAAAACAATTGCTCATAAAATTTTGAGAGCAGGTTTCTGGTGGCCCACAGTCTCCAAGGATGCAGAACAGTTGGTAAGGAGGTGTGATGCTTGTCAAAGGTTCTCTGGTAAGCTTAAATTTTTAGTTAGTATGCCCTTAAGGCCAGTAGAAGTGCAAGCTCCTTTCCAAAAATGGGGAATAGATTTCATAGGTGAAGTACCAAACAGGTCCAGTGGGGGACATTCTTGGATACTAGTTGCTATTGATTACTTTACTAAGTGGGTAGAGGCTATCCCTACAAGAAATGCAACTAGTAAGGTGGTAATTGATTTTGTACTAAACAATATTGTTACAAGGTTTCATTGTCGTGAGAGAATAGTCAGTGATAATGCAATGTGCTTTAGGTCTGCTAAGTACAAAGAATTCTACAAAGGTCTAGGAATTCAGAGGTCAAATTCCTCACCTTATCATCCACAAGGAAATGGATAGGTAGAATCATCTAATAAGAGCCTGATGAAAATCCTAAAGAGGATTCTTGAAAAGAATAAAAGAGCATGGAATTCAAAATTGCCATTAACCCTGTGGGCTGATAGGGTGACTGTGAAGAAGGCAATTAGTTGTGCACCATTTGACCTAGTATATGGAATACATGCAAGAATGCCTCAGAATAATTTATTGGAAATGTACAAGTTTGTTTAGTTATATGATGATGATATCGATGATGAAATGCAGTTGTGAATTGAAGATATCATCAGACTAGATGAAACCATAAGAGAATCAGCTTCAAAGAATGCCAAATTGCAATTGCAAGTTAAGAATTTGTATGACAAGAAAACTGTTGAAAGAAGGTTTAAACCTGGTCAATTGGTGTTAATTTGGAATGCCAGATTGGAGGATAAAGGAAAACATCAAAAATTTGATTCACTCTGGTTAGGGCCATATCTAATTCATGAGAAATGGGGCCAAGATTCATATATTGTCAAGGAATTGAATGGTGAAGTTCAGGAATTACTAGTTCATGGACAATTCTTGAAAAAATAATTCAATTAAATGTATTTTTATTTCCATGAATAGTAGTTAGGTATGTATATTTTGTAAATCCTATAAATAGTTGCTTGCCCCTATTTTGTTTTGTCTTGGTTTGTAGGGTTTTGTCCTGCTGCTCTCTGTTGTTCAGTTTTTGTCTTGTGGGATGGTCTTCTTTAACCAGTGATTCTAGATTCTTGCCATGCATGCAAGAGACATGCATCCCCAAAAAGAGCCACTATTAGTATCTACAAAAAATTTCATGGCTATAGCACTTTTCTTCTAGTCCCTGCAATTTTTTTTATGCCTTTGGCCTTAAAACCCTTGTCAAATTTTCAAAAATCTATCCGTTGCAGCATAAAACCCTAGTGTGCCCTGGCCCTATTCTAATTTTTTGCTACTTTTTCAGGCCACTAAAGTCCTAAATAGTGCATGTCCTAATTATTGACCACTTTGTCGCATGATCGCATGAGCCTTTTTCATGTTATGCGATCTTGCGACTAAGGTTTTATTTTTAGGCCCCCTTAATATTTCCTAAGTTTGGAGTCTGACGGCTTTATGATTTTTTGTAAGTCTAGTGCTTTAATTTTTCCTAATGTTTCCAGCCTTATTTATTTCCTAGGCCTAGTCTCTAACAACATCTTAATCTAACGGTGGGCATGACTTCGCAATGGATGTGTCAAAGGCTAGAGATCTCACGACAACCGTCCATTTCTCCAGGTGTTCAGGTCAGTAATAAATGGTGGGTCCAAAATGACACGTAGGTATAGTTGGAAATCTATGACTGGTCCATGATATAATATGCTAGTAGTTGTTAGTGGGACCTAGTTTCCAGCTTGTCAGAGGGTCTTAACATCTAGATAGAATCAACGATGGGTGTAAGTTCTTAAGGAATGTGTCAGACACATGAGATCTTCAGACGACCATTGATTTCACCTTTTTTAGAAGTGATAAAGTTTGGCAAGTCCACTGCTATGTGTACTCATCTAGTAGTCATTGATTGGTCAATGAAGGTTGACATGGAGTTTGTCAGAGAGACTGATGTTAGAAAGATTGATCGACAGTTGGCGCGTGATCTCATGGAATATTCTTCATCTTTCAGATCATGTGCCAGCCATCCATTTTGATGTTGAGGGTTTTGTGGGTCCTATGTCAGGAATGATTGGGTGGTAAGCAGAAAATGGTATAGTGACAAGTGGCATAAAGTGGGCCCAAGCAAGGGTCTAGAGTTTAGTAGTCCAGATAAATCAGGTTAGCGACTTGAAAAAATTTCAAAAGGTTTTCTCATTCGCAAAGAAAGGTGGTGCTATTCTAAAAGAGTTGGCGATTCAACAAACAAGCATTCACATAATTGCTAAACTAAATGGTACAAAGATAAAGTATTTTGTGAATTGGTGAAATCTTTCAGTTGCCAGTTCACTAAATGTGACTAGGGTGAGTTTTATTTCCTTTGTTCATTGAATCACTGAGTTAAGCTTAGGTTAGGAATTTTACTTCAATAATAGGAATTGCTTTGTCACATGTTCGCGAAGAGTTAACCTGATGGTGTCTAAAGAGTTAAGTCATGAAGCCCACGAAAGAACAAGATTTGACAGTCGCAACTTAAAGTTGATTGAGATTTAAATATAGACCGTTGATATACTACTGGCACCATGAAAATGACCATTGCTACCAAGATTTGAATTTTTAAAGGGTTTTAGCGATAGGAAGGACTAGAATTGAATGCTTTTGTGGCCAGATTTGGTAGAATTGGTTATGCCAACTATTGTAGTGTGGTCCAGAGTGTTCCATGATTGTTTGTAGGGGATTTTTGTATCGTAATGGTGTTGCTCAAGTTGTGTTGCAGGTGGAAAAATAGATCAATAAGTCTAATAGATTCATGATCCTTGGTACAGATTAGAGAATTACCATTTATGAGGATCATTCTGGGATCTGCCTTCTCTGGGCTGCTTGGGTTTCCTCCCCTTTTATTAAATTTTTTACTATTTCTAGTTGGTCAGGTGGGTGAAACCCTAACCCTAGTCATCCATAGCTTGTTGCATCTTGTTTTGGGATTTCAAGATGACTAGGTGGTGTATATATGGCAGAAGTTTTTTTTTGTATTGGGTTGTTGTTGATGGTATTATACTGAGCAAGGAGAGCCTGGATGTTGGGTATGTTTCCTTAGCATTTTGTTGTTTGATAATGTATTGATGTTGCAAATTTTAATGAAAATACATTTGGATTCCAATTTCATATTTCTGTATGTCTTCTTGTTTTGTTCTTGAGCTCATATATGTTAATTTCACAAAGTGGGTTAACATATGTAAACAAAGAGTATTTTGAAATTATCTTTAAGTTCCTAACAAAGTTAGGATTAAAGTCTTTGATGTAGTTTCAGTGAGTTCATGGCTAGATAAGGATTTGATGTCTTGATATGTGAGTGAGAGGATTAATAGGCAAAGCACTTATTCTAAGTTCAAGTGTGTTTGAATTAAGGTTTTGTTTGATATATGTTATCAGCTGACTCTTTGCCCTAGGTTAAGGCACTGATCTATTCTTTGGAAGTAGTACATCATCAACAATCAGACACACATAAATGATAAAATCTTTAATCAAGTAAGTAAAGGGGTATAAATGTCTATTAGTTAGTGATTCCTTTCAAGAAGTGAATTGAGGGTACACCTACCTGAGCATCTTGGCTCAAAGTGTAGGAGGATCTCCTTGATCCTTGTTAATTGGCCCTTTTCCTTGCAAAATTTGGAGTGGTGATAGAGTTAGTGACATTTCATTGTCAATCATAGTGTAAACCTACAAGTAGAAATGAAGAGGGGAACCAACATGGTGATCGCCATCTAGCTAATTTACACCATTCTTACTGATAGGTTGTCATCCATGTGCTTTTAGGTCAGGTGTTAGGTACTCCAAGTGTCTTCTTTACTCATCATCTAAAATATCAAAGTCAACTATAGTGGATTTGATCTTCTTGGGATTTGTGAGCTCATCCCACATAGTTACTTCCTCCTCTATTGGCCATTTATAATTTTGGATGTGTTGTAGTTGTGCCTTTTATCTTTCCCATCTGGCATCTAATATCAGCTTGACATCTACTAAAAATTTGGTAAGGTCCATTTTTGCCTTTATGGCTTCATCCAGAGTTTTGTTGAACCTCTCCATGTCTACTTCATTATTTTCATCTAAAAATGCCTCTTTCCTAGGCAATACAGAATTAAAATCTGATCTCCACTAACCAAGCCTCTTCACAACACCATCTACATCTTTAATGGAAGGGATGAATTTGTTGGAACCTGAGCTGAGCATGGCTATCTTAGCCTCAATCTAAGTTGCCTTGCCCTGAAAAAGAGGCAATATGGCCTTAACTCTATTTATCTCTTCAGCTAATTGCAGGACAATCTTTAGAATATCAACTCTCAAAGGTTGAAAAACTACCGATCTTTCAAAGAGTGTTGCCCTAACTGACCAAGTTGCATAATAACCATTCAAAATTGTGATATAACTATTTACTTCCACCTGCAATCCAGGCAATTTGTTAGAAGCATTAAAAATTGAATCAGATTTATCCTTTAATGCATTAGCCCTGTGCTGCCAGATTTTCAATAAGGCCTATATGATAGCCTCATTCTTTTCTATCCTTATTTTTTCAAGCTCTGTAGGAACTTCTTCTTCACTCATACTCTTCCCTTTTGGTAATGTTGGTTTCTTAGGGGGTGTAGGGGTACCTACAGGATTGTTGATTATCTATTGTTCTAAGTTTGCTAGAGACTTCTCCAATGCCTTTTCCTTTATTATCCTAAGATATCTATCTTTCAAGAGTGCACTGTAATCCTCCAACATAGAACCATATCTTTCAAATAATTGCTTGGTCTTGTCCTCATTAAGAATAGCAAATTGAGTTAACACTTGAGAGATCTCAAGGTCTCATGTATTATGGATTGACCAAACAATTTTGTCACCATCCATTTGCTCTTTGACATTCAAGATTGAAGGCTTTTTATCTTTAGGATAAAGACTCCATAGAGCCAAAGCTTGATTTCTTGGGCTATACCCAATTCCTCTGATAATATCCCCTACTAGGGTCTCTGAAGACAAAGATATTTCCTCCTATATTTTAAGTTGATCAATAATAAAATCTAAATATAAGTTCCACCCAGGCACAAGTAGCATATTGCTATTTTTGATAAGTTGTCTAGCCTCTTCTTGGATAAACTTTTCTGGCTCTGGATCATACTCTTTCAATGCTTGCACTGCCTCATCAAGCACTTGACCCTCTTCAATGATCTTAACACTAGATGCAACCTACTATTTTTTATGCTCTTGAATTCCTCAGACTCTATAAAATTGTCATCTTTCAAGAAGGTATCTTGTTCTATAATCCTTTCATCTTGGCATAGAGCCAAGGGAAATTCAACATCTTCCTTTACTAATTTTATTTCTCTTTTCTCCTCCCTTATCTTTTTTCTTAACTGGTGGTGATGAACACTAGTTCAAGTAATGAGGGCTCCCACTATATCCTTTCTTCTTGCTTGAGAAAATTCTCTAATTAACAATTTCTTCTTCTTTGCAAGAGGCTCATTTGTGTCTTGGGAACTATGGAGCTTTGCTAAATCAACAATATTTTCTCAAACTTGGTGTCTTTAAACCATTATTTACTCCAAAGGGGGAATGCTATGCACTAAATAACCACCATCACTATCTTCACCACCTTTTGATTCAGAGTAAACTTCCTCTTTCTTATCTGTCTCATCAATCTGATCCTCAAAAGTCCTCATCAAAGTATTGAATTGAGCCATCATTTTCTCAAGCCTTTGGAGATAGGGTAGATTAGGGAAGAAACCACTAAATGTCAGTCCTTTTTGCTTCATCCTTTTCTCCATGTCATACAATTCATGTATCTGATCAGATCTTCTTGCCACTTCTTCATCTTGTATTATATTTCTTAAAAAATCCTCCTCAGGATACTCCTCATGTTTCTTATTAAATGGAATGCTAGGGATATAGTACTTCTTGGAAAAAACTATGAATGCCTCCATATGCACATACCCGTGAGGAGCAGCATGCATTTTGAACTGCTCTAACTAATTATTCACTTTACTAAAGGCATTCTTGCCTATTGTGAGACTATGCACTCTAAAGTGCCTTGGAGTAAAATTTCCTTTTCTTTGTGAAACCAGGTGCTCCCTATCAGTTAGCATTAGCTTCCATATAAATTCTAAATATGCCCCCCTCGGTGGAATAGATAATTGTAGTATGTGAGGGGGCTGAGGGCATCCATATAGTTTGATCATAATATAGCCCTTTTCAATAAATGTCTCCCCAATTATGACCTTTAGTCCATTTATCAACAAATTGTTGAGGCCTTACCAGTTGTAGGACCTTTGTGGATAACCTTTAAAGATTAAGCCCTAAATTAAGGAGGATAGGTTGAACTATCCAATATTCAAAAATACAAAAATCACTCCTAGAAGAAAGACTCCAAGCGCTAATCCAAAACTATACTAGATTTTATTGTCCTTTGTATGTCATTTGTGGCTCAAGGCCTTCCATGTTTATGATATTATAATTAAAGTACAAAATGATGTACATCAAAAAAGAAAAGTGCATGAACCTCAATGTAGAACTAGCTGTATGGTTCTTCAATGCTTGTAAACCTGTATGCATCTTTTAAATTATATACCCTATATAATCATATCCCTTTGTAGTGTTAAGACTCTGGGAGTCCAAAACTATCATCAGGAGGTCCGAAGGGATCCTCTCTCCACCATCTATCCCTAGAAACTTATAGAATCCATAGAAAATGTACCTTATGTAAAATCATAGGTCCTTGTGTGCATACGGAATAGTTCCCGGCATTGGCACTATGTAATTCCTATTTTGTCGAGGAACATAGCTCTGAATTTCTTTTGCCACAATGATAGCCTCTCTAGCAGACCTATTTTCCAAGGCCTATAAATTGACCTCAATGGCCATAGGGAGATGAATGTCGAAAGCTCTTATAAATGAATTCCAGCCAAGGTTAACCAGAGGAGAACCATCACCCTTCCTAATAGTTCTACACAATGGGTCATAAGAATGAGCTAGAACAATTAGGACATCTATGTCCAAGAGCAATTCTAGGACTATCAATTTTTCCAACCCCGATGTCCAAGAGTTTGAAACATGGATCGGATTCTCAATATTCTTATAAAAATATTTAAACAGATACATTCTAGTAATGTTTGGTGTCTTAGCATCCCTATAGTATGCAAGTTCATCAAAGAAACATTCATCACCAACCTTCTTATTTTGTGATGAACCTGGTAGCAAGGTGAGGAACTCATCTTATAAGCTCTCTTTGACTTTCTCCTTAGCTCCCTTACTAGTAGAAGCCCCACTAACTGATAATTGACTCATCTTGTGCATAAATTCAAAATCCTTTGCAAATTCTAGACATTTGAACTCTGAAATGGCTCCAAAAAATATCAGGGAATTCTATTAGTTCGGATCTCTGAATGCTTGGTAATTTCAAATGAGAGAAAAACATGTATTTATTTAGCAGAATTGAATGCAAAAATCCATTAGAGATCAAAAGCTGAAAATTATGTCACTTCTGCCATTACTTGGAACACTCTGTTGGCATTAAGCAGAATTGCCACTAGTGACAACACTTATTTGCATTCTGGATGTAAACCGAGAAGACAGTGCAAACCGAGAAGACAGTGCAAACCGAGCAGACAGTGCAAACCGAGCAGACAGTGCAAACCGAGCAGACAGTGCAAACCGAGTAGACAGTGCAAACCGAGCAGACAGTGCAAACCGAGCAAGTTAGTACAAACCGATCAGGACAATGTAAACTGAGTAACATCTTGTCTACCGAGTCACCAATGCTTACCAAGTTCAATTCCTACCAAGTGATCAGTATGAACCGTGCCTTCACTTCTACCGAGTGCATGACGATGCCGAGTAATACAGTGGACGCCGAGTATCAGAAAGTCACCGAGTCAGTTTGAAGGAACCGAGTAACCATATTTGGGCCGACTTAGTAGCACTTATGTTTATTTGTCAAGCCGACTGTGTAATTGTAATTGTAATTAATTGTTTGAGACTTGTATATAAACAATGTTGTAGAAATGAAAGATGAAAAAAAAAAATGTATGAAGTAGAATATATGTGAAAGAAAAAGAAAGGCAGAAATAAGCGAATTACAGAAGGCTTCAGAAGTATAAGATACAGCAAAGACAAATTCATCACAGAAGGTGATCAGTACATCAGCGAATCTCATTCAACAATCCAGTTGCAAAGCAGAGATCTACTGTTTCATTCTAACAGGTGAATCAGTACTAAATCCTTTAACCGGGTAGACTTAACAGTCTTTGTATAAATCTCTTTACCGAGTGCATACTTCACTGTATGTTTGTAAATCCTTTAACAAGGTGGATTTAGCAATCCTTATTGCTCCTAACAGGGCAGATCATCAGAAGTGATCAAATTGTAAGCCTTAACCGGCCAACTTTATTCTGCAGTATTAAAGCTTTGTGGCTTTCATCCCCACCCCAGTTTTACTTTCTTTTGGAAGGTTTCTGGGTAACCAAATCTATGTGTCATTATTGTGAATGCTTTTAAGTTTCATGCTTTCTGTATGCAAAGGTTAAAAAGTAAAATAAATAAATAAAATTAAGAGAAAATTTGGAGTTACTGATTCACCCCTCCCCTCTCAGTAACTTGGTTAATTCCTAAATATTTCCAACACACTCAAAACTCAATTCACTAGCCATAAGATGAGAAAATGATAAGTAATCAAATTTTAACTTCTGGCGATCTAAAGACTATAACATGTTCTCATAACCGCTAAAAGAATTGGTGCCTTCCTTAATTTTTAGAGATCTACCAACTAAAGGAAACTATAGTCACTGAATGACTTTACTTCTTTTTGAGACCTAGTGACTATAGTGAAATATCATAGTCGCTGAATAATTTAAACCCTTTCAAATTTATCTAGAGACTGGGCAACCAAGTGTTCACTTACATTTTTCATCCTAAGATTTGGTGACTATATTCATTACTTTAGTCACTGTAAAATTATTTCTTTTGAAATTTATATCGAGACCTGGCGACAGAAATCCATTAAGAGATCTAGTGACTGTACTGAATCTCCCAGTCGCTGAAGCCATTTAACTTTTCAAACTTTTCCTTGAGACCTCCGGGCTTAACCATTTGGAGATTCAGTGACTGAAGAGAAGAAAAAACCAATTTATTTATTCTAGAGATTCAATGACTATAGTCAGGGCCTCATATTTATTCACATTTTTCACCTCTTATTAACCAACTAGGAAAAGACACGTCACAAAATTTGGCAAATAGATACTTATGTATTTTTTAATTTTTGACCTCAGTTAACACTCGATCACTGATCATCTACCAATTAGGTGATTGAATATAGTCTCTTAATCGCTCAGTAATTTTTGTAACTTGAGTTTGATCTAGAGAATGAGTGACAAGAGAAATCTCAAGGTTTCTAGATAATTCGCTAACCCATAGTTACATCTTGAGACCACATGACTATCACTCAATCAAAACTAGATCAATGACTAACAATAACGGATCCACAACCTTTTTTTTAACCCAAACCCATCTGGTGATCAGGCGACTAAAGAAATCTCCAAGTCGCCCATTGTTTTCTTTAACCATGGTCAAGACTGGAGATTGTGCGAACACACTTATTATCCAAGTCGCTAGAAGAATTACTTAACCTTGGTTAAGTAATGAGATAAAACACTAGCCGCTGATTCAATCTACATCCAATGGTTCTCGCTAAGTCACCATACCTTTTATGACTTAACTATTTGATTGGGAGATCCAGAGATAACTGTGTTGTTGAATCACTGACAGCCATAGATATAACCTACAAAATTTTGAGAATACGCGACCATGGAATCACCAGGTCATGAGATAAAATAAATAACCACTAAAAAACCTAGAGATCTAGCATCCAGTGAAATAGACCACCACTTTGCATCTAGAGATTCTGTAACCAAAAGAAAATCTCATTATCACTGAATTTTATATCAATTTTATATTTCTTTCAGAGATTACCCAACTAAAGGTATTTCAATTTGGAGATAAAGAGACCAAAGTCACTTAACAAAAATTTATCATAGCAGTCGCTAGATCTCATAATAGTTATCTGGAGACTTGGCAACTAAAGGCAACCACTAATTCACTTGAGAACAAAGAATATTCCTCCATCCATGGGAGACTACATGACAAAGGAAAATGGGTAGTCGCTAGTAAAAAAGGAATATGCTAAATCATTTGAGAGATTAAGTGACTAGCTTGGAAATATAAAGCACACATGATGCAAAGGGTCGTTAAGTGATTTTAAAAAGTAACAGCCGAATAGACCTTCATGAGTAATTTTTAGGGCTTCTTGGATTTCAAAAGCAAAGCAGGTCTTAAAACCTAGGGTTTTTAAATGTTTGATCAATTTTTAGGGTTCAAGGACTAGGAATGCCTAGAAATTAAAACATGAAACTTAGGGGTAGGCATCAAAAAATCAAAATTTTGGAGGACAACACCTAAAAACTAGGAAACTAACCAACAATGGCTCTATCTAAGGATATTTCAATGCAAGTTTAAGTATGAACCATAGATCTCTGGGAAAGAAGACCAAAACCAATTGACCTAAAGTAGGAAAGAAAACATGCAACTAGAAAGGAAACAAACCTATACAGATTTTTATATAAAATTTACATGTGCATATGAATCAGGACTTCTAGCTGAAAAGGGGTTTTAAGAATTGCCCATGCACTGGCAACTCGAAAATTTCTCCATCCATATTTTTTAACAAGTAGGAATCCTTCCCAAAACTTTCATGGATTATGTACGGACCCAGCCATAATGATTCAAACTTCTTATGCTTTTCTTTATCTTCTACTCTGACATTCCACTGAAGCACTAGGTCATCTGATTGGAAGTTTCTAGTAGTAGCCCTCTTGTGAAAGAGGTACTTCATTTTTTTTTGTAACTTGACATTGATCCTTTGACTATCTCTTCTCATTTCATCTAATTCAGCTAATTGCATGATTTTGTCTTGCATTGGCTCCAAAATATCCAACTCCTCATCCTGGATGAACTTGTACATAAGTATCAAGTTATTGATACGTAACCTTGACTGTAATCCATACACAAGCTCAAATGGAGATTTTTCTATAGCCTTTTTTATTGTAATCATGTCTGCCCATAAAGAAAGCTTCAACTTTGAATGTCAGGCTCTCTAATTTTTCTCCAATGTTTTCTTGAGAATTTTCAAAATACTCTTGTTACTAGATTCAACTTGTCCATTTTCTTGGGGGTGATAGGGGTATGAGTAAGATGTTATGATTCTATTTTCTTTACAAAAATCCTTAAACTCATCTAATCTAAAGAACATTGCATTATCAGTGATCAAGTTCATGGGGACACCAAATCTAGTCAGAATATTGTCTAGTAAAAAATCAATCACTACTCCACTTGTTGCCTTCCTGGTAGGGATAGCTTCTATCCATTTTGTGAAGTATTCTATTGCAACAAGTATCCAACTGTGCCCACTGCTAGAATTTTCAACAAACTCACCTATGAAATCCATTCCCCACATTACAAATGGTGCTTCTACAACGACTAGATTTAATAATAATTCTCCTAAATACTTTAACTTATAAGAAAACTTCTGACAAGCCTCACATCTTTTAACGAAATGAAAAGAATCTTTGAAAAATTTAGGCCAAAAATAGCCAGCTCTTAAAATCTTATGGGTAGTGGTCCTTTCAGAATAATGCTGCCCACAAACACCAGCATGCATTTCATTCCAGACCTTCTCTGCTTGATATTTGTCAAGGAAAAATAGTAAAATTCCAGCTCTATTTTTCCAGTACAAATCTCCTTTTATTAAAGTATACTTCTAGGCTTGTAACCTTAGGGATCTCTTTTGATTGTCAGTCATATGTTCTAGACATCTGGTATTTTTAATGAAATAAACAATATTAGCATAATATGGTTGCATTTCAATACTTGTTATTGTCAAGTCCGATATCCCTTCACTATTAACATGGAGTAAATCCATGTTTTCCTCAGTCATCAATTTTTCCAGACCTAGTCCTCTTACTAGCTTGGTCATATGAATTTCCAAGTTGAATTCCTGGATCCTAGTAATCCACTTACATTTTTTACTAGTAACCTCTGACTGTGTAAGAACATATTTTATTGTTGTATATGGAGCAAATGAAATAACCTTAGCATGGACTAAATAAGGCCTGAAGGATTTTATAGCTTTTACCAATGCATATGCCTTCTTTTCCATCATCTCATAATTTAGTTCAGCAACCTGCAAGGACTTATTGAAAAAAAACAATTGGATGTGTTGGTGTTTGCTTTTTCCACACAGTGTTAGGTTTACACTATGATGACAAACTAGTTAGTCTTCACTCCCAAGTTTGACAGGGAAAAAGGGCCAATTGATGAGGATAAAGAGCATCCTCCTTCTTTGAGCTCCACATCACTCAGGCAGGTATTGCCTTATCTGCACACTCATGACTCTTCTTGATAAAAAAAAGACCTGTAGATAGATTATTGTGGAATAGTTATCAGACCCCTATAGGTATCTTGTACCCCAATGAACCGAACCTAATGTAATAACCTGCTTGAATGGAATGATTCTGAAAACTAGAAAGGACCTCCTCCTACTACAACCAGCATGAAAGGATAAGTATTCTCATTCGAATGATTTGATCTTGGGTTGAAAGGACCCCTGAAATACCCTAAGTCTCCAATAGATCAGTGCCTTATCCAATGGACAACAGAGTCAAATACAACACTACAACAAAGAGCTATGAAACAAGAAGACAATACATTCTAATATGTTGATGCCTTACATCAATCATACACCATTAATCAGACCTCACTTCAACAATCCACCTGTGTACCCAGATATGTTATCACCTATTCAAAGGATTTTAACCCTCCCCTTAGAAGAGACCTATAAACAAGTAATACATTAATTGGCATCCATTGAAAGAGAAGCATGAGATACCCTTGATACCCTAGGTCATGCAAATCTAAAAACTAATCTTGAACTTAGTTATCTCTATGAAGATAAGTCTATTGCAGACATATAGGAAATGCAAATAGAAAGATCAAACATCCTTGATGCTATAATCAACAAGTTTAGGATTCAAATGGAGACAATTTGATAACAGTACAAATATATTGAAACCTTATACATAAAACAAACTGTTACAACTTATATCATCTTCTCCAAACTAGAAAGGAAAGAGGGAACACCGTATATGCAGAGAAGAAGGAAAATATCTACAGGAAAAGGACCCTTCATCAAAACAAGATCTGGAACTCAAAAATTGGAACCCTTAAAAAATAAAAATAGCTACATTATATACCACTAGTCATCTTGGAATCCTAAAAAATTAGGATGCAACAAGCTATGGATGACTAAGGTAAGGGCTAGGGTTTTCACCCACCAAACCAACTAAATTCAATCAGAAGTTATTACATTGGTAGAAAACCCAAGCAACCTCAAGAGATCAGACCCAAGATTGATCTTCATTTATGATAATTCTTCTAACTCGTGTACCAAAGATCATGAATTCACCATGTTTATCAATCTGATCACTCACCTGCAACATGCCTTGAGCTGACCTGGTTACTCATACCTTCACAATACAGTCCTCTGCAATCAATCATCATAGCCTCTTGACCATACTACAATAGTTGACAAAATCACAACTACCAGATCCAACCACTCCAGCATTAAAAACCAGTCCTTCTATCGCTAAAAAACCATTTAAAATTTCAAATTTTGGAAGAAACAGCTACCTAGACAAATTTAAAATGTGGCCATCAATTTTATTTCTTCCCTGTAGATCAGATGGCTCTCATTAATCCATATATAGTCATAGGGCCATTTGAAAAGTCTTTCACCACATCATCAGCACCATAGCCAATGAGAAATGAGCACATTAGCACAACATGGCAATTGGACCCACCGCTTTATCCTTTAAATCAGATGGTGGTCACATGATTGCAAAGGGGAAGAATATTCCATGCAATCATGTGAAAACCATAGATCTTGCCACACTATCAATCCATTTGAATATTTTAGGCCCACTGACACGTCCTCATCATCATCTAGGTTGGCCAATCAAAATATAACAATTTTGCAAAACCTGGCACTAGTCCTAGCATGACATCAAATTCCTATGCTTGGAAGATCGGATGACTATCTCATGAGTGCATGAGGTGGAAAGATTCCATGCGCTTATAAGACAATTGTTAGATCTTATATCTATTGCTGATGTCACTAAAACTTGGCCCCACCTTGCTTTATAAGCCACTTCATCGAATAAAAAAATGCCATGTTGCAAAAACTGGAAAGCGAACCCTTTCTTCTTTTCCTTTAATAGAAAAGGTTCTATCAGCCACCATGTCACCTTTACTTCAACCAATAAAAAACATACATGTCTTAATGCCATGGAAGTTCAAGGCCCCACCTACCATCTCATCCACCATTGGCATCAGACAGTTGTCACTATACCGCTGGCTTAAAATCCTTACACCTTTCATCAATGGTATAATGATAGCCATTGATGTGTTACACTATTTAACTGTAAGAAAACCCCCATAGATGGGCCTGCTGGGATAGACGTCTGCTTGTCACTATACCGCATGTCAGAAATTATGACAATAGGAAGCTTGAGATGTAACAATAGCAACACATTTTCAAAGGGCTGAAACTTAGGAAAATTTGCAGCGATACTTAGGCTTAGACATAAAATATTAAAGGGGGCCCTGATATTAAAACCTAACCACATAACACGCGAAGTGGTCATTGATGAATTTAGCACATGGGTACTTAGGACCTAAGTGACCAAAAAAGGTAACAAAGGAATATAACAAATCTCAGGTTGACCTAGGGTTTTTCTTCACCAATGGCTATAAATTTGAAAATATGAACTAGGGTTTAAGGCCAAAGATAGAGAAGAACATGCAGGGACTAGGGGAAAAATCATATAGCCATGAAAAATTCTTTTAGGTGCTAACAGTGGCTCTATTCTGGGATGATGGGTAACTTGTACCCATGCAAGAATTCAGAATCTCTAGGAGAAGCAAACCACCCATAGGACAAAAACAAGGGAGAGCATAGGACAAAAACCTACAAACTAATCAAAAGAAAACTAGACAGAAAGAAACACACCAGTATATATAGAAAGAACATCATATAAAAAAGGCTCAAAGTTGTAGAACTCTAATTAGTTTTTACCCCTATCGAACAAATGGTTTTCATCTCCATTGAGCAGAGGCAAACTAAAAATATTTCTCTCATCCAGCCTGACAAAAAGATGGTGATCCATTTCCAAAATGTCACATAGAAAATAATCACCATACTCACCATCATTTAGCAAGATATGATCATCAGGCTGCCATAAATATTGATCACTTTGTGACATCAAAATGTCACACTCTTCACTTTCATTGTCATGCTGAAAGAGGAAACACTCCAATTTAACATCATGGCTAAAAGCATCAGCATTCTGATCATTAGTTTGCAATAGAGAATAAACCCTTTCTATCTCCTTTCTTTGAAAACTAATATAAAAATTCTCAAGACAAAAATATGATTGCATGAAATTGGAAACATCTTGCTGATCACAAATCACATCAGCATTTTCTGAAAAGGAACAAGTATTTCTAGTTAATGACTCATTAGCCATTTGTAAATCTAAGAAAACATATTAAGACTTACCACATTCTCCAGCATCAAAATGTAAACAAGAACCACTGACATTAGGCTCTTGAAAAACTGAATCCACACTAGTACACACATCATCATACTCATCAAATATGACATTATCAAATTCATTACAATTATGTCTACTATCCTCTTGCATATCAAAAATGGGAAAATGGACATCAACAAATATTTCACACATCATGCCATTACTTGCTTTATCTTCATCAAAATCTATATCTACCGGGCATGGAATTTTAGAAACATAGTCAGGAGTGTACCTCTGAAATTCAGTTTCCAAAAGTTATGAAATTTTCTCACTACTTAGTAAGCATTGAACCTCGCATTCTACCTCTTTGGTCTCACTGCTAGTACTACAAATATCCTCTTCATCTGAAGCAGGGGCAAGAAACTCTTGTCTCACAATATCTTGTGCAAAGACGTCACAGCAGGAACAATCATCAACTTTAAATTCATCTTCTACTTCTTGATAACCATAAGTTCCATTATCAGCATCAACATCACAAGCTTCATCATCCTCAAATGAAGCCATCCATTCTTTAACATTTTCTAGTGCCTCATTTCTAAAAGAGGCAGTCCAACTGACTGATTTAGGCATACCAAGCTCTAAAAACATTTCAACATATTGGAAATCTTGAAGCTAAACACCCATAAGAAATTCATCACAAGCCATAAGAAATCTCTTATAGTATGAGTGGGATGAATCCTCTTTCCTTTCCCCTATTGCACATCTCAAAATAATTATGTAAGTCTATTGGATTTTTTGACCTATCAAATAAATATCTCTTTCTCTATTAACATTTCTAAGATCTGACTGAGAACTTTCAGACCTAGAAACATCAACTCGACCTATCAAGGCCAGAAACATCATTTTAAAATACTAACAAAACAATATAACTTGCTCTCATGACAATATATCTATCCAAATTCATGCAACCATTGACTTCTTTAATCCTTTACATATTTCTGATACTCTTTACAACAACTAAAGCTTCTATCTAGAAATATGGCTTTAAACTTCAAAATTAATTTCCCTTTTCATCAGTGACTTGCTCACCTAATTAGGGACCATTTTTTCTTTATAAAATAGGATTACCTAGAAATGTTGTGAATGTTGCAAAACATTGACCTGAAGTCTCCTCCAAATCACCTTTCAATATTTGGTAGAGTCGCCACCTCCTTTGCAGGAAGAATTTGAAACAACCAAAAGTCTTTCTCAACCCTGAACCTTCTTCAAAACCCACAATCACAACACAACCCAAAATGATAACTTTTTGTTAGGACTACAAATACATCATGCTTTGTTACAAAACACTGATCAAACAAAGACTCAGAGTTGCCACTCAACACTTAGTGAGAAAATTTTACAAATGCCCCCTTTTTTTATTTGACTTTGTACTATGGCCTCCAGAGATTCTAATTTCTTTAACAAGACTTTTTTATCTATTCCCTAGTAGAGTCACCATTTTGTTGGTGTTCACTTTTTCCACACAGTGTCAAGTTTACACCATGGTGACAAACTAGTTAGTCTCCACTCCCAAGTTTGACAGGGAAAAAGGGCCAATTGATGAGGACAAAGAGCATCCTCCTTCTTCTTTGAGCTAGACATCACTCAGGTGGGTACTTCCTTATCTACACACTCATGACTCTTCTTGATAAATAAAAGGCCTGCAAATAGATTATTGTGGAATAGTTATCATACCCCTATAGGTATCATGTACCCCATTGAACTGAACCTAATGCAATAACCTACTTACATGGAATGAGTCTGAAAACTAGAAAGGACCTCCTACTACTACAACCAACATGAAAGGATAATTATTCTCATTTGAACAATTTGATGTTGGGTTGAAAGGACCCCTGAAATACCCTAAGTCTCTCATAGACCAGTGCCTTATCCAATGGGCAACAGAGTCAAATACATCACTACAACAAAGAGCTATGAAACAAGAAGACAATACATTCTAATATGTTGATACCTTACATCAATCATACACCATTAATCAGACCTCACTTCAACAATCCACCTATGTACCCAAATATGCTATCACCTATTCAAAGGATTTTAACCCTCCCCTTAGAAGAGACCTATAAACAAGCAATACATTAATCAACATCCACTGAAAGACAAGCATGAGATACCCTTGATACCCCAGCTCATGCACATTTGAAAACTAATCTTGAACTCAGTTATATTTGCAAAGACAACTCTATTGCAGACACATAGGAAATACAAATAGAAAGATCAAACATCCTTGATGCTATAATCAATAAGTTTAGGATTCAAATGGAGACAATCTAATAATAGTAGAAATATATTGAAACCTTATACATAAAACTAACTGTTACAATTTATATCATCTTCTCCAAACTGGAAAGGAAAGAGGGAACACCCTATATGCAGAGAAGAAGGAAAATATCTATAGGAAAAGGGCCCTTTATAGAACCAAGATCTGGAACTCAAAAATTGGAACCCTTCAAAAATAAAAATAGCTACAATATATACCACTAGTCATCTTGGAATCTCAAAAAGTCAGAAGTTATTACATTGGTAGAAAACCCAAGCAACCTCAAGAGATCAAATCCAAGATTGATCTTCATTTATGATAATTCTTCTAACTTGTGTACCAAAGATCATGAATTCACCATGTTTATCAATCTGATCACTCACCTGTAACATGCCTTGAGCCAACCTAGTTACCCATTCCTTCACGGTATAGTCCTCTACAATCAATCATCATAGCCTCTAGACCATACTGCAACAATTGAAAAAATCATAATTACTAGATCCAGCTGCTCCAGCATTAAAAACTAGTCCTTCTATCACTGAAAAACCATTTAAATTTTCAAATTTTGAAAGAAACAGCTACCCAGACAAATTTAAAATGTGGCCGTTGATTTTATTTCTTCCCAGCAGATCAGGTAGCTCTCATTAATCCATATAATAGTCACAGGGCCATTTGAAAAGTCTTTCACCACATCATCAACATTGTAGCCAATGAGAAATGAGCACATTGGCACAACATGGCAATTGGACCCACCGCTTTATCCTTTAAATCGGACGGTGGTCGCATGATCGCAAAGGGGAAGAATATTCCTTGTAATCATGCAACAACCATAGATCTTGCTACATTGTCATTCCATTTGAATATTTTAGGCCCACTGACACATCCTCATCATCATCCAGCTCAGCCAATCAAAATATAGCAAATCTAGAACACCTGGCACTGGTCCCAGCATGACATCAGATTCCTACACTTGGAAGATCAAATGGTTGTCTCATAAGTGCATGAGTTGGAAAGATTCCATGCACTTATAAGACAACCATCAGATCTTATATCTATGTCGATGTCACTAAAACCTATCCCCACCTTGCTTTATAAGCCATTTCATCAAATCAAAAACCACCACTATACAAAAACTGGCAAGTGGACCCTTTCTCCTTTTCCTTTAATAGCAAAGGTTCTATCAACCACCACATTTCCTTTACTTCAACCAATCATAAACATACATGTCATAATGACATGGTAGTTCAAGGCCCCACCTACCATCTCATCCACCATTGGCATCAGATGGTTGTCGCTATACTACTGGCTTAAAATCCTTACACCTTTCATCAATGGTATAATGATAGCCATTGATGTGTTACACTGTTAAACTGCAAGAAAACCCCCATAGATGGGCCTACTGGGACAGATGTCTTCTTGTCACTATACCGCATGTCATAAATTTTGACAATAGGAAGCCTGAGATGTAACAACAGCCACACATTTTCAATGGGCTAAAACTTAGGAAAATTTGCTAGGAGACTTAGGCTTAGACATAAAATATTAAAGAGGGCCCTGATATTAAAACCTAACCACATAACACATGAAGTAGTCATCAGCAAATTTAGCACATGGGTACTTAGGACCTAAGTGGCCGAAAAAGGTAACAAAGGAATATAACAAATCTTAGGTTGACCTAGGGTTTTTCTTCACCAACGGCTAGAAATTTGAAAATATGAACTAGGGTTTAAGGCTAGAGATAGAGAAGAACATTCAGGGATTAGGGGAAAAATCATATAGCCATAAAAAATTATTTTAGGTGCTAACAAGATGTTCAAAATTTTCTTCATCCTTTTATAGCAATACAACAGCAATAGTGTGAAATGATGCAAAATAGAATAATGAAAAATTTTACTGTAGTCAGGAGATTTGAATACAGGTGGCTTCAATAGTGCATTGGAACTTAACATCCTTTTTGAGTAGCTTGACTATTGCTTTGACAATTTTAGCAAAATTTGCAATAAACCTTTTGACAAAATTGATTTTTCCTAAAAAGGATTGCACAACCTTGAGATTTTTTCGTGTAGGGACCCTTTGGATAGCCTCTACCCTTTCTAGGTCAATCTTTATTCCATCCTTTGACATAGTGTGCCCTAACAACTTTCCTCCTTTGACTGCAAAGTTACATTTTTTTTGGTTCAGGGACACACCATATTCTAGAGCCTTGCTAAAAAAAATTTCAAGATGAGAAAAATGGTCCTCTACTTTCTTGGAATAGGCAGTCATGTGATCTTGGTAAACAACCATAAATAGATCTATGTATTCCTTGAACGCAACATCCATGGATCTTTGGAAAGTTGTTCCATCATTTCTAAGACCAAATGACATTCTGACATAGACATAAGTTCCCCAAGGTGTTGTGAAGGAAGTCTTAAACTATTCATATTCTTTCACCAACACTTGGTTATATCTGGAGAAGCCATCCATCATAGATAGTAATTCACATCAAGTAACTGTATATAACATTCCTTCCATGTTGGGAAAATAATAGTTATCTTTTAAAGATACAACATTTAGGTTTCTAAAATCCACACACGACCTAATATCACCATTTTTCTTTCTGACTAGGACTAGGTTAGATACCTAAGTTGAGTGTCTTATAGGCTGAATTATTTCTACATCACTGAACTTGACCAGTTCCTGGTGCATTTTGGGAGCCAATAATGGGTTTATAGGCCTTTGTTTCTATCTAAATGGCTTGACATCTTGATTTAATGGGATCTCATGTTGGAAAAGGTCCTCTTTATAGTGTTTTAGGTCATCATAAGTCCATGCAAAGACATGCTTGTATTTTCTTAATAACTTTATCAGTTTGTATCTTATTTGAGGATCCAATCCTTTTGCAATATAAATCATTTGTGGTGTATTGTGTGATCCCAAGTTTACTTCTTCTAAATCTTCTGTTTTAGCATTACTAGTCTTTAACACATGATCATCCTGACTACTATATAATGCTTTTAGTTCAGCTAAACCTCTAGGAATGTGATTTGTACTCAACTGGATTACCTCATTTCCCATGATCATATCTTTACCATCAACTTCTTCAACCAAAGTGTTACAGTCTATGAGCTGATCTTCATAAGTGTTGAGGCATTGAATAAACTTCAAAATATCTTGGTCATCTTCAAAGACCTGCTAGTTGTAAATGTTATCTAGAACAACTGGCCTACTTTTTATTTTTTCTATTGATACTCCAGACAAAGTTACATCATCTCCTTTTAGTGAAACATTAGCTAAAAAATCAGCCATAATGTTTTTAGACCTTTCCACCCAATAGATGTTAAAAGCATCAAATAATTCAATCTGATCCCAGGTAGCATGTTTATATAATTTTAATCTATCATTTTTAACAGCATACTTGGATCTAACTTGTGCCACCACAAGCTCAGAATCACCATAAACTTTTAAACACTTTATTCCATGTTTTATGGCAATGTTCAATCCTAAAGATAGTGCTTCATATTTAGCAGTATTGTTTGTACACTGAAAAGTCAATAGAAAAGAGTACTTGAAAGTGGTACCTAATGGAGATATGAATAGGAATCTAGCTCCTAAGCCTTCTTTTGAACAAGCTCCATCAAAATACATTTTTCATAACCCATTTTGTTGTTCTTCAGTTCTTCAATCAATGGGTCTGCAACTTCCTCTTATGGAATGAGTTTTTCCACTCTAAATTTTTCCATATCAACATCAACACAAAAATTTAGATCATCAGCATTAGTTAGTTCTATCATGTGTGGAGTCCTACTTTCTTTGGATACTTTGACATTATTTCCATCAATGTTAAAAGTTGAAAAAGGCAAGTCACATTATATTATTAGGAATGAATGCTAAAGTGTTTGGTAGCAATTCTGTAGCAGTTGTTGTTGCATTCATGACTATGATTGTCATTGATGTCAACACAATGATTTACCAAAGACTTGCAGAGAAGTAGAAAGAGTTTGGATTACTACATGTGGGTTATTGTAGTTGGAGCTATGTGATGTTGAGGTTATATTCTTTGATATGTCATATGTCTATGGTTAAGAGAACATATATTAATTCATTGATTCATGGAAGTTATGATCATTTTGGTAGAAGCAGTGTTCAGGCAGTGTTCTTGAGTAGCAGTTTGTGGAAATCAGATGATATCTCCTAATCGGGATGGAATCTAGTTTTGTGTAGTTAAAGGGAAGTTGGAGACACATTGATAGTGATGTGGATGATAGCGCAAACTTTGAGGTCACACGAGTGAAGATTTATTGTATTTGGAAGCTGACAGTTTTATGTAATTTTGGTGTAGTGTGTGGAAACTTTTATTTTGTAATTGTATGCCGACTCATTTGTAATTATTTGAGTGTGGTATAAAGGAAGGAATGTATTTCCTTGTTGTAGTAGTAGTAGTGATGATGTGTGATACGGTATGCATGAAGTGAAGAAAAAAGCTAAGTATGAAAGCAAATGTGTGAAGGAAGACATGCGAAGTACAAAGATCTAAAATTGAGATCTGATGTAACAGTGAGTGTGGTTTGGCATAGTCAGTGAAGAGGTAACATATTATTCTATTGAATAATACAAAGATTATTTGGATAGTGTGTTCAGTGATCTTACCTTAAAGCTATTTGGGCAGTGGGTCCTTCTGTCTTCCATAACTCTTAACCGGGTTAGAATATTTTAACAGGGATTCAAAATATCCTAACAGGGATTCATATGTACTGAATGTATTTCATAAGACTCTTAAAAAATTCCATCCTCTCACAAGGAATATTCATATTAGTGCATCTTTTGTGGGCATCATTCCCACCGGGGTTTACTCTTTGATCAAGAGGTTTCCTAGTCAACATATCTTGTGTCATTATGTTATTGTGTATGAATATCTTTCTATGGTTGGTAATTATATTGCTTATATGGTTTAATGCTATTGAAGATGATAAAATTTATAATTATCTAATTACTAATTCACACCCCCCCCCGTGTAAATTATCTTGGTGGACTTTACTTTCTAACAATTGGTATCAAAGCAGTAGGTCCTTGAAAGAGAATTTTAACAACTTAAGGAGATCCATGGTGAATTTTAGGAAAGAAAGCCCTAAGTTTGATGGATTAAATTTTGATAGCTAGAAATAAAATATGAAGACACACCTATTATGTTTAGGACCAGGTTATTGGTTGATTATAAAGAATAACAAGACTATCTTTGAATAGGACAATCTTGAAACATGTACTGTGGAAGAGAGAGATCTATTCATGTGTAATATACTTGCAAGAGAAGCACTTTTGATAGCACTTCGGGAGAATGAGTACAGTTAGGTAAAATATTTGAAAAAATCTCATAAAATTTGGAATGCTTTACACTCTACTTGTGAAGGTGATGAACATGCAAAAAGAGTTAGATTACATAATTGGATATGTCCATTTGAAGATATAAGAATGTTGGAAGATGAATCTGTTAGAAGTTATATTGGTAGAATGTCAGAGATCATTTCAGGTATAAAATCTTGTGGAGGAAAAGACAATGAATGAAGTGATATGAAAAATTTTGAGGACATTGACTCCTGTATTTAAGCAAACAACACAGATGATTGAAAAAGTGATACCTTGTACAACAAAATTTACAAGAGAGACTCTTCTTGGAAGATTGGAAGTAGTAGAAATGAACCTGAGATTATTAGGAGACTTACCTAGAATGGAGATAACATTCAGTACTCTTAGTGTTCACCCTACTTTGTCAAGAAGCATCAGTGTGAGCGGAGATTATGCTAGCAGCAATAGATCTAGAAATGAAGAAGACAAGAATATTGAAGAAGGTATTACCTTGCTTGTGAAAAGACAACCAGATAGTAAGAAAATATTTAAATGTTGGACTTGTCAAGAATATGGTCATTTTGCATCTAAATGTCCTAAGATAGTTAAAAAGTACAGAAGCAATTTCAAACCTAGAAGATCTAAGGAATGTTATTATGCTGATGATGAAGATCTTGAAGCTATTATAGAAAAAACTTTAAGTGAAAGTGATACTGAAAATAATGATGACACAAGATTTGTAGCAATTAAAGAAGAAAATCCTGAATATGATGTTAAGGAAGAAAAAGCCTTAGTTTCTCAAATTGAAAAGAAAGCTGATTGGATTATAGATAGTGGTTGTTCACATCATATGACTGGAGACATGAAAAATTTCATAAAGTTGAATGAATATGATGGTGGAGTTGTTAGAGTTGGAAACAATGCACCTTGTTTGATTAAAGGTATAGGATCTATTACTTTTGATGGAAAGACTAATATTGATGATGTTTATTTTGTGGATGGATTGAAACATAATCTTTTGAGTGTTGGACAGTTAGTTGGTAAGGGATATCAAGTTTGGTTTACTGAGAAAACTTGTGTGATAAAGGATAAAGATGAAAATTTGATTGGAACTAGATCTAGAACTAGAGGTAATGTATTTCAGTTGAATCCTACTGAGATGACATATTTGATTACTAAGATTGATGACAGTTGGTTATGGAATAGAAGGTTTTGTCATATAAACTTTGATAACATTGTGAAAGTAAGTACTACACTTGCAGTTAGAGATTTACCTATAATTATGAAGCCTACTAACATGATTTGCAAAGAATGTGTAATGGCTAAACATAAGAGTTCTTTTCCTAGTAAGAAGTTTACATCTATAGACAAGCTAGAGATTGTTCATACAGACTTGAGTGGTCCTACCAGGACTAGAGGATTCTATGGAGAAAGGTATTTTATGATTCTTCTTGATGATTTTACAAGAATAAGTTTAAGATTGTTAAGAATAAAGTTGAGAATGAATCTGGAATGAAGATTAAATGTTTAAGATTTGATAGAGGTGGAGAATTTACTTCTAGAGAGTTTAACAACTTTTGTGAAGAAAATGGCATTAAAAGACAATATTCAGCCCCTAGAACACCTAAACAAAATGGCATTGTAGAAAGAAGGAACAGATTAGTGACTGAAGCAGCAACAACTATGTTTTTTGAGAATGATTTGGTGAAGGTATTTTGGAGAGAAGCAGTGAACACAATAGTGTATACAATGAACAGAGTACAAATCAGAGCAGACACAGACAAGACACCTTATGAATTATGGTTTGGACATGCACCCTTAGTTAAGTATTTTAGAATTTTTGGAAGCAAATGTTATATAAAGAGAGATGATGATATTGGAAAGTTTGATCCTAGAAGTGATGAAGGTATATTTCTTGGATATTCTTTGAAAAGAAAAGAATATAGATGTTTCAATAAAAGAAATAAGACTATTGTTGAAAGCGCAAATGTTAAAATTGATGAAAAGTTCAAAATTCAGGAAAGAATGCTTGATTATGAATCTAATGAAGAAGCTCATCCTAAACCTAATACTAGAACTACTGAATTGTTTTATGAAACTGAAAGTGATTTTTTGAATGAAAGTCACAGTGAAGTTATTGAAGAACCTACATTTGAAGAGATATCTGAGACAATGACACCTACCAAGAGTTTGTTAAGGAATCATCCTTTTGAATAGATTATTGGGAGCATCAAAAGAGGAGTTCTTACTCGAAATAAGGCACATGAACTATTATGTCTGATTTCTCAAATTGAACCTAAGAATACTAATGAAGCTTGTGAAGATGAAAGCTAGACTAATGCTATGAAAGAAGAATTAGATCAAATTGAAAAGAAAAAGACATGGGAATTGGTCCCTAGACCTAAAGACAAGAATGTTATTGGAACTAAATGGGTATTCAGAAACAATATGAATGAACAAGGAGAAGTACTAAGAAGCAAAGAAATATTGGTATGTAAGGGTTACTCACAACAAGAAGGAATTGTCTATGAAGAGACTTTTGCACCTATTGCAAGAATTGAAGTAGTAAGAATGTTTTTGGCATATGCAGCCTACAAGAAATTCAAAGTGTATCAGATGGATGTGAAGTCAACATTTCTGAATGGAGAATTGGAAGAAGAAGTCTACATTGAGTAGCCTAAAGGTTTTCCTTTAACTCAAGAAGGAGACATGGTATGTAAATGAAAGAAAGCTTTATATGGGCTTAAACAAGCACCTAGAACTTGGTATGCAAGACTAGATAAGTATTTGTTAAATTTGGGATTTATAAAAGGAACAGCTGATAGAAATCTGTACACAAAAGAAATTGAAAATGGTTTATTAGTTATAGTTATTTTTGTTGATGACATTATCTTTGGAGGAGAAGATGAAGCTAGTGGAAAATTTGCTAATGAAATGAAGACTGAATTTGAAATGAGTATGATTGGTGAGATAAAATAATTTTTGGGATTACTGATAACACAAAACAATGATGGTATCTTTGTAAGTTAGAAAAAGTACTTGAATGACTTGTTGAAAATATTTGGAATGGAGGATTGTAAACCAGTTGGAACACCTATGGTGACCAGACATGAGTTATCTAGCATAGATGAGACTCTTGCAGTAGAACAAAAGAAATACAGATCTATGATTGGAGGATTACAGTATTTGACTAATACAAGACCTGATATAGTACACTTAGTTGGAATTGTAGCAAGATTTCAGGTTGAACCTAGAGAATAACATTATGTAGTAGTAAAGAGGATACTAAGATATTTAAGAGGCACAATGGACTATGGATTATGGTATGAAAAATCTGATGATTTTACCCTATGTGCATATACATATGCTTATTGGGGAGGCGGTGTTGATGATAAGAAAAAAACTAGTGGAGGAGCATTTTTCCTTGGAGGAAGATTAGTTTCTTGGCTAAGTAAGAAGTAGAATTGTATCTCACAAAGCACATTAGAAGAAAAATATGTAGCAGTAGCAAACAATTGTAACCAGATAATTTGGATGAAGCAGATGTTGAAGGATATTGGAATTAAATTTGTTTAACCTATTGTTATACATTGTGATAACACCAGTACAGTTAGTATGTCTAAGAATCCTGTATTACATTCTAAGACAAAGCATATAGAGATTAAGTATCATGTTTTAAGAGAGAAAGTTGCTGAAAAAGAAGTCAAACTTGAGTACATAAGTACAAAGGAGTAGATAGCAGATATATTCACAAAGCCTTTGCCTAAGGATACATTTGATTATCTAAGAGGTATGCTTGGGGTTATGCCCTAGCCTACTTTTGAGAAGTGATGTAGTTGGTTGCATCTGTCCAATGGTATATGACCATTATCTTTCTTTTGGACTGGATGTTGGTATTTTCTCTACCGGGGAGTATGTGTATCTGAGCTGAGTCATGAGGACTCTAGTTAATGTATTTTCTGAAAAGAGTCTTTTGACATTGAGTTGTTGTTGACTTGGTGATGGAATTTCTATTATTCATGTCAATGGGGGAGAAGTATACATGAAAAACAATATGAGACATCTATTGGAGAGAACTGAATAGGATAACGAAGCAAGATTTGATTGATGAAGAGGATTTGAAGAAGCAGTGTTGCAGTATTGGATTTTTGGAACATTGGATGTTTTTCATCTATGTTGCCATCAATGCCAATGGGGGAGATTGTTAGGAAACAATGCTAAAGTGTTTGGTAGCCATTCTATAGTATTTTTTGTTGCATTCATGACTATGATTGTCATTGATGTCAACACAGTGATTTATCGAAGACTTGTAGAGAAGCAGACAGAGTTTGGATTAGCGCACATGGGTTATTTTAGTTGGAGCTATGTGATGTTGAGGTTATACTCTTTGATATGTCATATTTATATGGTTAAGAGCACATATAGTAATTCATTGATTTATGGAAGTTATGATCATTTTAATAGAAGTAGTGTTCAGGCAGTGTTCCTGAGTAGTAGTTTGTGGAAATCAGATGATATCTCCTAATCTGGATGGAATCTGGTTTTGTCCAATTAAAGAGAAGTTGGAGACACATTTATACTGACATGGATGATAGCATAGACTTTGAGGTCACACGAGTGAAGATTTATTATATTTGGAAGCCAACAGTTTTATGTAATTTTGGTGTAGCGTGTGGAAACTTTTATTTTGTAATTGTATGCCGACTCATTTGTAATTATTTGAGTGTGGTATAAAGGAAGAAATGTATTTCCTTTTTTTAGTAGTATTAGTGATGATGTGTGATGCGGTATGCATGAAGTGAAGAAAAGAGCTAAGTATGAAAGCAAATGTGTGAAGGAAGACATGCAAAGTATAGAGATCTAAAATTGAGATCTGATGTAACAGTGAGTGTGGTTTGGCACAGTTAGAGAAGAGGTCACATATTATTCTATTGAGTAATGCAAAGATTATTTGGATAGTGTGTTCAGTGATCTTACCCTGAAGCTATTTGGGCAGTGGGTCCTTCTGTCTTCCATAGCTCTTAACCGAGTTAGAATATTTTAACAAGGATTCAAAATCTCCTAACAGGGATTCATATGTACTAAATGTATTTCATAAGACTCCTAACAGAGTCCATCCTCTCACAAGGAATATTCATATGAGTGCATCTTTTGTGGGCATCATTCCCACCATGGTTTACTCTTTGATCAAGAGGTTCCCTAGTCAACATATCTATTGTCATTATGTTATTGTGTATGAATATCTTTCTATGGTTGGTAATTATGCTGCTTATGTGGTTTAATGTTGTTGAAGATGATAAAATTTTTAGGTATCTAATAACTGATTCACCCCCCCCTCTTAGTTATCTTGGTGGAATTTACTTTCTAACACGTATACTACCTCCCATTCATGTAGTCCACTTTCTGGACAGTAACATTCCATATTGAGGTGGGATATCAACCACCAAGACACTCATGGTTAACAACCTATTTGGGTAAGCTGGTAGCCTATAAGGAAATGCTTTAATAGTACCAACAACTAGCACTTCTCTTGAGTCCATGGCCTAACATCTTCCTCTACTTTCAATCCCATAGACCTAATTACTTATGTAGGCATGACAGTATTAGAAGCTCTTGAGTCAATCATGCAATTATTTAAAAGCTTCCCATTTACTATTAAAGGCAAAAAGAAAGGATCAACTGTCCCTAACACAGTATTAATAACATTTGTATCCAAATATATTTGAGGAATTTCTGAGATGATTTCCCCACACTGGTTTTCATTTAAGTCACTAATCGAGGCAATCAATTTATCAGCCTTGGTGGTACCTTGGGTATCAGTAGGAGTAACTCCATTCACCCAACAAGAATGTACTTTGGGTCAACTATATCTTGTTTAATAACAGTAACCTCATTACTTTCTTCATGTTTAGTTAGGCTGGGATGATCCTTTCTTCGGGTTTTAACCTCCTTTTGGGTAGAAATGACAGTTTCCTCCAAGGGTTTAGTTTTCACTCTATAAGTCATATTGGGGCTAACAAAAGTGACATTCTTTTTAATCTTAGATTTGTTGAAAACCTCAGCAAATTTATGTTTATCTAGAGATTATTTCACATCCTTTTCTGATCTTTTGATGAATATACCAGTTGACTTATGATTTGGGTCACCCACGACCCTATTCCTTAAGTTATAATTACTCTTGGCTTAGGTAACCATATCTACTATGATTTGTGCAATTTCCTCATTAGAGGGCCTTCTCAACACAATTGATCCATCATCTCTCAAGGTATTACACTAGACTTTATCTAGTTGACCATCTTCTTCATCATAAAAAACTTGCAGATGGTAAACCTCATTCTTGGATTGGGAGATAGATACATCTTGACCCTCATCCTCTTCAGTGGAATCCATTTCATCATAAGACTCTTCATCATTACTTTCTTGTTCTCCATCTGCTAAGACATTTTGACCAACTGCACAGTAATAAGGATCATGAGGTGATTGAAAAACAATACATCATGGAACGTCATCATTCATGTTCACTATGTTCTTATGTAATGGGTCAGGAGTTTTATCATTGGTTTTATCCCTTCTTTTAGGGAGCACCAATTTTTCATCCTTCCACTGAGTGTTATAGGGATAGTTCTGCATTATTGGAAATTTGTTGAAGTAATTAAAAGATGACCTGTCATTTGGTGCCAATCTATTATTTCTATCCGCACTAGGCTTCAAATCTTTTATAGCTTTTAAAATTTGCTTCAAACTATCATCCTCTTTTGGTTTTGTATCATATTTCCCTAGTTCCTTCCTATTTGAAACATGAGGTTTATAGTCATCCCTTCTCCCCAATTTTCCTGATATTCTTCTATTGCTTTCTATGTTAATGGCCAACTTGTAAGCCTTTACGAGGTTTCTAGGGTTTTTGTCTCTTAAGAGATAACCCATCTTTGAATCAAAAGCATTTAGATAAGTGACCAAACATATTTTATCATCCAACCTGATAACTTTGTAACACCCCATCTATACTTAAAGATAAAAGATGATACTAAAGAAGATACAACCATAAACAAAACCACATAGAACCATAGTAAATTTTTTTTTCTCTTAAAATTACAAACAGATACATATAATCATAGCAACTGCTTCTAAGAGCTTTATAGTTTTCAACTGAATTACATTAGAGTAATAAGAATACTCTTTATTCAAAGACTTAGTCTCAAAACAAAATTTCCTTCTTAACCAATCCTTTACATTCTACGCATAGTTCTGATAACTAAAAACCAAGAAATGATCTGCTTCCCATAAATCTTAACAACTGCTATCCACTGTCCCATACTCATTGATTTATCCATCTAAAACTTGAAAATCAAAAGTAAACACAAGCGCAAATGCAAACAAGGCTCAGTCACAATGATAAAGAAAATGAATCATCTCCAAATATCTACAACCATAAAAGTCAGTATAATATAACATTTATGCAGATTTAAATACAGATGTAATTGAAAACTAAATAACATAATTCCATTCTTTTACACCAAAATCATCAAGCACTATATCTCTTTCTAACAAAAATAAACTCGCAAAGAAAATGACAAAGTAATGATCCAATAGTTCATGGGTGTCCACATAAGGACCTACGCTATGTATCCGTAAGGAAACCTCGTAGAAATCCATTATGTCTGATGAAACCATAATGCTTTATCTTTGTTAATTGAAACCCATAACCCTTGAATTTATAGTTATCACTTAATTAATCAACTGACAAAAATTATTTCCCATAAGGATATAGACTAGTGTCAGTCACAACTAATAGAAATTCTATCACCACAAGGTACTAGACTAGTGTCAGCCCCCAATCTAAGGATCATACTTGCATTATCTCAAAAACACTTGATCTAGCAATTAATGAAAGCAATCAAATGAACTACATTACACAATTTCACTAACACTCCATTTCTATTGCCTCAATTTACAAAATTGAAACAGCATACAGAAATCCATTTAGATCCATGTTCCCATATTCCTTAACATACATTCTTAAACATGATGTTTCTCAAAAGAAGAAAAGATCACAGTTCTTTCTCCATCACAAATCCATTCAAATAATAATCTCCACATTAACTTAACATTAAATCAGAAACTGTACAATAAAATGTCCATATTGAATTCATGATTCCATTGAATAGAAAAGAACTAACATAATCATATATCAACTGAAACAAAAAAACACCCATCACTTTTAACAAACATACAAGCTTGCCATAACCAATTTATTATAAACTAGCTTGCCATACATCCTGCTCTGTTAATTACAAGTTTATACCTTTATATACATGTTGGCGTATGTACATGTATACACCATGGCTTGTGTATACATATACATATCCCAGCAGGTATATATATATATGTATATATAATTATATAAACTTGTAATTAATAGTTCAGAATGATAATCATAGCATCTATTATATACATGTTGGTGTATGTACATGTATACACCACGACTTGTGTATACATATACATATCCCAGCAGGTATATATATATATATATCTAATTGCATAAACTTGTAATTAACAGTTTAAGTCCATAAATATACAATAGAAAAACCATACTAATCATCTCAGCTCTATCACAGAATACATCTACCTTAATATACTACTAAATATTCCGAATACATAAAATAATGACAGAATAATAACAACCGACTTCTACATCTAAACAAAATACCAAAGTGGTTTTCCTTACTGTCTGAACATGATAGTAATTGACTTTCCTAAGAATTCCTAACATTTCCTAATGTTGTTACAAACTATATTTCACACTGGTGATAATTTCTGAAGATACATAAAGCTCACAATCAAGTTTTGGTATAACCAAAGATATCCACATTATCACTATTGACTGAAACAGACAGTGACAACACCCATTTGACAAAACATCGATAGCAGATAATTAAAGGAGTACAACCAAAATACTTTAATCCACACCTATGTTGCAAGTGTAAATACAAAATACGACAGGTATCAGATAACACTATGAAATACCACTAATCCCTATTTCCACAATACAACTCAAAAGAAAACATCGATACCAAATTCAGTTTATAACAGTGGTAATATATACCCGATTTCACTTTATGACTAAAAAATCTTACAAGTTGTAAACATTATGTTGCCACAGTGTTCCTAACAATAGGAACTAGTACAAGAATATCTAAAAGAAGCTTTTAAATAAACACTCATCCTATATACCAAACTACATTTATATGCTGGTTCTCATTCCTGATTAACTCCCTTTATACTGACCAAAATGAGTAAACATCGACACAAAAAATGCACTATGGAAGAACCATATTCAACTGCAACAACTATACTCCCATAGTTTGGTACAGACATAAAGAAAAAAACAACCAACTTCATACCCAGACTCAATGAAAACCCCTCAACACATTATGCCTGAAAACAACATATAAGAACATGTATTTTGAATTCTTCCACTAAACATAACCACCATAAACTAAATAAACTACTTAATCCTTCCAAGAAAAAGACCAATTCATGACCGAACTCACAAAGTATACAAACACAAAACCTCACATTCATCGACTAACAAACAGTGGTAATTCAACATTCTATTAATTCATTTGCAGAACATAAAATGGAAATAGAGGATAAGGTGAGAGAATTCCCCTACCTGGTATTTGCATGGGGAGATATCCAAAACCGAAATGCCAAAGCTAGCCCCTGCCTGGTGAGCTTCACAGACGAGCCCTAAATGCAACCACAAAGATCTCTTTCCACTGTTTGCCCAAGTGTCCTGCAAGAGAGCCCAAAATACAGAGATAACAGTATGAAACACCCAAATTCCTAAATGGCCATGAACAGAAGGGTAAAACTTGCCATGAAAACCCCTTTCCATTCCAAGCCACTTAGCATAAAAGATATAACAGGAAAACATATCCATCATTAACTGTTTACCCAAACTCTCACATAATAACATGGTGAAAAATGGAATCATAACCTTAACTCCAACTCTTCACCAGAGCTAATGGAAGACATCAAACACAAAAAATTAATTCCATCGATAAGTTCATTCAATGCAAGCTTATCTCTTGCAGAAAACACAACACATTCCTTGCCAAATGTCCATCAAAGTACAATCCCATAACCCGAAAATAGCCTAAACCCCACTAACACCACTATGCAATGATAGTGCTTCTAAACCCTACCGATAAGTCATGTCTTCGAGCCAGATCATAAATAGGAAGACTTAGGGATAGATTAATACACATCTATGTTAAATAACATTAGTCGATCTTAACTAACTTAAACATCAAAGGTAACAGCGCATAACAATGAAAAATTACTAACACTTCATCAAACTAACCTCTTACTAACATACAAAATAGGATTTACTAACTTAGATAATTCTATAGTTTTAGTAAAAGAAATACCACATAATTACCAAAACAATCACTCATAATTATATGTATAAAAATACATATATACAAATTTATTTATTTTGAATTTCAAAATTTAATTAACATTAAATAACAATAATTCTCTGTATACTATCTATAACATCAAGATACAATTAACCATAATAATATAACCAATTCTAATATTGTCTAATATATTATTTAGAATCCCAAAATAATGAACCAACAATCAGACAATTGACTAACCATATAAGTTGTACTATTTTCACAATCAAACCAATATTCAAAAGTCAGTCTAAACCAAATCTGACACCAGAAGAACTCATTAAGCTACAAAAATAGACATAATTCTTTGAGTGTCTGGCAGAATTACAGAGATAAACATATTTAATCCAAATAACAAAGTTCAAATGAATGCAGTCAGAGTTCAAACTCATAGAAATCTAACAGAAATATAGTTCCAGATAATATGATGCTAATCAAACCAGAAATCCAACTATAACATAACATAGAAAAGTAATGCCTGAGACTGTCAGGGGCATGACACCCTTCCCCACCAGACTAGGCTTACTCCTGGAAGCTTATAAACAAATGAGGATGTGTAGCTCTCATAGCCCCTATATCTTCCCAAGTTGCAGAAGCTACATCATCAAGATCCCATAACACCTTTACCTGCTCCACCTTGCATCCTCTGAGATTTAGCTCTCTTTGCTGGATGATCTGTACTAGTTCCAGCATCAGTTGACCATCTACCACCTATAAATTTTTCCAATTTAACACATGTGCAATGTCAAGTATATATTTCCTTAAGATGAAAATGTGAAATACATCATGAATTCATGAAAGGCTGGGAGGCAAAGCAAGTCTATAGGCAACTGGACCCACTCATTCTAGAATTTCAAATGGTCCCACAAACCTTGGAGACAATTTTGACCCTTTACCATACTTAATAGGACTTTTTCAGGGCCTAACCCAAAGAAATACCTTATTCCCAACTTCAAATTGACGTTCAATCCTATGCAGGTCTGCATACTTTTTCTGCCTATCCTGAGCTATAGATAGGTGTTCTCTGATGCCCTTAACCTACTCTTCTAAATCCTGAAGCATCTCAGGACCCAAAAGAATTATGTCTTCAAGATTATCCCAGCTTAAAGGTGTTCTACACGGTCTTCCATACAAAGCCTGGAAAGGAGCCATACCTATAGAACTATGGTATCCATTGTTGTAAGAAAATTCAAGTAGATGCAAGTACTCTTCCCATCTATTTTGCCTATCCATCACATACATTCTAAGCATATCTTCCAAAATCTAATTGACACGCTTAGTCTGTCTGTCAGTTTCAGGATGATATACTGAACTAAAGTTCAGTTGAGTACCTAATTCACGCTGCAAAGACCTCCACAAAGATGAAGTAAAAATTGAATCCCTATCAGATATGATCTTCTTAGGAATCCCATGTAGCTTAACAACTTGTTCCATATAAATCCATGCCATAGATACAACATTATCAGTGGATCTTATAGGAATAAAATGGGCAACTTTGGTTAACCGGTCAACAACAACCATAATGGCATCATGTCGCCTAGCTGAAAATGGTAACCCCACTATGAAATCTATGTATATGGTATCCCATTTCCATTCAGGCATGCTGTGAGATTGAAGTAAACCAGTTGGATGTTGATGTTAAGCTTTTACTCTCTGACACTCCAAGCATCTAGCCACAAAATCAGCAATATCCCTCTTCATACTCAGCTAGTAGTGATGCTTCTTATGATCAGCATGCATCTTCTTCACACTAGGATGTGCTGAATAAGGTGCCTTATTTGCTTCAGTCATAACTAGGTTCCGAAGATCCCTAACTTCTGGCACATATATGTTGCCTCGGTAAGTCATTAATCCTTCAGTGTTGATAGAGTAACCCTCAAATCTACCTTCTAATACACTGCCACTATCAATCACTGCTTTGACATCTAAATACCAAGGATCAGTAGCCAAATTTAGAAGTATTTTCTCTTTCAAGTCAATTGTGAGGGTCAAAGAAGAGAGTTCATGATGCCTTCTGCTAAGAGTATCCTCTACTTTGTTTTCTTTACCCTGAATATACTTCATTTCAAAGTCATACTCACATAAAAACTCCATCCATCTACGCTGATGTGCATTAAGATTGGGTTGCGTGAACAAATATTGTAGACTTTTATGTTCGGTATGAAGCTCAAAATGTTGACCAAGAAGAAAATGCCACCATTTGGTCAAAGCATGAATCACTGCTGCAAGTTCCAAATCATGAGTAGGATAATTAATTTCATGATCCTTTAGTTTCTTGGACTCATAAGCAATGACCTTGTCATCCTACATCAAGACAGCCCCTAAACCATCCAATGAGGCATCGGTGCACACAAAAAATTCCTTAGAAGGATCAGGTACCACTAAAATTGGTGCACTAGTCAAACATTCCTTTAGATGTTGGAATGCTTCTTCACATTTATCTGACCAGATGAATTTCTTGCCCTTTCTCTGGAGAGAAGTAATGGAATGGGCTATCTTTGAAAATTTAGCCACAAATATTCTGTAGTAACTAGCCAGACCCATAAAACTTCATACTTCAGACACATTGGTAGGAGTTGGCCACTCTACAATTGCCCTGATCTTAGCAGAATCAATAGCTATTCCATCTCCTATAATAATGTGACCCAAATAAATTATTTCAGTTTTGAAAAATTCACATTTTTCAGGACTGGCATATAGCTTGTTCCTGCGGAGACATTCAAAGACTTGCCTCAAATGCTGCTCATGCTCCTCCAAGGAGTTAGAATATACCAAAATGTCATCAAGGAACACTACCACAAACTTATCTAAGAAAGTCCTGAATACTCCCTGCATCAAACTCATGAATACTGATGGTGCATTAGTCAACCCAAATGGCACTACCATGAATTCATAATGCCCATACCTTGTGTGAAAAGCTACTTTATGAATGTCAGCTTCTTGAATCCTGAACTGATGGTATCTAGATTTGAGATCAATCTTGGAAAACACCTTGGCACCCTTCACTTGATCAAACAAATCATCGATGCGAGGCAAAGGATATCTATTTTTGATGGTAGCTTTGTTCAGTTGTTTATAGTTGATACAAAGCCTCAAAGATCCATCCTTCTTCTTGACGAAGATAACAGGTGCTCCCCAAGGTGAAACACTAGGTCTAATAAGTCCCTTCTCAAGGAGTTCCTCAAGTTGAACCTTGAGTTCCACTAATTCTTGAGTAGTCATACGGTAAGGAGTCTTGGAAATCAGTTCGGTTCCCAGAAAAAGATCAATCCTAAAATCAATTTCTCTTTTAGGTGGGATTCTCGGACTCTCTGTAATAAATACATCTGAGAATTCCTTCAAAATTGGATGATCTAAGCTGGTGTTCCAAGTAACTAATTCTTCAAAATCATTGATAGAAATAGCAAACAATTTGCATCCCTTTTGAAAACATCTTTGAAGTTGCTTAGCAGAAATAGTTCTGACTGACATAGGCCTCTTAACACCTATAATAATCTTGATGGTTCTATTATCATCGATACATCTAACGGTCTTCTCTCTACAATCGATGACAACTTGGTGTTGATCTAACCAATCCATACCTAGAATAATGTCATAAGAACCTAAAGGAATAACCCTAAGGTTAACTGTAGTAGTAAAAGCCTTAAATTAGACCTTACAATTTTCAGCTATAAACCCCGATTCAACCTTAGTCCCTAATGCTAACTCAACTTGCCATGCCAATTCAGCTTTACTCATAGGAATTCCACATTACTTAACCAAATTGGAAGAAATAAAAGAGCCAGTGGCACCAGAGTCAAATAAAATAGAGATCTTCTTACCTTGGTAATTACCTCTAGCTTCAATCATAGTGTTCTGATGATCTTCTTGTTTCTTATCCATAGTAGCAAAGATGAGATGATTCCTTCCAGAATCACCAATAGTAGCCTCAGAACCTATGGCTTTAGACCTGACCTAACTATTGCCTCGAAGGGGACAATTCCATTGCAAATGCCCCAATTGCCCACATTGCCAACACTCTGCTCCTCTCTTGGTACTTTTATCCTATGATGAGTTCACTAGGGGTGATGCATCACTCTGTTGTACACTTTGAGTTGGTTTAAAGGACTTGTGTTGCTCAGGAACCTTGAAACTCTTGTTTGATTTGGAAAACTTTTCAAACTTCCTCTTCTGAAATTTACCACTCAATCCACTGGAAAATGCCTTGATATTATCTTGATAAGGTTTCTGATTCTTCCCACTGCTTTGAGCTGGTGGATTCACTGATCCTTTGGCTGAAAATCCTGACTTCAATTCTGTGAGCTTGGCTTGATCAGCAGCTTCTTTCACTGTCTTAGGTTTGAAAGTTCTCACTTCTCCAATTTTAGGGTTCAAACCCCTAATGAAGTGTTGTACCAAAGGCTTATCATTCTATAACCAACCAGAATATTTCTTTAGTTGGAAAAACCTCCTCTCATACATTTCCACTATTGAGTTGCCTTGAGAAATACTAAAGAATTCTTCGGATCTAGTTTGCTGCCAATAATCCGACATGAATCTCTTGTGGAATATTTCTATGAAAAGCTCCCATGTAACCTGAGAGATAAGAATTCCAAGTTGCTCTAGTTCCATATTCCATCATATGGAAGCAAAGGATCTTAGCTGCATTACGGTCCAATGAACCTTCACATTACCATGATAATCATGGAGAATAAAACACCTTTCGATGTTCAAGAGCCATGCTTCAGCTTCAGCACCACCCTCTGTTCCATTGAAATATGGTCCTTTGAGCTTAGAATGGTCTTTTAACTGAGTCTTGATAACAGGATCTTCTGCTACTAGGACTCATATAGCATGAGCATTTGCTACACCATCTGGAACATTGTTCCTTGCTTCAATGTTATCCAACCTATCAAGGATCTGTTGAAGAACTTCAACCTAAGGTACCTCTTGATCTTCCTGATCCATTCCTATTAAAGGATCAACTTGTTCATCACCAAGTATTCGTTGGTGACCTCATCCACTTCCTCATCCACGACCATGACCATGTCATCCATCCCTACCCCTACCTCTACCTAAATCGGCATCAATTGGGTCACCACATCTTTGTGCTCCTCATGTAACAGGAGGCATGCTTGAAATCCTATAGAAAAGTTCAATAAAATCACTAACGGAAGCATAATGATAAAACCCTTTTTAAACAATCAAGCGCTGAGTGTTTAAACTTGGGTTCTGATACCAAATGTAACACCCCATCTATACTTAAAGATAAAAGATGATACTAAAGAAGATACAACCATAAAAAAAACCACATAGAACCATAGTAAATTTTATTTTTTCTTAAAATTACAAATAGATACATATAATCATAGCAACTTCTTCTAAGAGCTTTATAGTTTTCAACTAAATTACATCAGAGTAATAAGAATACTCTTTATTCAAAGACTTAGTCTCAAAACAAAATTTCCTTCTTAACCAATCCTTTACATAATACGCATAGTTCTGATAACTAAAAACCAAGAAATGATCTGCTTCCCATAAATCTTAACAACTGCTATCCACTGTCCCATACTCATTGATTTATCCATCTAAAACCTGAAAATCAAAAGTAAACACAAGCGCAAATGCAAAAAAGGGTCAGTCACAATGATAAAGAAAATGAATCATCTCCAAATATCTACAACCATAAAAGTCAGTATAATATAACATTTATGCAGATTTAAATACAGATGTAATTGAAAACTAAATAACATAATTCCATTCTTTTACACCAAAATCATCAAGCACTATATCTCTTTCTAACAAAAATAAACTCGCAAAGAAAATGACAAAGTAATGATCCAATAGTTCGTGGGTGTCCACATAAGGACCTACGCTATGTATCCCTAAGGAAACCTTGTAGAAATCCATTATGTCTGATGAAACCATAATGTTTTATCTTTGTTAATTGAAACCCATAAACCTTGAATTTATAATTATCACTTAATTAAACAACTGATAGAAATTATTTCCCATAAGGATATAGACTAGTGTCAGTCACAACTGATAGAAATTCTATCACCAAAAGGTACTAGATTAGTGTCAGCCCGCAATCTAAGGATCATACTTGCATTATCTCAAAAACACTTGATCTAGCAATTAATGAAAGTAGTGAAATGAGCTACATTACACAATTTCACTAACACTCCATTTCTATTGCATCAATTTACAAAATTGAAATAGCATACAGAAATTCATTTAGATCCATGTTTCCATATTCCTTAACATATATTCTTAAACATTATGTTTCTCAAAAGAAGAAAAGATCACAGTTCTTTCTCCATCACAAATCCAATCAAATAATAATCTCCACATTAACTTAACATTAAATCAGAAACTGTACAATAAAATGTCCATACTGAATTCATGATTCCATTGAATAGAAAAGAACTAACATAATCATATATCAATTGAAACAACACAACACCCATCGCTTTTAACAAACATACAAGCTTGCCATAACCGATTTATTATAAACTAGCTTGCCATACATCCTTCTTTGTTAATTACAAGTTTATACCTTTATATACATGTTGGCGTATGTACATGTATACACCATGGCTTATGTATACATATACATATCCCAGCAGGTATATATATATGTATATATAATTATATAAACTTGTAATTAATAGTTCAGAATGATAATCATAGCATCTATTATATACATGTTGGCGTATGTACATGTATACACCATGGCTTGTGTATACATATACATATCCCAGCAGGTGTATATATATATATATATATATATATATATATATATATATATATATATATATATATATATATATATATATATATATATCTAATTGCATAAACTTGTAATTAATAGTTTAAGTCCATAAATATACAATGGAAAAACCATACTAATCATCTCAGCTCTGTCACAGAATACATCTACCTTACTATACTACTGAATATGCCGAATACATAAAATAATGACAGAATAATAAGAACCGACTTCTACATCTAAACAAAATACCAAAGTGGATTTCCTTACTATCTGAACATGATAGTAATTGACTTTCCTAAGAATTCCTAACATTTCCTAATGTCATTACAAACTATATTTCACACTGGTGATAATTTCTGAAGATACATAAAGCTCGCAATCAAGTTTTGGTATAACCAAAGATATCCACATTATCACTATTGACTGAAACAGACAGTGACAACATCCATTTAACAAAACATCGACAGCAGATAACTAAAGGAGTACAACAAAAATACTTTAATCCACACCTATGTTGCAAGTGTAAATACAAAATATTATAGGTATCAGATAACACTATGAAATACCACTAATCTCTATTTCCACAATACAGCTCAAAAGAAAACATCGATACCAAATTCGGTTTATAACAGTGGTAATATATACCTGATTTCACTTTATGACTAAAAACTCCTACAAGTTGTAAACATTCTGTTGCCACAGTGTTCCTAACAATAGGAACCAGTACGAGAATATCTGAAAGAATCTTTTAAACAAACACTCATCCTATATACCAAACTACATTTATATGCTGGTTCTCATTCCCGATTAACTCCCTTTATACTGACCAAAATGAGTAAACATCGACACAAAAAATGCACTATGGAAGAACCATATTCAACTGCAACAACTATACTCCCATAGTTCAACATAGACATAAAGAAAAACACTACCAACTTCATACCCAGACTCAATGAAAACCCCTCAACATATTATGCCTGAAAATAGCATATAAGAACATGTATTTCAAATTCTTCCACTAAACATAACCACCATAAACTAAATAAACTACTTAATCCTTCCAAGAAAAAGACCAATTCATGACCGAACTCACAAAGTATACAAACACAAAGCCTCACATTCATCGACTAACAAACAGTGGTAATTCAACATTCTATTAATTTATTTATAGAACATAAAATGGAAACAGAGGATAAGGTGAGAGAATGCCCCTCCCTGGTATTTGCGTGGGGAGATATCCAAAACTGAAATGCCAAAGCTAGCCCCTACCTGGTGAGCTTCACAGACAAGCCCTAAACGCAACCACAAAGATCTCTTTCCACTGTTTGCCCAAGTGTCGTGCAAGAGAGCCCAAAATGCAGAGATAATAGTATGAAACACCCAACTTCCTAAATGACCACGAACAGAAGGGTAAAACTTGCCGTGAAAACCCCTTTCCATTCCAAGCCACTTAGCATAAAAGATATAATAGGAAAACATGTCCATCATTAACTGTTTACCCAAACTCTCACAGAATAACATGGTGAAAAATGGAATCATAACTCAACTGCAACTCTTCACCATAGCTAATGGTGGACATCAAACACAAAAAATGAATTCCATCGATAAGTTCGTTCAATGCGAGCTTATCTCTTGCAGAAAACACAACACATTCCCTGCCAAATGTCCATCAAAGTACAATCCCATAACCTGAAAATAGCTTAAACCCCACTAACACCACTATGCAATGATAGTGCATCTAAACCCTGCTGATAAGTCATGTCTTCAAGCCAGATCATAAATAGGAAGACTTAGGGATAGATTAATACACATCTATGTTAAATAACATTAGTCGATCTTAACTAACTTAAACATCAAAGGTAACAGTGCATAACAATGAAAAATTACTAACACTTCATCAAACTAACCTCTTACTAACATACAAAATAGGATTTACTAACTTAGATAATTCTATAGTTTTAGTAAAAGAAATACCACATAATTACCAAAACAATCACTCATAATTATATGTATAAAAATACATATATACAAATTTATTTATTTTGAATTTCAAAATTTTAATTAACATTAAATAACAATAATTCTCTGTATATTGTCTATAACATCAAGATACAATTAACCATAATAATATAACCAATTCTAATATTGTCTAATATATTATTTAGAATCCCAAAATAATGAACCAATAATCAGACAATTGACTAACCATATAAGTTGTACTATTTTCACAATCAAACCAATATTCAAAAGTCAGTCTAAACCAAATCAGACACCAGAAGAACTCATTAAGCTACAGAAATAGACATAATTCTCTGAGTGTCTTGCAGAATTACAGAGATAAACATATTTAATCCAAATAACAAAGTTCAAATGAACGCAGTCAGAGTTCAAACTCATAGAAATCTAACAGAACTATAGTTCCAGATAATACGATGCTAATCAAACCAGAAATCCAACTATAACATAACATAGAAAAGTAATGCCTGAGACTGTCAGGAGCATGACAAACTTGCAACAATCTATGCATAGCTTTCTGAAATCTGACATTAAATTCAACAAAACCCTCATTTTGGTTTTTCTTGATGTTATTAAATTCATTTAGCATGAAACCTTCATTGGTCTTATCACCATATTATTCTTTAAAATAATGGGGTATGTGCAAGATCATGAGGGGCCAAAAAGTGGCGATGTCAGTTCAAAACTTTGAGAATGTATTTGATGATTTTTTTTTTCACCCAAATTTGATAAAATGAAAAGGGTATCTTAAGGAGATTATCAGCTTTGTATCGATATAATTGCTATCAAATTTTGAATTCGGTAAGTAATTATTAGTTATTTTCTAATTGAGCTACCTCTAAAGTGTTGATTTATATACTGATTGAAAAATGACTATAACTTTTAGATGATATAACATTTTTTAAATCTGAAAAATGCGTCACATTCTATGCTTTGCCTACTATAAGTAAAAATAAAATAAAATTGAATTTCGTAAAGTTTTGAATGAGTTAAGGTGGTCAGACAGGAGAGTTTTTTTATTTTGAAAATGTTGTAGCAAAAAATTCATAATTAATTATTTTTTTGAAATAAAATTAACAAAAAATATGCATCACATCTGGGCATGAGTCTACTACTTATATATAAAATCTTATTATAAAATATTATCATTTGATTATGATTAAGGTGGTCAGACATACACCTACTTCTTATTTTTTTCCTAAAATTTTTGTACTGCTGCATTGAAATCTATACTTTTCACCAATCATACTAACTTTTTCTCAAAAAAGGCCTAGTATTTTAGAAACTAAATTCAATTTTCTATAGATTCTATTCTTACAACTTTTTGATATTAGGTTCATAGCTAGTTGAAATTTTCACATCAAGTTGACTAACCCTAATTTTCTGATTTTTCATTGCCACTTAAGGGCATAGTTTGGCCCCTCATGATCTTGCACATACCCAATGCTTGAACTATTCCCATGAACTTATGCTAGCATGAGGTAAATTCCTAAGCCAATCCCTAGCATCTTCAGTTAGAGATTGAACAAAAAGTTTCATAACTACATCATCAGGTTCTATGTTGTAGTCATCTATCACATCAATCAAGTTCTTCAAGTGTTCCTCACAAGTGACTGCATTACTTCCAGTGAATTTTGGGAGTTTTTTCCTAATTTCATCAGGAATAGGATGAGGATATCCAGGGATTCCAACAAAGACTAACTACTTGTGTCTCTCATGAGTAGGTCCTATTTGAGATGAGCCAACACCTAAAGATGTAGATGTTTGAATATTTAAAATATTGGAGACCTTATGGGCAGTAGATGAAGGGAAAGTTTTGGTAGTATTCAAAACATTAGTACCTTATGCTAGAGAAGTGGAAACTATATTAGTGGGTCTAGAAGACTACCTAAGGAACTCAATTTTTCTTTTCATCTCAGCTACAGTAGCCTCAAGTTCTACCTTTCCAATTCTTTAGCCAATAATTCCTATTATCTCTTGGCCTTTTCAAGGTTAGCATCTAATCTTGATGCTTGGTCTAAAGAGTTTTTAGTATGATTTGGTTCATTAATTGAAATTCCTACAACTTTTTGTTTACCCTTATCCCTGGGGTTTCTTATTTCATGCACTTCTTGGATAATGGGTTGTTCCTTTGTTTGTTTTGATGTGGGAACATAATGTATAGCTTCATAATCCATTAATTGTCTCTTTAATTTCTCAGCTCTTATCATATCATGTCTAATATTCTCTTCTTTCTCTTTCTCTTTGTTTTGTCTTATTTTAGCTTTCTCCTGGATCTTTCTTTCTAATTCAAACACTTCCTCAAAAATTTATTTAGAGTTTGGGAGGGTTGTTTTTGATGAATAATTTTGGGCAAGGACTTCCTCTTCATGGTCATTAAGCACTTGGTGACCCTGTAAGGTGGAACCATGGGGAAAAGAAGAAACAAAGTCTTGTCTATTCCTACTTTGGCTTCTAGATCTTCTATTATTTCCAGGGATTCCTCTTCTATGGGGTTGTGCTCTCCTTCCATCCTTTTCAAAAGGTGAATAGTAATCTTCATATTGGTTCAAACCCAAATCAACTGCCTCCTCATATTCTGATGTATTTCCCTCCTGATTTATTTGAACAGGATCCTTTGTCCTCACATTCCCTTTCTATTTCCATGTGAAAGACATGTCATTATTGTTTCTTTCCCTCCTCATTTGATTTCTCCTTTAAGTAGTTGGAATCTCTCCCTCTAAATTTTCTTCTAGATGTTCTTTTCCCCAGGACCTTGTATTCTTATGGGTCATCCTGAAATAATGGGTCTCCTATGGAGTACTGGCACATAGACTTTATAAAGAGTCACCACCCAATTTGATTGGGAATTTGGGGATATTTTTCCTTGGGAAATTATATGAGCAAGACTTAGAAGGGAAAAATATAGAGAAATAAAGGAATAACTCTGATCTTCAATGGTGACTAACTAGTATGAAATAAGCAGGCCAGGAGATAAACTCTACTTGAAACCTACGTTACTTATGACTTGTGAATTTTTTTTTGATTCCCCAGTAGAGTCGCCAATTTTTTAGAGCTTTTTCTTGTTAAGACCAGACTTGACTAATGTATGGATTGGGTTTTCAGGTCTAGGGGTTCTCAAGTTTGCAAGAAATAGTCTAATTGATGAGGATTGGATAAGATCCTCCTTCTTCTTTGATCTCCACAAGATGTAGGTAGGTATTTTCTATCATAACTTACTATATTTCAAGTAAACTTAAAATAGTGGATTAATTCCTCACTGTTATGCTATTGGTTCCTCAAATTATTTCAATAAAACAACACTACTCTGCAAATAGCCCAAACAATCCTAATACAGAGTATAAGAATGGAAACTATAAATGTGATAGCATAGAACAGTGGCCTAAGGAAATTCATCCTTCTCCTTTTTCTGAGGTAAACTCAAGGAAGGGTAACCTCTTGATTCTTTCTTTAAGGAATCACTAAATAGGAACTTGTACCACTTGGGTATAGTTCTTTCAAAGCACACAAATGAATTTTGAAAGTAAAATATAGGTAATGAAATGAATTTTAGTATCTTTAAAGATCATGAAAAGGCAATTTTATAAGAAACACACTCTAAACCAGTGCCTAATCCAATGGGCAAAAAAGTTTGAATGCAAATTCACAAGTTATTTTAAAAGAAATACAACAGTATGCCTTACATACAATCTTGAATCTGAATAGAATGCCTAACACTCTATTCTATCAATCTAATATTACTATTATAAAAATTCAACACATATAAGTTTACTTCCTACAATTGATAATAAGATTTTAATTCTCTCCTTGAGAGAAACTCGCAATCAATTGAAGAAATTGATCACTGATCAATATATTTTAAATGCCTTACAAATAAAACATACAAGAAAAAATATATAAGTAAAGAGACAACAATAATAGGAGACATAAATAATAGTGTATTTGTATTAAAATAAACTCGTAAATTACACATAAAAACTCATGCTCAGAAGCTCAGACACAAAATTTACAAGTCTGCTCTGTAGCAATTATGCTCTATTTTTTTTTTATCCTTCTCTCTAACCTCTACAAAAATGGAGATACAACTTATATATAGCTCAACCATCTTGGAATTATCTTATCAAATGAGAATACAACAAGCTTCGGATGGTTGGAGCCCTAACCCTAAAAATGCATACAAGACAAATTACAATAAGCCCTCAGGCGGTGGAAAGATAAAAATATTTTGGACTATTCTACTTCCTGGCTCATTGATCACTGACACCTTTGTCTAAAAATATTCATGATAGCTTCTTGAGTTGTTGTGAGATATGGTGACCGCCATCTAGCTAATTTACACCATTCTTACTGATAGCTTATCATCCCTCTACTCTGAGGTCAGGTGTCAGGTACTCCAGGTGTCCTCTTTACTCATCATCCAAAATATCAAAGTCAACTATAGTGGATTTGATCTTCTTGGGCTTTGTGAGCTCATCCCACACAATTACTTCCTCCTCTGTCAGCCATTTATAATTTTGGATGTGTTGCAGTTGTGCCTTTTATCTTTCCCATCTGGCATCTAATATCTGTAATACCCCAAAAATGGGCTATAAGTTCATTAATTTTCTATATCAACATATCGAATGAAATCGACATCAAAGTCCTAATCAAAGGCACATCTAAACATCATCGAATCCTAATTGGTTATCATAAATTCTGTATCGGGGAATATATTTATTCCTAATCATCATAATTATCTTTAATTTAATGATTATTTGGTGATAAATCCTATTTATCCTAAAATTTGATTAATTGAATATTCTAAATATTTAATTAATTAGATTTAATTCTACCACTTAATTATTTAATTGAAGTTAATTCTATTTATTCCTAAATTGTATTATTTAATTTTGACAATAAATCCAAAATCTTATGAATAATTGACTAAATTCTTATTTAATTAATTAAACCAAGTTGTCAATTTTTAATAATATTATTTTTGAATAAAAGTTTGAAAAATAATTGATTAACCCATAAATCAATTGTTTTATTTTTCAAAATCAGTTAAGTTGGAAATAAATCACTTTATTATTAAATTAATTCATAATAAATCATGCACATTCAAGAAAAGTAGATAACTATCAATTATCAATTAAAGCTAAACTCTATTTTGAGTTAGACTCTGCTTTTGCATGTTTTTGTGAGTTAATGATCTTTTATTTAAAAATAGCTCAAAAATCAACCTGAGTTATTTGAGTGATTTATGGCTTTTTTTCATGCACCTCCAAAGCCCTGGATTTCTATAAATTAAGGCTTCAGCTCATCTCAAATCATCTCATAATTGTGCAAACTTATACTAGTGAATTGGTCTCTGAAGAATCAAAGCTTCTTTTGCAAATCAAACAACTTTGTGAGATCATTCATATTTTAGCATATCATATTAGAATTTCATTTCTAGATTAGCATATCATATCAAGTTTTCATATAGAATAGTTTCATATCATTTTTTCATCTAATTGCATCTAAAATCCAAAAAATAGATTAATTGCATACATCCCATATCCATCTTTTGCATTAAAATCCTTCATTTAGGTGTCTTCAAGGTCACTGATCTTGAGACAATATGAGAACATTATACTTGCATGTATTAGAAGGCAGTAAATCACCTAGTTAGTTTAACTTTCAATTCATTGCATGATTTTGATTTTTGCTAACCTCTAATGTTTTACTGAAGTGTTGTGTCTATAGATTAGGTACAAAATTCACACACACATTTTTGGCACCCACCATGGGGCCCTAAAATGGGTTTCCATTCTATTCTATCAAATTTCTATCATTTTTCTCGAACCCAGGACTGCAAGGTTAATTTTTGTGAGTTTTGTGATAAATTTATGGGCTATTTTTCCATAAATCTGACTGATGTTTTTATTGGTATATGCACATATGACATGATAAAATAATGAAATTTATATTTTTGGAAAGGTATTTGTGTTAGCTTTTATTTTCCATTGGTTTGGATTAATTTTGTTTTGATTTGAAAAAGTTATGATCATTTTAGTGAAGACTAGTCTGAACCTAATTTTATGAAATCCAATTGATGTGTTTATTGGTACATGCACATATGGTATGATAAAAATCCAAAATTTATATTTTTGGAAAATTAGTTTACTTAGCTTTCATTTTCTCTTAGTTTGGATTAATTTTGTTTTGATTTTTAAAAGTTATGATCATTTTAGTGAAGACTGGTCTAAACCTGATTTTATGAAATTTGACTGATATTTTTATTGGTACATGCACATATGACATGATACAGATCTAAAATTTATATTTATAGAAAGGTATTTGAGTTAGCTTTCATTTTCCATTGGTTTGGATTAATTTTATTTTGATTTGCAAAATTTATTGTTGATTTAGTGCAAACTGGTCAGAATCTGATTTTTTATGACAACAGGTTTTTCAATTATCAAATGACATATTATCTTTGACTAACCTGATTTTCTACCATGTGGGCTTGACAATTTGTGTTTATTTTTTTTATGGATTTTTATAACATTGGGTTTCATGTACAAGAATAGGTAATTTTTTCATAACAGTGGGTTGCAGGTGCAGGTGCAGGTACATCTTGTGGGTACGAAAGATAGAAGACAAAAAGCACAAGAATTGCTAAAAGTAGGTAAAAATATACTAAACGCATTGCGAGGAATTTAGGTAATCTTCTCAGCTAATAAGACTTTAATTTTGGATCTAAAATGAACATCTCATGTGTCTAGCTTGAGTGACTTTTATTGCTTTCCTATCACAGACTTCATTTGGGCTATAAAAATGAACATAATTTGCTTTCAACATCTTTGTTACACATAGTAATTAGGCCCCATGAACACTATTTGTGGATCTTGAGAGAATGGGTTTCTAGCAAAACTCTTCTCAACAAAGGATCCCTTGTAGGTGGGGAGGATAGTGAGGGAGTCTCACGTTCCACTAGATCCATGTGTCTTCAACTTTTGATCGAGGCATTCTCTCTCCGGAGAGGTTGATAGATCCTAAGGGGTTGATGTCATAGATCTTTGTGAGATAATCTTGGTCTTAGCATGTCAGATTAATTTATCTACTTTGTTTGGGTTAAAAGTGAAAAGGCTAGGGGATTATGCTCTACTTCTTTTTTGGATAGTACCAGAAACCCAAATCCTTGAATCTGGAACTAGTCTCCATGTGGTATATCTTGTGAGTCACCTTTAGAGAGGGTTAACCATAGTGGACATTCCCTTAATTGGGTCAACCATGTTGATGGAACCTCAAGCGGTAATAGCCATTTTTCCCATGGTAGTGACAGCCACTATATAAATATCCTTGTGGAAGAAATCTTCACAGGTGTGGTTCATTGTTGGGTTGTCAGATCTCCCTAGCAGCTCCTGATTGATTAAATTCTTGGACTTTGTCAAAAACCTGGTGCACTAGGATTAGAGTTCACCCCTTTGGATCATAAAAGTTGCAGAGTCAAACCATTACTAAAAACCCTAGCGAGGCCAAATTTTCATTTTCTAGGAATATGTGCATTAATGTAAAACTTTTTGGAACATACACAATTAACACTTCTAAGGATTAGCACAAATAAGTCACTTGATTGTTCATGAGCAAGGTTTCTTTTGCCCTTGTTCATTATTTTCAGACATGCTTGAAATCACTTGCTTGTTGTTTTGCGTGCTTGCTTATCTATCTAGTTACTAAAAACAAATAAATATGTTACAATCCTCAAATCTAGACATTAAAATTTGCAAACAATCTAAATCTGAAAACTTAAAATTTGCAAAATCTAAAGTAAAATTCTTTTCTAGAGTCAAAAGTCATCTCAGGAGGTCAGAAAGCTATACAAGTTTCTATCAAGTGTCATTTCATTACTGTCCAACTATCGTATGGTAAGGAACCTAGTGTCATACGAGTCTTTCTGCCAGTCAAATTCAAAAAGTCAAATCCTGCTAGCAACTATTTTGCGAGTTTTACAACTATCGTGCTAGATACTTAGCTTTTTCAGCCTATTTCTAGAATTTGTCGAACAAATCACTATGTCAAGAATAGAGCAGTGACTACTGAGAATCCAATCATTTTTCTAAAGTGGCCTTTTGAATATGATTTAGCCTTCTATTTAATCGATTTGAGTCTTTATCATCTTGTGTCAAAACCTTGTCATAACTATCAATCTTCAATCAATCATCAAAATGACTAAGTATTGTGAGATCTTGTCCACTATCTTTTGGGAACCTACCCATACATCTAGGGCATAGTATCCTTCACCCACATCTAATCTAATCTTCAATAAATCAAACCTTGACAAGGTTGCATCATTTGATCATCTTGATTCCATTCATTCTTTAGTTGTCTTCATCTTATTCTTTTGCTTCACCCAAGGTTAATGGTGGAAACTAGAGCTTCCTCTCACAAGAAATTTGGAGAAATATCTCATACTTTACCTTTGACCCACATAGGTCCAAATTTTGAGCAACTCTACAATTTTAGTCTTTACGAAGATGATGGTCTTGGCAACTTTCGATTGAAATCTAGTTACATTCCTCCTTCATCAACTCATGGAGGTAATCAAAAAAATCTACATCAATCTATTCCAGGGAGTCCTAAAACTCTTAACATGTCTCAAAGAATCAGTACACATGAGGAAGAAATTCTAATCACTGCTATGATTAAATAGATACACGCTATGCAAGTCAAACTTGACAAACTTGAGAAAGAAAAGGAACCTAAAGAGTTCTCCATGGAAGCTCTATGCCCTTTTCCATTTGATAAAGACTTGTACATGTCACCATGCCCTCAGAAAGAATATGAGCAATGTGATAATCCTTTTGATACTTCTTCCATAGAGAGTGACATGCCCATCTTTGAAGACTATGATGACTATGAAGATAGACAATATAGTGATACCTATGACACCTCTATTCCTAAGAGTCCTCCTCATCATGTGTTTCTCCTTACTACAAATGGGCCATCACATTGGATAGATCATGATGGTGATCCATATGATTGTAATTTTGAAAGAGACTTTGATGACTTCTATGAACAATACCTAGATGACATGTCTACTTCACTTGAGGAAGAGAAATTTTTTCATGCTAATTACAAAAGTAAATACTATAAGAATCTCTCCTCTAAGAACTCTCAAGCTAAAAATAAAGATTACACTCTCAAGCAAGATCATGTTAATGTTGGACCTTTGTCTTGTGATGGTTCCCTTCCATCCTCTACTTCCTCCAATACCCATACATTTTCTAAAGCTTCTGAGTCTTTCAAATCTTTCACAGAACCTTCATTCGACACAAGCCCTGATACTTTTCATACGGTTCCCTATAGTTATCTTCAAGGGCTACCTCTTAAAGAAACTCAAGCTAACCTTCACTTGGCTACAAATACTTTCAATAATGCTAAACCCAAAGAGCCTAAGCCTTTATATGCTATAATGCCTACTTCAGCTAGTCCTTCCCCATCTCTTCCAAAGTCTTCCATACAATCCCAACATGCTTCCTTGTCCTTAGAAGTGGTTCCATGTCAAGAGGACTCTATAAATGATAAAGAAAAGAACATAAAGAAAGATCAAGATCAAGAAACCTCCATGTCATCCAATCCTTTTCATGATGTCTCTTATCCATTCCATGGTTCTTTTGATCCTACACACCCTTTTTCATGTATTCCACCATGTCTTAAGTCTTCTCCTAAGCAAGATCAAGCTACTACTCACACCATTGAGCTTATTAACAATCAAGATGACCTTACTTCCATTAAGGTTGGTAAAAATGGTGTTGTTACTTCCAATGTTACACCTATTGAAAATCAAGAGAAAAATTATGCACTTATGCTATCCAAAGATCTTTGTCAAGATCTAAGTCTTCCATCTTCTTATTCTACCACTCCATGTTCATTTCCACTTTCTACTTTTCCTAAGTCTTTGCAAGCTTTGAACAATCCTATCAAAGAAGGTGCTCATATTCAAGATGTCCATGATTCTATTGAAAATTATAATGCTCACTCTAAAGATGTTGATATCCTTGGTTGTCATATAGATATTGATGAACTTATTGATTATCCTTTTGTATCTTCCACATCCATCCTTGGACCTCTTCCACCACTACAAAGGGCTTCACGTTTGCCTTCCATCTTGGGTCCTTATGTCCCTTCACTTTCCCCTCCTAACTCTCCTAATTTTCCATCCATCTTGGGTCCTTACATCCCTCCATCTCCCATCTTTCCTCAAGATCAACATAGATGCACACTCTTGAATCCTTTTCATCCACCCACCCATCTAAACCAGTCATATCCTCCTTCTTTTTCCACAAGTCCCAAGTCTTTTGGAAGTAACTTGAATGTTCAATACAAGAAAAAGAAGCAATACAAGAATCCATAAAAAAAAAAAGATCACCATGTCTCCTCTAATAGACATGGAAACATAATGTCAAAAGAGATATCTAAGAAAAAAACTACAAGACAAGTATGGGTTCCAAAATCCATCATTGAAGATATTCTCTCTAGATCATCAAAAGGAAATAAAAATCCTATGGCTATATGGATTCCAAAGTCTCTCTTGAAAGAGTCTGGTGTTGAGAAAATAGTGAAATTGACATTCAAGCTTCCAAAGGCTTCTACTTCATCTTCTTCCATAAAAATTCTTCCATTCCATGTACCTAAACCACAACCTCTGCTATCCATTCACCATATTCCTTCACGTATTCCTTCATTCACATTTCCTCCATCCTCTCCCCACCCTTCAAGGTGTGTGTTGATGTTAATCTTGTCTTCCTTTCAATCTACCCTTCCATGATCCTTCCATTCATTATGCTTCTACCTTCTATTATTTTTTCTCATTTGCCTATTCCTCCTATCTTCCAACCTCACTTGCTTTACATAAAACCCTATCCTCCATTTTTCTCTTCAATATTCCTTTCCCTATCAGCATCTTTGAGCATATCATTTGAATCCTTGTTATATCACAGTTTTTCCTTTCAAGGAGCATTATCTAAAAAGCTTGTCTTCTTCCAAAAAAAAGAGAAATGAAAAAAAAATTGAAAATGTGCCTTGGTGAAAACTTGGAAACAGGCACCTTGGTAGCAAAAGTAAAGAGAAATAAATTCATCCTATGGTGAAAACCACTCCCTTGTGGCACCTTGGATAAGTATCATGATGAAAACCTGGCAATCAAGCATCATGCGTAGTTCTTCTACATATTTCATCCACTCTATCTTCTCTCTTTGATCTTGATAAGGTTGATCTATACACGAACATTTGGCTATTGTTTTGAGTTGTCTTATGATGATCTTGTTTTTATTCCTTCCATGTTTAGCTTTCATATCCATCTTCCTCCATTCATTTTTGCCTATCGCTATCCTTTTCCCCTTTGGTCTTGATCTAATAGAAAAAAAGAGTAGAACACGATGCTTTGAAACCTCTTGACATGTCTACTCCTTTGGACTACATCCTGTCCTTCTTTGGCATTACACTTTTGTGACTTATCCTATGCTAGCCTTTCATTTCTTGTCCAAAAGTGCATTTACATGAAAAATTTTCCCTAGTGTGGGTATTCTTGAGGAGTTTTCCCTTGAGGATTTCTTCCCTTCATTCTCCTTCATTCTCTTGTCTTCCATCTCATCCACCAACTTGCTAATCCCTCTTGTTCTCCACCTTGCTAGACATTGGGACTGCATGATATGATCTTGCTTGAGAGTTTGCAATGGAAAAAGATGCTATCAAGTATACCAAGTATTAGAACAAGTATCAGAATAAGTATTAGCACTAGTATCAGAACTAGTATCAGAACTAGTAACAGAACAAGTATCAGAACACCTACTAGGGCTACACCTTTCACTTTAGTTTATGGGTCTGAAGCGGTACTACCTATTGAGGTTGAAATCTCATCACTAAGAATCAGAATGCATGGTCTAGTAACTGATGATGACTACAAAGCATCTAGGTTGCAAGAACTTGAACTACTAGATGAGCACAAACAAGAAGTGTATGATCATCTTAGAGTATATTAGAAGAGAATGTCTAGAGGCTACAACAAGAAAGTCAAACACAGATAATTTTAGGTTGGTGATCTAGTCTTGAGAGAGAATCCTAAAAATCAATCACATCAAGAACGCAAGCAGAAGTTTGAACCCAACTGGCTGGGTCCCTATGTAATCACTGCTACTTTTGGCTCTAGTGCCTATCAACTCTCAATGACTGAAGGAGAATAGCTCTGAGAACCAATCAACATTCTCCATCTGAAGAAATTCTATGCCTAAAGTATTCAGTCTATGGTAAAATGTCCTGAAAAAATCTTTAAAATCTGAAAAAGTCCTAAAAAATGAACATCTTGGTGAAAACCTAGCAATAGGCACCTTGATGATTCACAAAAAAATAAAAAATAAAAAAAAGTACAAAAAAAATTGAAAATATCAAAAGTACAAAAAAATTGAAAAATGAAAAATACAAAAAGATGAGAAAAAGAAAAAAAGTGCCTTGGTGAAAACCTAGAAATAGGCGCCTTGGTAGAAAAAATAGAATCTCTGCCAAGATGGTGAAAACTTGGCAAATGAGCACCACTTGTTTCAAAATGCTCCATCTATCAATGCAATCTTGGTCTTTCCCAGCTTTTAGTCTTGCTTTAGTTTGTACATATCTCCTGGTTTGTTTCTGCATTTTCAATTTTCAATAAGTCGGTCTGTACACCAATCAACTCCAGCATCTATATCCTATCAATGCTTAACACTTGGGGGCAATCAATGTCAAATCCTATGGTCTCCAGTATATCTTAGATGTATCATATCTAGTCAGAGTCTTTTGAAGCTTCATCCAAGTCAGTCAGTCTGTCCTGTCTCCAGAAAGGATTTTGCATCTACAACAACACAATCAAACAACCAACTGAAAACAATCTATGATTTTTCATGCTTTTATCTCCTTGTAGGCTTACTGATTCACATTGAGATTTCTGCATATTGTGTCTCTTTGAGCTCTTCGATGATGTCCTTTACAGGATTTAGAGAGTGATGACTGGGGTCATAATCTTTTATTTGTTTTCTTCTTCTAAGTGAAAATCTAACAACTTTGGAAATTCTAGATTGAAATGGTGTCTGACTATAAGAGCCTCTATCTCGAATTGGATGGTCATGCATACCTCGACCATTGATACCTAGAAAATTCAAGGAAGTTTGATCTAAATATTGTCTTTTTGAGTAAGTTCTTTCTCATACTGTGAAATGCGATCTTACCTAAGGATGTGAATGATAAAGTGTCACTACGGGTAATTCACATCAGATTTAGAATGATCTCTTGACTACTTGATGTGTTTCCAATGTAAGGCATATTCAGGTCATCACGATGTTTATGTTTTGATGCTTATACAAATTGCTATATCAAAATGGACATGATATTTAGGTCATCCTGGCATTTGTGCCTTGGTGCTTATATCTAATCCGACATTCCAAAAATAAAATCAATATTCATATGTCCATGGTTGCCTAATCAGTGGGTTTTGTATCGATTCCTGTGCATACAAATTGATATTCATATGTCTATGGTTTCATCACTAGTGGGCATTGTATTGATTTATCTGGTTACCTAAAAATTCAATGATGAGAATGATCGACACATGATTAGTGACTAGGTCCTAGGTCTTAGGTTGCATTTCATTCTGCATGTTTCTTTGCATTTTGCACTTTGCATGATCTCACAATGGTTAAACAAACTTCAATGCTTAAACAATTATCCACTTGTCTCTTCAAATTTAACAAGAGTTGAATCTCACATGAAGGTCCATCCAATGAAACAACAAGTAGAATCCTTTTTCGGGATCAAAATCAAAATCTGAGATCATTCATATTATTAACTACTTGCATAATCGACCTTCAATCATCACAGAAATCGAGTATTCAACTTAACTGATTATCTTATGTCAAACTATCAAAATTTTAACATGGTCAACTATGGTCAACTCATAGTTTCACCTAGTCAAACTTGGTCTCCAAGACCTCCAAATGATGCAGAATGCATTCTCAAACATGTTTAACCACTTTTCAAATCAATTAACATGCTTCTAAACCATTTAACACTGACTTTTCTTGTCAGATTTCAATTCTAATCTCGAATGGGGCATGGTATTGCATATCATTCAAAGTTTGTAATCAAATTTGAAATCATATCTTTCTTCAGTAATCAAGACAACTACCATGTCTAGTTGTTGATTCATCAAAAGTCCTCGTCACTTGGGGCAAATGAAATCAATCATCACTCGAGGCATATCAGATTCATCGAGATCCATATCAATCTGGTATTCTCTTAATCTTGTAAACTGTATCAGATTTCATAACCATCGGTTCATTAGTGTTATTTTCTTGGTTCTTCAGTAACTAAAGGGTTCAGATGTGATACCTACATGATTCTTCTAAGGACAATTGAGTCTGGAATCGGTCACTCACTTCTTCACAATCATAAGGTTTGGAATCAGGTGTTTTGACACTTTTGTTTCATTGGTTCATTTGCTGTTATAGTTAACATTATCTTTGGTCATTCAGGACCTATCATCTTCATATCAAATCTTTCAATCAGCTTCTGTCTCATATCAATTATCAATTTTGAATCAATTTCATATCTCTATCAAACATAGACTATCTTTGAACCACTGCGCTTCACACAACAATTCAAAGAGGGGAAAAATGTAATACCCCAAAAATGAGCTATAAGTTCATTAATCTTCTATATCAACATATCGAATGAAATTGACATCAAAGTCCTAACCAAAGGCACATCTAAACATCATCGAATTCTAATTGGTTATCATAAATTCTGTATCGGGGAATATATTTATTCCTAATCATCATAATTATCTTTAATTTAATGATTATTTGGTGATAAATCATATTTATCCTAAAATTTGATTAATTGAATATTCTAAATATTTAATTAATTAGATTTAATTCTGCCACTTAATTATATAATTGAAGTTAATTCTATTTATTCCTAAATTGTATTATTTAATTTAGACAATAAATCCAAAATCTTATGAATAATTGATTAAATTCTTATTTAATTAATTAAAAAAAGTTGTCAATTTTTCAAAAGTACAAAAAAAGTAAAAAATTCAAAAAATTCAAAAAAATTGAAAAAATAAAAAATACAAAAAAATGAGAAAAAGAAAAAGTGCCTTGGTGAAAACCTGGAAACAGGCACCTTGGTAGCAAAAATAGAATCTCTGTCAAGATGGTGAAAACTCAGCAAACAGGTGCCACTTGTTTCAAAACACTCCATCTATCAGCATAATCTTGGTCTTTCCTAGCTTTCAGTCTTGCTTTAGTTTGTACATATCTCCCATTTTGTTTTTGCATTTCTTATTTTCAATAAGTCAGTTTATACACCAATAAGCTCAAGCGTCTATATCCTATCAATGTTCAAACTTGGGGGAAATCAATGTCATATCCTATGGTCTCTAGTATATCTTAGACGTATCATATCCAGTCAGAGTCCTTTGAAGCTTCATGTGAGTCAGTCAGTCAGTCTTGTCTCCAGAAAGGATTTTGCATCTACAACAACACAATGAAATATCCAACTGAAAATAATCTATGTTTTTTCATGCTTTTATCTCCTTTTAGACTTCCTGATGCACATTGAGATTTCTACATATTGTATCTCTTTGAGCTCTTTGATGATGTCCTTTACAGGATTTAGAGAGTGATGACTGGGGGCATAATCTTTTCTTTATTTTCTTCTTGTATGTGAAAATAACAACTTTGGAAATTTTGGATTGAAATGGTGTCCAACTGTAAGAGCCTCTATCTCAAATTGGATGGCCATGTGTACCTCGACCATTGATATCCAAAAAATTCAAGGAAGTTTGATCTAACTATTATCTTTTTGAGTGATTTCTTTCTCCTATTATGAAACGCGATCTTACCTAAGGAGGTGAATGATAAAGGGTCACTACGGGTAATTCACATTGGATTTAGAATGATCTCTTGACTGCTTGATGTGTTTGTATGCAAGGCATATTTAGGTCATCATGACGTTTATGTTTTGATGCTTATACAAATTGCTATATCAAAATGGACATGATATTCAAGTCATCTTGGCATTTATGCCTTGATGCTTATATCTAATCTGACATTCTGAAAACAAAATCAATATTCATATATCCATGGTTGTTGACCAGTGGGTGTTGTATTGATTCTTGCACATACAAATCGATATTCATATGTCTATGCTTTCATAACCAGTGGGCATTATATTGATTTATCTGGTTACCTAAAAGTTCATTGATGATAACAAATTGACATATGATCAATGACTAGGTCCTAGGTCTTAGGTTGCATTTCATCCTGCATGTTTCTTTGCATTTTTGCATTTATGCATGATCTCACAAATGTTTGGCAACACTTCAAAGCTTAAACAATTCTTCATATCTAACAAGAGCTAAATCTCACACAAAGGTCCATCCAAAAAATGAGCAAGTAGAATCCTTTTTGGGGATCAAAATCGAAATCTGAGATCATTTATATTGTTCACTACTTGCATAATCAACCTTCAATCATACTAGAAATCCATTTTTTGACTTAACTGATTACCTTCCATCAAACTATCAAAATTTCAACCATGGTCAACTCATGGTCAAACCTAGTCAAACTTGGTCATCTAGACCTCTAAAAAATGCAGAATGCATTCCCAAATATGTTTAACCACTTCTCAAATCAATTAACATGCTTCTAAACTAGCAACGCTAACTTTTCTTGTCAGATTTCAATTTTAATCCCGAAGGGGGCATGGTATTGCATATCATTCAAAGTCTGTAATCTAAATTTGAAATCATATCTTTCTTCAGTAATCAAGACAAAAACCACATCTAGTTGTTGATTCATCAAAAAGACCTCATCGCTCAGGGAAAATCAATCATCACTCGGGGCATATCAGATTCATCGAGATCCATATCAATCTAGTATTCTCCTAATCTTATAAATTGTATCACTTTTTGCAACTATCAGTTCAAATGTGTTATTTCCTTGGTTCTTCAGTAACTGAAGGGTTCAGATGTGATACCTATGTGATTCTTCTAAAGACAATCAAGTCTGGAATCGGTCACTCTCTTCTTCGCAGTCATAAGGTTCAAAATCAGGCATTTTGACGCTTTTGTTTCATTGGTTCATCGCTGTTATAGTTAACATTATCTTTGGTCATTCAGGACCTATTATCTTCATATCAACTTCAATCAATTTATGTCTCATATCAATTATCAATTTCAAACATCAGTTTCATATCTCTATCAAACACAGACTATCTTTGAGCCACTGTGCTTTGCACAACAATTCAAAGAGGGGCAAAATGTAATACCCCAAAAATGGGCTATAGGTTCATTAACCTCCTATATCAACATATCAAACGAAATCGACATCAAAGGCCTAACCTAAGGCACATCTGAACATTATGAAATCCTAATTGATTATCTCAAAATCTACAGCGGGGAATATTCCTAGTAATATTCCTAATCATCATAATTATCTTTAATTTAATGATTATTTGGGGATAAATCCTATTTATCCTAAAGTTTGATTAATTGAATATTCTCAATATTTAATTAATTAGATTTAATTCTACCACTTAATTATTTAATTAAATTTAATTCTATTTATTCCTAAATTGTATTATTTAATTTTGACAATAAATCCAAAATCATATGAATAATTGATTAAATTCTTATTTAATTAATTAAAGCAAGTTGTCAATTTTTTATAATATTGTTTTTGAATAAAAGTTTGAAAAATAATTGATTAACCCATAAATCAATTGTTTTATTTTTCAAAATTAGTTAAGTTGGAAATAAATCACTTTATTATAAAATTAATTCATATTAAATCATGCACAATCAAGAAAAGCAGACAACTATCAATTATCAATTAAAGCTAAACTCTATTTTGAGTTGATCTCTGCTTTTGCATGTTTTTGTGAGTTAAACATCCTTTATTTAAAAATAACTCAAAAATCAACCTGAGTTATTTGAGTGATTTATGAATTTCTTTCATGCATCCTCAAAGCCCTAGATTTCTATAAATTAAGGCTTCAACTCATCTCAAATCATCTCATAATTGTGCAAACTTATGCTGGCGAATTGGTGTCTGAAGAATCAAAGCTTCTTTTGAAAATCAAACAACTTTGTGAGATCATTCATATTTTAGCATATCATATTAGAATTTCATTTCTAGATTAGCATATCATATCAAGTTTTCATATAGAATAGTTTCATATCATTTTTTCATCTAATTACATCTAAAATCCAAAAAATAGATTAATTGCATGCATTCCATATCCATCTTTTGCATTAAAATCCTTCATTTAGGTGTCGTCAAGGTCACTGATCTCGATACAATCTGAGAACATCATACCAACACCTATTAGAAGGCAGTAAATCACCTAGTTAGTTTAGCTTTCAATTCATTGAACGATTTCAATTTTTGCTAACCTCTAATGTTTTACTAAAGTGTTGTGTCTACAGATCAGGTACAAAATTTACACACACATTTTTGGCACCCACCATGGGGCCCTGAAATGGGTTTCCATTCTATTCTATCAAATTTCTATCATTTTTCTCGAAGCCAGGACCACAAGGTTAATTTTTGTGAGTTTTGTGATAAATTTTTGGGCTATTTTTCCAGAAATCTGACTGATGTTTTTATTGGTACATGCACATATGACATGATAAAAATCCAAAATTTATATTTTTGGAAAGGTATTTGAGTTAGCTTTCATTTTCCATTGGTTTGGATTAATTTTGTTTTGATTTGAAAAAGTTATGATCATTTACATTGGGTGCCAAAAATGTGTGTGTGAATTGTGTACCTGATCTGTAGACACAACACTTTAGTAAAACATTAGAGGTTAGCGAAAATTGAAATCGTGCAATGAATTGAAAGCTAAACTAACCAGGTGATTTACTGCCTTCTAATAGGTGCCAGTATGATGTTCTCAGATTGTTATCGAGATCAGTGACCTTGACGACACCTAAATGAAGGATTTAAATGCAAAATCTTGATATAGAATGAATGCAATTAATCTATTTTTTTTAGATTTTAGATGCAATAAGATGGAAAATGATATGAATCTATGATAATATGAAAAACTAATATGATATGCTAATCTAGAAATGAAATTCTAATATGATATGCTAAAATATGAATGATCTCACAAAGCTGTTTGATTTGCAAAAGAAGCTTTGATTCTTCAGACACCAATTCGCCAACATAAGTTTGCACAATTATGAGATGATTTGAGATGAGGTGAAGCCTTAATTTATAGAAATCTAGGGCTTTGAGGATGCATGAAAAAAAGCCATAAATCACTGAAATAACTCAGGTTGATTTTTGAGTTATTTTTAAATAAAAGATATTTAACTCACAAAAACATGCAAAAGCAGAGATCAACTCAAAATAGAGTTTAGCTTTAATTGATAATTGATAGTTGTCTTCTTTTCTTGATTGTGAATGATTTAATATGAATTAATTTTATAATAAAGTGATTTATTTCCAACTTAACCGATTTTGAAAAATAAAACAATTGATTTATGGGTTAATCAATTATTTTTCAAACTTTTATTCAAAAACAATATTATTAAAAATTGACAACTTCCTTTAATTAATTGAATAAGAATTTAACCAATTATTCATACGATTTTAGATTTATTGTCAAAATTAAACAATACAATTTAGGAATAAATAGAATTCAATTCAATTCAATAATTAAGTGGCAGAATTAAATCTAATTAATTAAATATTGAGAATATTCAATTAATCAAACTTTAGGATAAATAGGATTTATCGTCAAATAATCATTAAATTAAAGATAATTATGATGATTAGGAATATTACTAGGAATATTCCCCGATGCAGATTTTGAGATAATCAATTAGGATTTGATAATGTTCAAATGTGCCTTAGGTTAGGACTTTGATGCCGATTTCATTCGATATGTTGATATAGGAGGTTAATGAACTTATAGCCCATTTTTGGGGTATTACAATATCAGCTTGACATCTACTAAAAATTTGGTAAGTTCCATTTCTACCTTTATGGCTTCATCCAGAGTGTTGTTGAGCCTCTCCATATCTACTTCATTATTTTCATCTAAAAATGCCTCTTTCCTAGGAAATACAAAATCAAAATCTAATCTCCACCGATCAAGGCTCTTCACAGCACCATCTGCATCTTTAATGGAAGGGATGGATTTTTTGGAACCTGAGCCGAGCATGGCTATCTTAGCCTCAATCTAATTTTTCTTTCCCTTAAAATGCGATAATATGGCCTTAACTCTATTTATCTGTTCACCTACTTGCAGGACAATCTCTAGAATATCAGCTCTCAAAGGTTGAACAACTGCCAATCTTTCAAATAGTGTTTCCTTAACTGACCAAGTTGCATACTAACCATTCAAAATTGTGACATAACTATTTACTTCCACTTACAATTCAAGAAATTTGTTATAAGCATTAAAAATGGAATCAGATTTATCCTTTAATGCATTAACCGTGTGTTGCAAGATTTTCAATAAGGCCTGTAGGATAGTCTCATTCTTTTCTATCCTTATTTTTTCAATCTCTACAACAACCTCTTCTTCACTCATACTCTTCCCTTCTTGTAATGTTAGTTGCTTAGGGGGTGTAGGGGTAGCTACATGAGTGTTGATTATCTATTGTTCTAAGTTTTCTAGAGACTTCTCCAATGCCTTTTCCTTTATTATCCTAAGATCTCTATCTTTCAATAGTGCACTGTAATCCTCAAACAAGGAACCATATCTTTCAGATAATTTCTTGGTCTTGTCCTCGTTAAGCCTAGAAAATTGAATTAACACTTGAGAGATCTCAAGGTCTCCTATATTATGGATTGACCAAACAATTTTGTCACCATCCATTTTCTCTTTGACATTCAAGATTGAAGGCTTTTTATCTTTAGGATAAAGACTCCACAGAGCCAAAGCTTGATTTCTTGGGCTATACCCAAATCCTCTGATAATATCCCTACTTGGGTCTTTGAAGATAAAGATATATCTTCCTATCTTTTAATTTGATCAATAATAAAATCTAAATATAAGTTCCACCTAGACACAAGTAGCATATTTCTATTTTTGATAAGTTGTCTAGCCACTTCTGGGGTAAACTTTTCTGCCTCTAGGTCATACTCTTTCAATGTTTGCACTGCCTCATCAGGTACTTGACCCTCTTTAGTGATCTTAACACTGGATGCAACTTGCTATTGTTTGTGCCATATAAAGAAGCTCTTGAATTCCTCTAACTCTATAAAATTTTCATCTTTCAAGAAGGCATCTTGTTCTATCATCCTTTCATCTTGGCATAGAGTCAAGGGAAATTCAACATCTTCCTTTACTAATTTTATTTTTCTTTTATCCTCCCTTATCTTTTTTCTTAACTGGTGGTGATGAACACTAGTTCTAGTAATGAGGGCTCCCACTTTATCCTTTCTTCTTGGTGTAGAAGATTCTCCAAGTGACAATTTTTGCTTCTTTGTAGGAGGCTCATTTGTGTCTTGGGAACTATGGAGCTCTGCTAAATCAACAATATTTTCTCCAACTTGGTGTCTTTCAACCATTATTTTCTCCAAAGGGGGAATGCTATGCACTAAATAACCACCATCACTATCTTCACCACCTTCTAATTCATAGTGAACTTCCTCCTTATTATCTGTCTCATCAATCTGATCCTGAAAAGTCCTCATCAAAGTATTTAATTGAGCCATCATTTGCTCAAGCCTTTTGAGATAGGGTAGATTAGGGAAGAAACCACTAAATGCCAATCCTTTTTGCTTCATCCTTTTCTCCATGGCATACAATTCATGTATCTTATCAAATCTTCTTGCCACTTCTTCATCTTCTATTATAGTTCTTAAAACATCATCCTCAGGATAGTCCTCATGTTTCTTATTAAATGGAATATTGGGCATATATTACTTCATGGAAGAAAATATGAATCCCTCCATATCCACATACCAATGGGGAGCAGCATACATTCCGAACTGCCCTAACCAATCATTCACTTTACTGAAGGCATTCTTTCCTAATTTGAGACTATGCACTCTAAAGTGCCTTGGAGTAAAAGTTCCTTTTCTATGTGCCACTAGGTGCTCCCTATTAGTCAGCATCAACTTCCATATAAATTCTAAATATGCCACCCTCGGTGGAACAAAGAATGGTAGTATGTGAGGGGGTTGAGGGCATCCATATACTCTAATCATATTATAGCCCTTTTCATAATAAATGTCTCCCCAATAATGACCTTTCATCCATTTATCAACAAATTGTTGAGGCCTTACCAACTGTAGGACCTTTATAGATAACCTTAAAAGATTGAGCCCTAAACTAAAGAGGATAGGCTGAACTATCCAATTTTCAAAAATACAAAAATCACTCCTGGAAGAAGGACTCCAAGCCCTAATCCAAAACTGTACTGGATTTTGTTGTCCTTTGTATGTCATTTGTGGCTCAAGGCCTTCTATGTTTATGATATTATAATTAAAGTACAAAATGAGGTGCATCAACAAAGAAAAGTGCATGAACCTTGGTGTAGAACAAGCCGTATAGTTCTTCAATGCTTGTAAACCTGTATGCATCTTTTCAATTATATACCCTATATAATTATATCCCTTTGTAGCATGAAGACTCTGGGAGTCCAAAGCTATCATTAGTAGGTCCGAAGGGATCCTCTCTCCACCATCTATCCCTAGAACCTTACACAATCCATAGGCAATGTACCTTATGTAAAACCAGAGGTCCTTGTATGCATAGTCCTTGTAATTTCTATTTTCTCTGGGAACATGGCTCTAAATTACTTTTGCCACAATGGAAACCTCTCTAACATACCTATTTGCTAAGGCCTGTAAATTGATCTCAGTGGCCATAGGGAGCTGAATGCTAAAAGCTCTAATAAATGAATTCTGATCAAGGGTAACTAGAGGAGAACCATTTCCCTTCCTAATAGTTCTGGACAAGGGGTCATAAGAATGAGCTAGAACAATTAGGATATCTATGTCTAGGAACACTTCTGGGACTATCAATTTTGCCAACCCCAACGTCCAAGTATTTGAAATAGGGACCAGATTCTCAACATTCTTATAAAAGTATTTAAACAGACACATTCCAGTAATGTCTGGTGTCTTAGCATCCCTACAGTATGCTAGTTCATCAATGAAACATTCATCACTAACCTTCTTATTTTGTGATGAACGCAGTAGCAAGGTGAGGAACTCATCTAAAAATATCTCTTTGACTTTCTCCTTAGCTCCCTTGTTGGTAGAAGCCCCACTAACTAATAATTGACTCATCTTGTGTGTAAGTTCAAACTCCTCTACAAATTCTAGATGTCTAAACTTTGAAATGGCTCTGGAAAATCTCACGGAATTCTATTACTTCAGCTCTTTGAATGCTTGGTAATTTGAAATGAGTGAGAAACAACTATATTTATTTAGCATAATTGAATGCAGAAATCTGTTAGAGATGAAAACTTGAAAATTATGTCACTTCTGCCATTATTTAGCAGGCTCAGAACTCAATTCACTAGCTGTAAGTTGAGAAAATGACAGGTAATCAAATTTTAACTTTTGGCAATCTAGTGACTACAACATGTTCTCGTAACTGCTAAAAGAATTGGCACCTTCCTTATATTTTTAGAGATTTGGTGACTAAATGAAATTGTAGTCATTGAATGACTTTACTTCTTTCTAAGACCTAGCAACTATAGTGAAATATCATAGTCGCTGAATAATTTGAACCCTTTCAAATTTATCAGGAGACTAGGCGATCAAGTGTTCACTTACATTTTTCATCCTAAGATTTGGTGTCTATAGTCATTACTTTAGTTACTGTAAAATTATTTCTTTTGAAATTTATCTCGAGACCTGGCGATAGAAAGCCATCAAGAGATCTAGCGACTATAGTGAATCTCCCAGTCGCTGAAGCCATTTGACTTTTCAAACTTTTCCTCTAGACCTCCCAACTTAACCATGTGGAGATTCAGTGACTCAAGAGAAGAAAAAACCAATTTATTTCTTCTAGAGATTCAGGGACTATAGTCAGGGCCTCGTAGTTATTCACATTTTTCACCTCTTATCAACCAACTAGGAAAAGACACATCACAAAATCTGGCAAACAGATAGTTATGTATTTTTCAATTTTTGACCTCAGTCAACACTTGATCACTGATCATCTAGTGATTAGATGACTGAAGATAGTCTCTTAATTGCTAAGTAGTTTTTGTAACTTGAGTTTAATCTGGACAATGAGTGACAAGGGAAATCTCAAGGTCGCTAGATAATTTTCTAACCCATAGTTACATCCTGAGACCACGCGACCATCACTCGATCAAAACTAGATCAATGACTACCAATAATGGCCCCACAACCCTTTTCTTAACCCAAACCTATCTGGTGATCAGGTGACTAAAGACATCTCCAAGTCACGCATTGTTTTCTTTAACCATGGTCATGACTGGAGATTTCATGAATACACTTATTCTCCAAGTCACTAGAAGAATTACTTAACCTTGGTTAAGTAATGAGATAAAACACCAACTGCTGATTCAATCTACATCCAACGGTTCTCACTAAGTTGCCATATCTTTTATGACTTAACTGTTTTATTGGGAGATCCAGAGATAACCATGTCATTGAATCACTTACAGCCAGACATATAACCTCCAAAACTATGAGAATACATGACCATGGAATCGCTAGGTCATGAGATGAAATAACTAACCACTAAAAAACCCAGAGATCTAGCATCCAGTGAAATAGACTGCCACTTTGCATCTGGAGATTCACCGACCAAAAGAAAATCTCATTATCACTGAATTTTATATCAATTGTATATTTCTTTCAAAGATTACCCGATTGAAGGTATTTCAATTTGGATATAAAGTGACCAAAGTTAGTTAACAAAAATTTATCATAGTAGTCACTATATCTCATAATAGTTATCTGGAGACCTGGCGACTAAAGGCAACCACTGAGTCACTTGAGAACAAAGAATATTCCTCCATCCATGGGAGATTGCATGACAAAGGAAAATGGATAGTCGCTAGTAAAAAAGAATATTCTAAATCATTTGAGAGATTAAGCGACTACCTTGGAAATATAAAGTGCACATGCTACAAACGACTGTTAAGTGATTTGAAAAATTAACAACCGAATAGACCTTTGTGAGTAATTTTTAGGGATTCTTGGATTTCAAAAGCAAAATAGTTCTTAAAACCTAGGGTTTTTAAATGTTTGAACAATTTTTAGGGCTCAAGGATTGGGAATGCCTAGAAATTAAAACATGGAACTCAGGGGTAGGCATAAAAAAATCAAAATTTTGAAGGACAACACCTAAAAACTAGGAAACTAAACAATAGGACAAATTGATGACTACTCTCACTCTAGAATATGAAAAAAAGGATCAACATCCTTGATGAGATGATGCAACTAACATCAAATTTCAAGAGAGAGACTTTGATCAGCAAAATCTCAGCTTTTGAGAGTTCAAGAATGAAGACAGAACCTAAAAGTGAGACAACCTTCAAAGCAATAGTTCATGGTAAGAAATCTACAATCACTTCTAGTAATTTTGATGATGATGATGAAGAAAAAAATCTAGATGATTTCATTTCTATGATTTCCAAAAGAGAAAGGAGATTAAAAGGAAAATATGAAGGTCAATTTCTATTTAAGTGCTTTTCATGTAATAAGATTGGTCACTTTGCATCTAAATGTCCTCTAAGAGCTAGAAAGTTCAAAAATGACTACAAGCCTAAATTATTTAAGGAATGTTACTATGATAGAGATGGAGTTTTAGATGATGACTTAGATGAAGAAGAAATTGGATTTATTGCTATGATAGAGAAAATGAACAATAAAATAGATCATGAAGATAAGAAAGATAATCAAGAGCTAGCATTGATTTCACAAGCTGATATAAGGACAGACTGGATTATAGATAGTGGTTGTTCATCTAGACAAACATAATGGTGGCATGGTTAGATTTGGAGATAACACTCCTAAACCCATAGTTGGTAGAGGAGCCATCACGTTGGATGGAAAGAATAGTACTGATGATGTTCTCTAGGTAGATGGTTTGAAACATAACCTTCTTAGTGTTGGACAGTTACTTGGAAAAGGTTATTAGTTGGAGTTCGAAGATGACAAATGCATCATTAACAAAAAGGATGGTATTATGATTGCATCAGGCTCAAAGACTAAAGGTAATGTTTTCCAACTCAATTCAAAAGAAAGTTGTTTTGTTGCAAAAGTTGATGATAGTTGGTTGTGGCATAAAAGACTGTCATATCAATTTTTATAACATAGTAAAGATAAGCAATGTAAAGATAGTAAGAGATCTACCTAGCATAGAAAAACTAGTTGATACTATATGCAGGGAATGTGTGATGTGAAAGCATGTAAGAAACTCATTCAGGAGCAAGCACAATTCAACAGAGAACAAGTTGGATCTGATTCATATAGACCTATGTGGTCCAACTCAAACAAGATCATACTATGGTGAAAGATATTTCATTTTGTTTGTTGATGATTATATTAGGATGATGTGGGTTGCATTCTTGAAAGATAAGTTAGAAGCATTTGAGAAGTTCAAAATATTCAAAGCTAAGGTTGAAAATGAATCTGGACTAAAGATAAAATGTTTGAGATTGGATAGAGGAGGAGAATTCACCTCTGATAGATTCTATGAGAACTACAAAGAACATTGCATAAAAAGATAGTTGAGTGCACCTAGGACCCCTCAATAGAATGGAATTGTAGAAAGAAGGAATAGGATCATCCTTGATATAGCACCCACCATCATGATTGAAGGAAAATTTGCACACACCTATTGGAGAAATGCAGTCAATATAGCAGTCTACACTATCAATAGAATTCAATTGAGGCCTGGCACTGACAAAACACCATATGAGATATGGTTTGGTAATGTTCCCATGGTAAAATACTTTAGAATATTTGGAAGCAAGTGCTACATCAAGAGGGATGAAGCAGTAGGTAAGTTTGATGCAAGAAGTGATGAAGGTATTTTTCTTGGTTACTCTACTAAAAGTAAAGCTTATAGATGTTTCAATTTAAGACTGAAAAAGATCATTGAAAGTGCTCATGTTAAGATTGATGAAAAGTTTATGGTTCAAGAAAGATATCATGATTACTCACCCATGATTGAAGAAGAACCCAGACCCTCCACTAGTGAGATAGTTATTGAAGAAATGTTTGATAGTATTGATGTCTTATTCAATGACCCTAAGACAAGTGAAGAAGAAAATCCTAAGGTTGATGAGTCAGCATCACCTAAGGTTCCAAAGTTTACATCTAGAAACCATTCCAAGAAAGACATCATTGGTGATCAGAGCGACAAAGTCTTAACAAGATCACAAGCAAAGAACTCAGCTAGCAGTGAAGTGGTATGTTTACTATCTCAGATTGAACATTTAAGTGTTGAAGATGCTTGTAATGATTCAGATTGGCATGATGTTATGAAAGAAGAATTTGATCATATTATTAAGAATGACACTTGGGAATTGGTCCCAAGACCTAGTGATAAGAATGTGATTGGAACAAAGTGGATATTTAGGAACAAGATGAATGAAGATGGTACTATAGTAAGAAATAAAGCAAGGTTAGTATGTAAGGGATATGCACAAAGAGAAGGCATTGATTATTTAGAGACATTTGCACCTATGAGAAGATTAGAAGCTATTAAGTTTTTTCTAGCTTATGCTACAGTAAAAAATGTCAAAGTTTATTAGATGGATGTCAAGTTGGCATTCCTGAATGGAGACTTGAAAGAAGAAGTATACATTGAGCAGCAAGAAGGATTCACCTTATCAGATAGACCTAATATGGTATGCAGATTGAAGAAGGCCCTCTATAGACTTAAGAAATCCCCTATAGCATGGTATGAGAGACTAGATGGATATCTAACAAAGATTGGATTCAAGAAAGGAGAAGAAGACTATAATCTATTCATAAGAGAGACATCTGAAGTTTTAATACTTGTAGCTATATTTTTTGATGACATTATCTTTGGAGGTAATGACAAACTTAGTGTTGAATTTTCTAAGATGAAAAATGAATTTGAGATGAGTATGATTTGACCTATCAAATACTTTTTGGGATTGAATGTACAATGGACAGAGAAAGGTATTTACATTAATCAGCCCAAGTATGTGAAAGAAATATTAAACAAATTCAAAATGGATGATTGCAAACTGGCAAGCACACCTATGATAATAGGATGCAAACTTAAAAAATAAGATGACCAACCAGCAGTAGATATAACATTGTACAAGTCTATGATTGAAGAACTCATTTATCTTACTCAAACTAGACCTGACATTTCCAATGCAGTTGGCATAGTTGGAAGAATTGCAGCAGAGCCTAAAAAAAGTCACCTCATGGAAGTAAAAAGGATATTCAGATATTTGCAAGGCATTATAGACTATGGTCTATGGTATCCTAATTTAGAAAATGTTGAGCTTCATGTGTACCCTAATGCAGATTGGGCAGGATGCATTGATGATAGAAAGAGTACATCAAGTGGAGAAGTTTTTTTTGGTGATAGACTTGTCACTTGGACAAGCAAGAAACATAATTGTATTTCTCAATCAACACCAGAAGTAGAGTATGTTGTAGCAGCCTTAAATTTTTCTACAATTTTTTGGATCAAGTAGATGATAAAAGAATTTGGAATTCAGATTGATTATCCTATTGTTATTCACTGTGATAACACTAGCACTATCAATATGTCGAAGAACCCTGTGATGCATGCAAAGACAAAGCACATTGAGATCAAGTATCACTTCCTAAGAGAGAAAGTGGTAGAGAAAGAAGTCAAGTTGGACTATGTGAGTACTAAAGATTAGTTGGAAAACATATTCACAAAGCCCTTTCCAAAGGATGCTTTTGAGTATCTCAGGGAGAAGTTGGGAGTTATTCCCTTCCCTGATTCTGCTTAGAAGAAAGAAGGAAAAACATCAGTCCTCAGGGATTGATGGATGCTTGACTACTCTACTTCTAGAGTAGCACATGTGCTTAAACTAATTGGTGCCCTTTTCCATTGATGTCAAAAGAGAAGTAATATATAATCATGAAAAAAAAAAAGAAAAAAAAAAGGAGTAATACACTAAAGGGGAGTAGTATTCAGTTATGACAATAGTTCAGTTGAGGAAATAGAGTATGTTGAAAAATATGGCAATAGATGGAGGACTCATCTTTGGGGGAATATTGAAGAGGAAATGGAGAATGTTATAAAATAAATGTTCATTTGGATTGGTGGAGTTTTTCATTCCATATGTTGCCATCAATGCCAAGGGTGGAGATTGTTGGAGATTTGCTAGCAGACCAATACTGACTGTATGTTTGTCATTGATGAAAACATATGGAAAGTAGCATGCATGGAAGACTTATGTAGTAATCTTTTAGTATATATAGCATGGACATGATATCAGCATGATATCATAGGTGCAGAGGTTAACTGTTAGTACAGACAGTTATATAGAAGCTTGTGTCAGCAGTATTCCTGATAGAGTAATAGGTAGTGTTCTATGTATGGTTTTTTGTACAGTTATCATGGAGCCTTTCTCACTTGGATATATGTTTAAGACATATTAGCAATGTTAAATTCATGTACATAGAGTCTAATGATCAATAGAATTAAGGTTATGCAGTCGGTATTCACCAGTAGCAGTTTTTTGTGTTTGTTCAGAAGAGCTGATAGAGATTATATTGGTTCTGGAGTTTCTCCTATCATTTTGGTATGAACCCTTGGATTTGAGCTTAGAGAAGAGTTATTGATGTTCGGTTAAGAGTTCATGAAGAAATTTAGCTTGAGGAGAAAAATCTAGTTATTTTGGTAGAGCCAATAGTGTGTAGCGTGCATCTTCATCTATCTTATTGGACAGGTCCCAAAATGTGTTGCGTGCTTAGTAGAGCTAACTAAATTGTTATTGGAGTTTGTTATGGTTTCTCTAATATGATTTCAAGGTGGTTCTAATAGGACTACTTGATTATATTATTTAGAGGAAAGATATTTATAGGCAGTCATTTGTGATTTCTTGAGTGTGGTTAAGAGTTGATAAAGAAGAACATAGCAGAGTGTGTGAAGTGTTGACCCATCAGAAGAAGGTCTATGTGACCAAGTAAAGTGTTTATACTATACATTGGAACTGATCTAGATAGCAGGTCTAAGCGTAGTTCACCAAGATCTAGATATAGTGTGTATCTTTTATTTAGAAGGTTGTAACTTTCACCCCTTTGAGCAGTGAGCTCTTGGATAGTGCATCCTCTCCCCTAATAGGGACTATTGTAAAAGACTCCTAACAAGGTCTGAACCTTAACAGGGTTAAGGATCTTCTAACAGGATCATAATACACTCATGCAGAATATTAGTGGGTGTCAATTCCCACTAGGGTTTTTACCTATTTGGGTTTCCCCGTAACCAAAATATTAGTGTTGTGTTCAAGTGTTCTTTCATTTTGTTTATGCTTTATGTTTAATTATACTTAATTGGACAAAGAATTTAAACTTTTAGATGATTGATTCACCCCCCGCCCCCTCTCAGTTATCTCTTGGGACTATTCCTAACATAAGTATTCTTCAAACTTTTACTTTTTCCCAATTATGGATATAACAAATTAACTTGATACTTGCAAAAAAAAGTAAACTAAATAGCATGCATATCAATAAAGAAAATGAACTCATAACACCATGATTTTTTCTTGAGGAAACCTTGGCCAAGGGAAAACCCTGGTGGGGATGATACCAACAAGTGATCCACTAATCAAAAGTATTCGGTAAAGGATGTTGACCCTGTTAGGAGCCTATTACATACATATAGTGTCTCAGTCCTGATTAAGGGACTTTAGGCCTTGTTAGAAGCCTCAACCCTACTAAGAGTTGGTAGTAAAAATAGAAAGATTACAAGATGATCCCACTACCCAAACATGTAATGTAAAATAAGTTTTGATTACAAAAAGGGCAAGGTATATAACCTTTTACTGCTATCAAATAGCTTTCCTATTCTGATCTATCTCTTTGATTTCATATACAAAGTTGGCTTGCTTGAATTTTATAATTTACAACTTCACATCAATATCTTTCGCTTACATGTGTTACACTACTATCTTCCACATTACATATGTCTTACATTTATACAAGTTATTAAGAATAATAACTTTTACAATTGACTTTACAAAACATAAAGTACTTTACAAAATACATATTAACTTATGATGCCCAAGGGTTAAAATCTAGGATGTCTTCCCTTATATGATTAAGTTATTATTTTGATAAATAAAATAATCCCTTAATTACCATACTGATTTTGTCTTCTTTCTCTCTCCTATCAGCTTCAACTCTGTCTCTATTCATACTACAATAACTTCTTTTTTACATGTTGTACAGACTTGCACTCTTAGGTGAGTCTTCAATATACATCATAGTATCCATGTTCAAGTTTACAAGCACTGAACTTACCTCTATCGACATTTCCAACCAAAACTATCTCTGGTTATACTGGGAAAATGTTGCTTACACTTAGACAATTTTACTCTACACTCTGTCACAACTGCTTACTATCATATGTAGTCTTCATATAGATTATATCTTGCCAAAATGACAACAACTAGATATATAACTCAGCCAAATTTCCAACATTCTCCCCCTTTGTCATTGGTGGCAACATATAAGAAAATTGGCTAAGTTATACAAAACTTCAAAATTGTGGCCATAAGAAAAACTCTTCAATATCCTTATATCTCCAAAATATCTTATATGTCATCTATACTCCCCCAATGAATATACTCCATATCATATATCTACATATCATATTCAATTTTCTGCTATCACTCCTCCTTTGACAACAATGAGAAAAAGGGTGTAAAAAATGTGTACTAAAAAATGTTTACCCTTGATTCAAAATTGCAGAGCCAGAAGGCTTGCAACACAATCTACAAAATTTACTTTTATGCTCTCTATCTCCTTCTCCCATGCCATCTTAATGGTGTCTAAAACACTAAGTAGTGCACATAAACCATAAGATGCTATCTCACATGCATGAAGGTTTTCATAGTTGAACTTCTCATAAGATGTCTTGGATGAAAGACATTCTTCCAATTGACCTTCAATAATGCTTATCTTGATTAAAATGTGCTCTCTCAGTAGAGTGAATCTTATCAATTTCCTTTCTCTTTCATCATTAAGAATTCTTATTTCATCATTCAATTTACTGATTTTCTTCTCAAGATCTAATATCTTTGCATTTGGGCTAGATAAAAGATTTGTTTCTATTTGGATTTTTGCTTCCTTTTCTTTTATCTTTTCTAACAAATCTAATACATGGTTCTCTATTTTTGTACACTGAATGTACAAAGCTTTTCCTTTGTCCAAATTTCTTCTAAGTTCCTTGATACATACATCTAGATTAGTAATATCATTTCTGATATTCTAACATATATCTTGACATATTTTGGCCTCATAGGCTGCCTAAGCCTTTACTGTTGCTATGTCTAATAAATTAGTGAATTCAATGTCAACTACCTTCACAAATTCTCTAGCTTTTACCTATGGATCTTCCTCTAATATCTATCTGGTTACAACACTCTACAACTTCTCTATCTCTTCTAGCAATGATCCTTCAAGACTTTTCACTTTCTTGTTTTTACCAATAATTTTTTTTAAAGATGAGATCAACTCCATTTGATCATCATCATCAACTTCTTTTCCAAGATTAGAAAAAATGGATTCTAACTGTGGTTTCTATGCTGCAATCTTAGGAGTGGGACTGATTTCTACCTTTCTTTGCTCTCCTTTCTATTCTACAATCTCAATTTTTACTTGAATTTATGCTTGTTTTTGTTCTTCTCTCATTTCCTTCTTTTCTTCTTCTATAGTTGACTTGCCCTATTCTTCCACATTCTAATTGTCAACAATGTTTTCAAGGTTGCTAAAGTGATTATCATCACTATCCAGTATAATATGTGTTCTTTCCACATTCATTAATTCATTTGCAATGTTGATTAATGGTGATGGAGAGAGACTCTTTTGGTGCTCAACTTCCAAAGGTTGATTTTTTGTACTTGTGTTCTCAATACCTATAGTCATTACCCTTACAACTGCTTGTTTAGTTTCCTTGTTTATTTCTTCATAGTTTCCTCCCATTATCATAATTTTTCTTCTTTTTGTTCTCAAGTGAATGCTAAGATCTTTCATTATTTCCTTAACATAATCTTCATCTCTAATATCGTACAGGTTTCTTAAAAAAAATTCTCTAATCTTATTGTCTTCTTCAGCTGCTCTCTTCTTCCTATTCACTAATTTCTCAAAAAGTTCATCTGGTATCTTTCCTTGAATATTGTCAAATTTCTTATCAGCTAGGATCATATGTCTAACAACTGCATTCTCTAAATTCAATCTCTCTGAAAAATTGTATAACTCATAGTATTTGTTCATCTTTGAAAAAACTCCATCATTTATGATTTGAGCATTTACCTTGTCTATCTTTGGTTTCGATTTTCTTTTATTGACTCCAGTATCTTCATCATATTCTATTTCAAATATTTTTCTTTACACAGGGGTAAATATTGTTTTCTTTCTTTTACCAGGCCCACTTGCCATTTCCTTTACCATTTTACCTAGTGGAGTGGTGGAGGTTCTTGTAGATTTCCTTGTTTCCTATTCCTCTTTAACTTTTACCACTTTCTCCACATTCTGAATATCTCCTGTCTGATCTGCAACTAGTGATAGGGGTGGAACAGATAGAAATTATTTCTATCCACTCTCTCTTATTGTTGTTATTGTTTTCTTTGCTACAAAAAATTCCTATTATGACATTCTTATTGTTGGCAATTTGGCTAATGTCGATGCATAGATGTTGTCATTATGGAAACATATGATCTCTATTGAGAGCGTAGAATCTAGAATGCAAGTATGGCAAGTTGAAGGAAGAAATTGTCTAAGTATGGATACAGTGATCCTAACAGAGCACTCGATGAAGATTTCATTGGTGACGTCCACTGGAGCAATATTTTTGTTTATGAAATTAATTGAAGCTTCTATAGAGTATGAAGATACCCCATCTTAGTGCACATAAAGTTTGGAGTAGTACGGACAAAGTTATTCAAAGTTTACCGAACATAGTTTTTACAAACAAAACAGTTTTGTAGACAGTATTAGCAAAAGAGTTAAGGGATTATTTTTGCTTGTCAAAATAATGACTTAACATTATGAAGGGATGAAATCCTAGATGTTTAATCTTGGATAAAGATTTTGGAAGCTGACCATGTAAAGTTATTAGCTCTAATAACTCATATATTAGGCATACTTGAAATGTAATGAAAGTATAACATGTGATGTGTAAAAAGAAAGAAAAGATAACTTGTGATAGTTGTATATTATGATAGCAGAAAAGGATATTGATGTGAAGTTGTAATCAGTACCATACTACAGTCAGAAACATTTTGTATTACTTGTTTGGGCAGTGAGCTCAGCTAGTGATCAGGTTTTGTAATCTAACTCCTAACAGGGTTAAGGCTTCTAACAAGGCCTAAAGTCATTTACCCAGGATAGATCTACTATATATTGTAAATTGACTCCTAACAGGGTCCAATATCCCTAACAGGATACTTTTGATTAGTGATCTTTGTGGGTACCATCCCCACTGGGGTTTTCCCTTGGCTAGGGTTTCCTTGAGAACATATCATGTGTTATGAGTTCTTTCTATTTACTACTATGTTTGTTAATCAGCTTGATAATCTTTGTATGCACTAAAGTAATATATTATATCCATAAGTGGGAAAAAGAAAAAGTTTGTGAACTACTGATTCACCCCCCCTCTCAGTATTTCCTATTTCTAACAATTGGTATCAGAGCATAGTTACTCAAAGAAGGAACATTCAAGGAAAGCTTAGCAGCTTGAGTAAGATCTCTATGGATATGGATCAACTTCAGAAGAATCTTGAAGAAGCTCTTGAATAGATTGATATGCTTACTAATGAAAGAAACACCTTAAGAAGAAAATATGAAGATGCAAAGAATGCTATTGACAAATTAAAAGGTAAGATTGAAGATCTGAAATCTGAAAAGAAATCTGATATGCTTGTTGAAGATTGTGATGAATTAGAAAAAGAAAATGAGATCCTTAACCATGAACTAAAGATAGTAAATCTGAAACTTAGTATGAAAGATGAAAATTTGAGATCTGATAATGAAAAATTGAAAATTGAGAATGAAGATCTGAGATCAAGACTTGAAAAGGAAACATCCAAATCTGAAAAAGTAAAAGTGCAGTATGTGGAACTTGAGAAGTATAATAAAATTGTGAAAGGTGAATTAACTCAATCTAAACAACAACTTGAAAGGCTATATTCAAATAGTGATAAGACTGGAAAACAAATTTCTTTTGAAGAACCATTCTTTGATAGGACTGTATTTGGATTTAGTATGTTTAGAACAATCCATATAAGTAAGAAGCCAGATCTGAAGACATCTAAAAGTGTGGAGGAAATAAAGCTAGATGAGAAGACATTGGAATATCCACCTAAAGAAGAACCACCTAGAGAGAAAGAAGAATCAAAGAAAGAAGAATCAAAATACGAAGAATCATCTAAAGGTATGCAAAGAGAATTCAAAGGTAGATGTTTTGCTTGCAATACTATTGAACACATGAAGAGAGATTGCATAGGTAAGCAATTTAAACCTCTTAATGGACATTGTAATAATTGTCATAGTTTTGGACATAGAGCTAATGAATGTAGAAGACCTAAAGTAATTTTGAATAATTATAATAGAATGATTGGGAATACTAACAATGTAGATAAGAAATCTATTGAAGAAATGAATCAAAGAAAAGTAGTAGTATGTTTTAGATGCAACAAAGTAGGACATATTGCTAGAAATTGCAGGTCACAGATTAACCAGCAAGGAGAGAGATTTGGAAATAATGGAATCATTTGTCAGATATGCAACAAGTTTGAACACTCAACAAGAGTTTGTAGAATGAACAATGGAGGTTATCATCATAACCCTAACACTAGGAACAATGCAAGAAGGAATGAAAATGCAGGAAACAAAGAGAAAGGTTGCTATAACAATAAAGATGAAGTAAAATTTGATAAAGGCATAGATTAAGGAGGTATATTTAGCACTAAAAGTAGTCAGGAAGGTAATGTAACTAATGGTAAGGATGAATCTTTACCTGACCCTTCCTTAAGTACTTAAATTATGTAAGTTTTAGTAGTTTAGGACTTAGGATTAGTGTAGATTAGGAATTTGAATGAGTTAAGTTTTGCACAATTAGATATAGGTTTATTATGTTGTACTAGTGCTATGGTTAAGTGCGCAAAAGAAAATATTATGTTTTGCGAGGTCGCAAAAAATTTTATGGTTGCAGGTTTGCAGAATTATCTTTTTGAGGTTTTAGCGGCAAAATGAATGAATGAGATGATTACACATATGATTGTGATAGATAAGAAACTTAGCACTATTCATGGTAAGATCCCAAAAGATTTTAACAGACTTGTGAATAGAAAATAGAGAGCACAAGAAGGAGACATAAAGATGAGAGAACATGTAATCAGACAGTTCTATGAAGTTGAGGATAAAGATCATTTGAAGAGATTCTTGAAGTCTCTTGGAACTTTATTGAGAACTAAGAGAAGAATAATCCTTATAATGGGAAGCAAAAAGGAGGAAGTACAGAAAGAGACAGAGCAAGCAATAATGCAAGTTCTTGTAGATATAGTTTTAGGAAAGCATGTTGAATCAGACCCTCAGTAGAAGCAATCAGAGGAACTGCATGCAGAGGAAGTTGGTATTGAAGAAGTCCCATCTTCTTCACATATCAATATTGGCAAAGAATCAATGGACATTGAAGGAACCAAAGTGACACTAGAGTCAGATGATGTAGTATTTCATGATCTAGGAAACATTGTTGACAATTTGGCTTTAGAAGAGCAAGAGAAGATTACAAAATCAGAAAAGAATACAGAGGCAGTGGAAGCACCAGCAGTATCAGAATCAGTTCCAGTAGAGTAGACAGTTAAAGGTAAACAAATTTTGACAGAGGTCACTACCCCTAATGCACCTGATAGTAAGAAGAGACAAATTGGTTCAATATTTGAAGACCTTGGAAAAGAAGTTGAAGATGATGATCAGCTTGAGTTCATCACATCTCTTAATAAAATTATTGGAAAGAATAAGAAGGTGAAGGACCTTGAAGGAAAAGTTAGAGTTTTGACAGAGAAACTTGAGTGTGATCAACACTAAGGTATTTGAAACGGATCCACTTGAGAAAGTGAAAATAGTAATAAACTCTTTTGACTCTGAATTTTCTAACTTAAATGATATTGCTAGAATAAAAGTTTAGGAAGACTTTGAAGCAGAAATGCAACAAAATTTAAGTGTAACTATTCGAAATGATATTGGTAATTTGGATGTATGCATAAAGAATTTGAGGAAACATTTTGAGACTAGAAAGAGTTTTTATATACAATGCACAAAATTAGAAATCCTAACAGCTAAAGAAGATAAGAAGATCAGAGAGAAGATAGATGCAATTACAGCTGAAACAAACACCTTGTCAAGCTCAAATGTAAAGATAAGTTCTATAGAGAAGAACATAAGGAAGTTAAATGATGAAATCAAAATGTTAGCAGAGGAGAAGAACATAAAGATGCTCAGGATTAACATCTTGAGAGAGCATATCTCAATCAAGACCTCAATTGTTGAAGACCTAATTGAGCAGTGTCTTTTAGCAAAGACATCTTTTCAGAAGTTTAGCTTCAATTTCCTACAAGCTTGTCAGACAGCAGCATACAGATTGAGTACTCTACTCAATGTTGCTAAATCCATTAGGAAGATATGGGAGAAAGATTTTGAATCATGGAAGTCAAAGTTTGGTGACTATGTTGCAAGCCTACCGGCTTTGCAATAGCTGACAACAAAGTATTAAGTATTTTTTAAAAAAAATAAATTATGTACACCCTATCTTTGTCATTGTTGTCAAAGGAGGAGAGATAGTAGAAAATTAAATATATGTTGAGGAAGGATACTCATAGGGGGAGCTACTCTATGGAGTACAATATTGTATATGTTTTGTATAACTTTTGGCCACAATTTTGTGTAAATACTTTGAAGTTTTGTTTGCACACTTAGCCAATTTTCCCATATGTTTCCACCAATGATAAAGGGGGAGATTATTGGAAATTTGGCTAATTGCATAGATGTTGTCATTATGGAAACATATGATCTCTATTCAGAGCACTGAATCTAGAATACAAGTATGGCAAGTTGAAGGAAGAAATTGTCTAAGTATGGATACAGTGATCCTGACAGAGCACCCGATGAAGATTTAGTTGGTGACGTCCACTGGAGCAATATTTTTGTTTGCATAGTTAACTAAAGCTTCTAAAGAGTATGAGGATACCCCATCTCAGTGTGCATAAAGTTTGGAGTGGTACAGACAATGTTATTCGAAGTTTACCGAAGATAGTTTTTGGAGACAGAATAGTTTTGGAGACAGTATTAGCGAAAGAGTTAAGGGATTATTTTTGCTTGTCAAAATAATGACTTAAAATTATGAAGGGATGACATCCTAGATGTTTAATCTTGGATAAATATTTTGGAAGCCGACCATGTAAAGTTATTAACTCTAATAACTCATATATTAGGCATACTTGAACTGTAATGAAAGTATAATATGTGATGTGTAAAAAGAAAGAAAAGATAACTTGTGATAGTTGTATATTGTGATAGAAACAAAGGCTATTGATGTGAAGTTGTAAGAAGTACCATACTATAGTTAGAAACATTTTGTATTACCTATTTGGGTAGTGAGCTCAGCTAGTGATCAGGTTTTGTAATCTAACTCCTAACAGGGTTAAGGCTTCTAACAAGGCCTAAAGTCCTTTAACCAGGACATATCTACCATATATTATAAGTTAACTCCTAACAGGGTCCAATATCCCTAATAGGATACTTTTGATTAGTGATCAATGTGGGTACCATCCCCATTGGGGTTTTCCCTTGGCCAGGGTTTCCTCGAGAACATATCATGTGTTATGAGTTCTTTCTATTTACTGCTATGTTTGTTAATCAGCTTGATAACCTTTGTATGCACTAAAGTAATCTATTATATCCATAAATGGGCAAAAGAAAAAGTTTGTGAAATACTGATTCACCCCCCCCTCTCGGTATTTCCTATTTCTAACATATCCTTTAGAATTTTCTTAATTGTGCTTTCCACTCTTTTCTTTGACAACTTTTCTTCTTGTAAAGTCTTTACAGAGTTGAAGTTCTCCTCATAAGTTCCAAATCTAGAACTGTTTGAATCCAACTTTCTCTTAAGCAATCTGTTTACATATTCTTCTATCTCATTTTTAGATACTTCATATCCAAGAGGATCTATGAATTCTACTCTAGGTTCAAATGCTTCAATAAAAGTAAATTTTGTGTTAACCATGAAACATATTTCATCTTTGTATTTTTATACTATAGCCTATGGTATCCTTGATCTTTTCTTCATTAGGTTTCGAAATGTTTTGATCACCAAGGTTGCACTCTCATTAACCTTGTCTATAGGGTGTCTTAGATACACCTTATTGATTCTATCCATAGTGGTCTTGTTATCATTCCAATCATATGCAATAGTATATGGTAATCTTCTTAACAAATGAAAAAACATATATGTGATCAGAGATGAGAATTTGAAGTGTGAGTTCTTGGTTTTCTTTATCTTTTCAAGGTTCTCAAACAACTGAATTCTCAAGATTTCACACATGTCAACTTGTACTTTATCTACACACATCAAATAGGTTGCATGAATCATACCAATTGCTATGTCATCTTCTCTAGAATTTGCATGGAATTTAGATGTTAAGATCTTACATACATATCTAATATCATCTTGAATTATCTTTCTGATTACAATTCCTCTACCATTGTAAGATGATTTAGTGTTGTCCAGTACTATTTTCTTTACATTCTTCTCATTAAAAAGTATAACTCCAGATTTTGATAAACTAGATACTTCATGAATTAGGTCTCTTGTTATGTCAATCACTCTTTCATCTAACCAAAACTTCCCATTATGAATTCTGCTCAAAATTATCTTGGTGCATTCATCATCATTGAATTCATATTGCAGTGAATATTTCACAATTTCTTTTTCTTTCAGATGTTCAAACCCTACTTTTAATGACATATCATGATTATATAATTTTTCATACTCCTTAGTCAAATCACTTTCACTAAGGGTTTCAAGTTTTCATTTCAAATAACCTTTAACATGTTATATCAGTTTCTGGATTTGATTGTGTAGAGTTTTTTTATGTGGATTTGATTGTGGTGGTAAAAAAAATCCACACAATCAAATCTAGAAATTGATATAGCATATAGATGGATTATGGAAATCTAATATATTTAACCCTTAACATCTTCTAAATGCAAAACTCCATCTAGTACGGATGATAAAGAAAGACTAGGGTCTTCTTCCAAGGATTCTATTGGTTCCCTTTTAACTCTAGGTCTAATAGTATCCCTTACATGATGAATAAGTGATACATCCATGATTTATGAAAATTATTTAACTGACTAATAGATTTACTTAGTGAAATACCTCAAATTTTTTATTTAGGGCTTTGCATAGATCCAGCATGAAATTATTTCACCAAATCTTGCAAACTGCTCTCAATCACTACTCTATTGATCTCCTTATCACTTGTAGTCACTTCAGTGATCAAATAATACCAATCATAAGCTTTTAACCTTTCAATCTTATAAGATTCTTACATCACATTCAATTCCTTTGCCACTTCTTTCCAAAAAATTGTTCCTACTTTCCTGCAAAACTTCAAACTTCTTGTGAACTCACATGCATTCATATTAGCTCATGCATTCTTAACCATAGCATTATTTCATCACATACTACCTTACATTAACTATGAAATACTCAATTCATCCTACACTAACTTCTATACTATCCTAAGTTCCTACTCTAATGCATTCTTTATGAATTTAAGTGCGTTGAGATGGGTTAGGAAGAGATTCACTTTTACCATTAGATACTTCACCTTTCTGATTACCTTATATACTTAATGTGTCTCCTTGATCTGTACCTTTAACAAATTTCACTTCTTTTGAATTAATACAACATCCTTTTTGACTGTTACTTGCATTCTCATTTCTCCTTGTATAAATTCTAGGATTAGGATTTCTCATGTTGCTCATTCTGCAAAACCTTGCTGCATGACCAAATTTGTTGTATATTTGACAAACTACTCCATTGTTTCCATATCTTTGTCCAGTCTGGTTGATTCTTGATCTGTAATTCTTGATAATGTGTCTAATCTTGTTGCATCTATAACATACTAATCCATTTCTTCTATTCATATCTTCATTAGGTCTCTTATATGCATGGTTAGTACTTCTAAACATTCTACTATTATTGTTATCATTAGATCTAGGCTTCTTACATTCAATAGCTCTATGTCCAAAACCATGACCATTATAACAATAACCATTAAGAGGTTTGAATTTCTTACCTGTACAATCATTCTTCATATGAACAAAAGTATTACATGTAAAACATCTACCTTTAAATTCTCTTTGCATATCTTTACATGGTTCTTCTTCTTTAGGTATATCCTCAGATTTGTTAGCTTCATCAAATTTCTTTTCATCTTTTTTCTCAGAACCTTTCAGATCTAGTTCCTTTCTTTCTTCACTAACCTTAGATGACTTAAATCCAAGACTATTTTTATCATAAAATAGCTTTTGTAAGACATTTTTTCATCAATGTTCTCACTAGTGGAATATAGTCTCTCAAGATGTTGATTAGACTAAGTCAATTCACCTTTCACAATTGTATTGTACTTTTCAAGTTCAGCATACTTTAATTTTGTTTTCTCAAGTTCAGATGTCACATTACAAAGTTTAGACTTCAGATCTTCATTCTCAAATTTCAGATTTGCTTCATTCTTGCTATTTCCATATTTTAAACTCAACTTCATATTTACTATCTTTAATTCATGTTTAAGGATCTCATTTTCTTTTTCTAGATTTTCATCACAATCTTCAATTTGAATTTTAGATTCCTTCTTTGATTTCAGTTCTTCCAGATTTTCTTTTAGCTTCTCAATGAGGTTCTTTGCATCATCATATTTTACTTTTAGAGTGTCTCTCCCTTCGGTAAGAATATCAATATGTTCAAGAGCTTCTTCAAGATTCTTCTATAGATGATCCATATCCATACATATCTTACTCAAGCTGCTAGGATTTCTTTGAATGATTCTTTTCTGAGTAACTAAGATCTGATACCAATTGTTAGAAATAGGGAATACTAAGAGGGGGGGGTGAATTAGTATTGTACAAACTTTTACTTTTGCCCAATTATGGATATAACAGATTAACTTGATACTTGCAAAAAAAAGTAAACTGAATATCATGCATAGCAATAAAGCAAATGAACTCATAACACCATGATTTTTTCTCAAGGAAACCTTGGCCAAGGGAAAACCCTGGTGGAGATGATACCCACAAGTGATCCACTAATCAAAAGTATCTGGTAAAGGATGTTGACCCTGTTAAGAGCCTATTACATACATATAGTGTCTCAGTCCTGATTAAGGGACTTTAGGGCTTGTTAGAAGCCTCAACCCTGCTAAGAGTTGGTAGTACAAATAGAATGATTACAAGATGAGCCCACTGCCCAAACATGTAATGTTCAATGATTTTTTATTACAAAAAGAGAAATGTATATAACCTTTTACTGTTGCTGAATAGCTTTCCTATTATGATCTATCTCCTCACTTGCATATACAAAGTCTTCTTGCTTGAATTTTACAATTTACAAATTTGCATCAATATCTTTTGCTTACATGTGTTACACTATTATCTTTCGCATTACATAGGTCTTACATTTATACAAGTTATTAAGAATAATAACTTTTACAGTCGACTTTACAAAACATAAAGTACTTTATAAAATACAAATTAACTTGCAATGCCCAAGGGTTAACATCTAGGATGTCTTCCCTTATATGATTAATTTATTATTTTGATAAAAAAAATAATCCCTTAATTAACATACTGATTCTGTCTTCTTTCTCTCTCCTATTGGATTCAACTCTGTCTCTATTCATACTGCAATAACTTCTTCTGTACATGTCATACAAACTTGTGCTCTCAGGTGAGTCTTCAATATACATCATAGTATCCTTGTTCAAGTGCACAAGCACTAAAATTACCTCTATAGACATTGCCAATGAAAACTATCTCTGGTTATACTGGGAAAATGCTACTTACACTTAAACAATTTTACTCTGCGTTGTGTCACAACTGCTTACTATCATATGCAGTCTTCATACATATTATATGTTGCCAAAATGACAAAAAGTAGATATCTAACTCAGCCAAATTGCCAACAGTAAAATGAAGAGAGTTAGAGGTTTGTCGAGAGTGAAGAAACCTGATAATGTGATGTGTAAACAATGTTAGTTGGGAAAAATAACAAAGTCTAATTTCAAGAGCAAGACATTTACTTCTAAAAATATTTTGGATTTGGTTCATACTAAGCTTTGTGGACCTATGGGTGTACAAAGTTATTGTGGTGCTAACTTATTTATTCTGTTTGTTGATGACTACACTAGGATGATGAGTGTAATGTTTTTGAAAGAAAAATATGATGCATTTCAGTTGTTTAAGTGGTATTTGGAAAAAGATGAAAAAGAAATAGGTAGATGCCTAAAATGTCTAAGAGCTGACCAAGGTGGAGAGTTTATATCAAATGAGTTCAATTTTTCATGTAATGATAGAAGAATCAAGAGACAAATGTCTACACCAAGAATACCTCCACAAAATGGTATAGCTAAGAGAAGAAGAGGGTCAATTATGGATTGTGCAAGAACACTAATGATTGAGAACAATGTCACACAAAAATACTAGAGAGAAGTTTTAAGTGAAACTATTTATACCTTAAACCGATTCAAAATCAAGAAAGAGAAGAAAAAACTAGAAGGAAAACAAGAGCTTGAAGATTATAGACCTTTTGTGTACATGGAAGATAGAGAGGCAAGTAACACACTTAGAACAGATGCATAGTCATGGGTAAGAAAACAACAGATGCATAGTCATGGGTAAGCAATGTTGAGCATCAAGAGGATGCTACCGAGCATCAGGAGGATGTTTCCAAGCATGAGGAGGATGTTGTCGAGAAATCAGAAGTAGAAACTAAAAATTTTCATGATGAACCTAATGATCAAGAAGAAAAGAAATTTGAACCTACATTGGCATAGTATGTGACAAGACATCACAAGCCTGAGAAAATAATTGGAGATAAGGAATATATGGTCTTGACCAAAAGTAAGTTGAAAGACCCTACATGTTTATTATGTGATTTTGAGCCTAAGATAGTAAAAGATGCTTTAGAGAATGAAGACTAGATTCAAGCTATGAATGAAGAAATAGATCAGATAGAAAAGAATGATACCTAGACTTTGGTGCCAAGACTAGAAGATAAGAATGTTATTGGTACAAAATAGGTATTCCAAAACAAGGTTAATAAACATGGACAAGTCACAAGGAACATGACAAGATTGGTATGCAAGGGTTATGCGCAAGAGGAAGGAATAGAATATGGGTAAATATGTTCCCCTATAGAAATATTAGAAGGACTGAGAAATCTACTTGCATATGTTGCATACAAATATTTCAAGCTATATCAGATGGATGTCAAATCTACATTTCTGAATAGTATATTAGAAGAATAAGTATAGATTGAACAACCCAAAGGATTTTTTGACCCAAGCAATAAAAATATGGTTTACAAATTGAACAAGGCATTGTATGGATTGAAACAAGCCCCTAGAACATGGTATCAGAGGATGCACAATTATTTGATAAAGATTGGATTTACAAGGACAAATGACAACAACAATCTATATATGAAAGCTAAAGATGGTAAAGGGATTTTTTACCTAAATTTTTTGTGGATTATATCATATTTGGAGGACAAGATGCCCTATGTCAAAAAATTTCAAATGAGATGCAAACTGAGTTTGAGATGTCTATGTATGGTGAGATAAAATTCTTTGTTGGATTGCAAGTCTATCAGATGGAGAAAGGTATCTTTATCACACAATCTAAATATGTCAAAGAGATACTGAAAACTTTTGGTATGGAGGATTCCAGACTAGTAAGTACTCCTATGGATACTAGACATAAACTATCTAAAACTGATGATATTGTAGAAGTGAATCAAACCCTATATAGATCCATGATTGGAAAGTTACAATATGTTATCCATAATAGACCATATATATCCCTAGCAATTGGGATTGTGGCAAGATACTCTACAAATCCTAAGGAAAATCATATGATGGTAGTGAAGAGAATACTATGATATCTAGAAGGGACAAAAGATTATGGATTGTACTACAAGAAGAATGAGAAATTTTAACTGAGAGTTTACATTGATGCAAATTGGGCATGAAATATTGATGATAGGAAAAGCACAAGTGGTGGATCATTCTTTCTCAGAAAGAGATTACTCTCCTAGATAACAAGAGAACCTAAGGAAAGGTTGACTTTTTTGATACTTCAATGGGAACTTGACTATTTGGCACATTGATAAGATAATGTATTGTTTATTTAAGTAAGAAGAAAGACTGGAGAAGTAGGCTTAACCGAGAAAAATTAAAGAAATCTAGTTTAAGCTGAGTGATGTTAGTGTCAACTGAGCACCAGTATATGCTGAGTAAATTTAGTGTTGAATGAACATCAGTTTATGCCACAAGAAATGACCAAGTAAGATAGTGTTAGCCAAGGAAGATAGTTTGTAGAGATTATTGAGTTATGCAATGATGACCAAGGAGATGAACATAGTATTGACCAAGTGTTGGTAATTTACATTTGGAGAAAAATTTGAGATTCCTTGCTGGCATAATTGAATTCTTGGGATATGTAAATCATGTTGACTTTATTAACTGATTGTATGGAGAATTTAATGCATGGTAAATCATTTTATTATAAATTCAATGAGAAGTTTGAAGATGTATCTAGAAGGAAGGATGAAGAACACAAATGATGGAAGGATTTGATGAATCTAACCTAAACCTAAGATCTATGGAGGAGATTAAGAAAGAAAAGATGGATCTACCTAATTGAAGATGTATAAAGGAAAACCTAATTGTGAGGTTACAACAGTGGCTAAAGTTATTGATGTTATTGACTGATAAGTCTAAGCAGAAGGCTGAAGGTGAAATTATGAAGGAGTTGATCAGAGTTGTGATTGCTTGAAGTGAATTCCAAGAAGATCAGTGATGGAGATGGAAATAGAGCTCAGTCAGTAAATCAACATATATATGCAAAGTGGATCTATTATTTGCAAAGTGAGTTGTATGTTTTTCAAATAAAAAATTACTATTACTTTCTAACCATTGTATCAGTCTAAATCCTTTAATCAAGGTTGACCTAACAGTCATTATTTAAATCCTTTAATCATGGTGGCATATTAATGGAATGTACTTAAATCCTTTAACTAGGTCACTTTTGATAGAGTGTTTAAATCCTTTAATAGGGTCACACCTAGTAGTGTGTTTGTAAACCTTTAACAGGGTTGGCTTTTCAAAGAGCTCACTTGAGAAAAGTGAAAATATTAATAACATGTTACAAAGTGGTTTTTCCCAAGTTGGGTTTCCACTATAAATCCTAGTGTTATACTTGTGTGAATGTTTTGATGTGAATATTTCCATATTTTGCAACTTAATTACTTTTGGACAATGGAATGCATGTTATATGTTTCTGATATATACTTTAGAGACATATTTGTGTTGGTGATTAGATCTGAGATTGTTGAAGTGTTTAAAAGTTTGATTGGTACATTTAGACCTGAGAACAACTGATTCACCCCCTCTCTTTTGTTCTAAATAATATTAACAAATCTCCTAGCCTTTATTTCTTCCTACACTCATGGATATATCCTTCTGGGTCATAATTCTTCCTTAGGGAATGTTCATATAAGTTGTACTATTCAATTAACATCCTTCAATAACAAGGTATGCCTTTGTAGAAACAATAGTGAAATATCCAAATGATAAAGTGCCTGGCAAAAAGGTCTACTTATGTAAATTACCAAAATGTTCTGCATTAGAAACACTTAATTGCCTCATGATCTCAAGGTAGGCAATTCTATGAGGAATAATTTTTGGAAGCATATAAGGAGTACCTTAAAAACCATAAATTTTGAAAAATGATAAATCATTTAACACAAACCAATCCCCCCAATTGTGATGAATTTTATTATCTGGGTCAAACTATTTAGGCCTAAGAAAGGTTTAAATCTTATCTAACAATGTCATATCACAAGGAAAGTTAAATAGTTAATAAACTAGATGTACCTTGAGTTCCATATAGAGGTCCATAATTGCATTGGATTGTTCTCTCCATCTTCATTAACTGTATTTAATCTCAATTATTTAGGCCAAATTCCTCTCTTGAATCCATAGAATATAACCATGTACATTAATAGGGAATAATACCTAAATGTGGGTGTGCCACTATCCCTTAACTCAATGAAACCTTCATGTAACATCTTTGCTAAGATGTTACATAATCAAAGGGCCTAGGTTCATACATTTCTATATCTATTGCTAATATCATAGGTTTTGTACTCATTGAATCTGGAACCTCGACTCCTGCAACTTGTTCACAAGACATATATGTATACTGAAGATAAGGCATAAACTAGTCTAGCCTAATAGGTGGACCATCTTCATTATTTAAAGAACATTTCTCAATTTTGTGCATAGCCAATTTCCATCCCATATAAAATGTATCTATTCTTATGAATTCATCACTTAACTCTACCAATTTTAAAGGTTTATTACATCCATATAATCTAAGCCAAATAATTCTGATATAGAGTCAACATAAAATTATAAGAAAATATTACCCTTGGCATCTTTGATACACCTTTCCTTTTTGTTATAGTTTCTAACTAGTATTTCAAGTAATTTCATATTGATAAATACATTCAACACAACCAACCTACCAAGATTCATCATCCACAGGTTGTTGACTGGTGCTTCCCTATTTCTCCTCAGGTAGTTAAAATAGAATAATTCATAGCAATGCACCTTAGTCTAGATATCCTTCACTTTTCCATAATCATCCTCCAATTTCTCTCATTTTTCCAGTGTTATTTTGATCTCCCTACTTTTGGACAAGGAGCATTCATTTGGTCTATCATGTCTTGATTCATCTTCCTCAGTGCATCCTTAGCTTCACTCTTCTTCTTTTTAGCAATAGACTTAGAGCTCTTGGTTGGTCTCTTCTTTCCTATATAGCTAGATGCCTCCATTTTTGCATACACTTCCTGCTCAATCATTTAGATCATATGATTTTAATTATTTAGTTTGTGAAATTAATATGAATGATTTATTTTAATCTTAGATGATTCAAAATAAATGACATGCTTCGTGCAAAGAATTCCATTACATTAATTTTATTTCACTTCAATTCTTTCTCAAAATTTCAAATCCTTATCATTATAGGTCACATCTATATATGACCGATGAAGGTGCCAAAGTCTAGCTCTTTTCACATTTCACACTTATTGGCATTGGTTTCACTGGTTCCTTTTCTGGGTATCGATCTATCTCATTTTTCACTACGTCACTGATGTATGTTGTGCCGATAGTATTATATACACAAGGTTTTCATGATGATGAATACCGAAAGATACCATTAGGTATCAGTCAAATCCAAATCCAATTGTTTCGTTAGTACAAGCTACTTTGATCAATCATCATTGTATCCTTTTCTAACCAAGTTGTTAGGGATCAATCTGAATGGTTTTGACGCACCCCAATAGTATGTGTCACATCAGTAGAACTTTCATCGGTATATCTCTTAGAAATTTAAATTATCTATCGTTATGATTGTACTTCTATCCTACCGATTATTTATGCCAAAAGGTGTAAGTTTTATTTTCCAATATAATTTAGTAACTATATAACTCTTTTGTCAATGTATCACAACTCGATTCATTTTCTTAATGATATCAACCATAGTCTTGCCGAGAAGAAATATTTTCAATCATGGAAGCTTCATATTATACCTCTGAGTAGAATGTGGTTAATATGTCCCAGTGTCACCCTAGATTTTCTAAAAGGAGAATTGGATTTAAAGAATTTTTAGGTAAATATCCATAAGCTAATCCTACCAAAACAAAAAAAACAAGTAGTAACTATTCTCAAAGCATAAGAGGATTTTCAAACCATGAAAATATTTAATTTGAAAAATTAAGTTTTAACAGCAGCTCTTTCTATGGATGTCCATTCTAAGTGAATACAATGAGATCCTAGTTATCTCTGGAAAGAAGACTATTAGAAAAACAAAAGAATAAAATACATACTACAAAAATGAAAAATAACTCTTCTTTTAATTTTTTGTAGAAAAAAAGTTTTGAGATACCAATCATATACTGGAAGCTCCTAAATATTACCTTCTATATCTTGTAAGAGATAAGAATTCTCACCTCCTTTACCAATGATGACAAAAGATCCTACCCATAGAGAATCGAATTTTCCATGTTTTCCTTTGTCCTAATCTTTTACATTCCATCTCAAGACCAAATCACCTTCTTGAAACTTTCTTTCTATGGTTTTCTTATCAAATAAAACTTTCACTTGTTGTAATTCATGATTTTATCCTGAGCTTGATTCCTCATCTCATCCAATTATTCAAGCTAAAAAAATCTATTTTCCATGAAGTCCAGTTCTTCCCATTGCTCTCTAGTTACAAATATGTATACTGGTAATAAATTATTCAATGGTAACTAGGCTTTTTTCCCATAGACAAGTTCATATGGTGCATATCTAGTGGATTTATTGATTGTAATTCTATCTGCCCAAAGTGCAAGTGGTAATTTTGAATCCCATGCTCTCTTTTTGTTTGTCAACATTTTTTTGTTGATTTTCATGATATTCTTGTTACTTGATTCTTCTTGGCCATTCCCTTGTGGATGATAAGGGAATCAATAAAAGATCTTTATTCCATACTTCTCATGAAATTCAGTAAACTCTACAGACTTGAAACACATGGTATTATCATAAATAATTTTATAAGGAACACCAAATCTTGTTAGTATGTTTTCAGTCAGGAATTTGATCACAATCTTACTAGTAGCATGTCTGGTAGGTATGGATTCCACCCACTTAGTGAAGTAATTAGTGGCCACCAAAATCCATTTGTTTCCATCACTAGAAGTATCAATGATTTCCCCTATAAATTTTATTCCCCACATTTGGAGGGGTTCCTCAGTAGACATGGGTTTAAGAGGTAATGCACCATTTTATTTGAGCTTTCCTGAAATTTTTTGACATGCCTCACATTTATCAATATACACATAACACTCCTTAAATAGAGAGGGCCAATAATATCTAACATTCAATATTTTATGGGAAGATGTCTTTGTTGAAAAATGTCCCCCACATACTCCATCATAAGGATCCTTAAGAACTACCTAAGCTTGATACATATCTAAAAAGAAAAGAAGTATACCATCTCTTTTTTTCCACTATAAATCCCCTTTAAATAAGACATATTTAGATGCCTATAATTTTACTATCCTCTTTTGACTATCTGTAAGGCATTCTGGACATTTCATATGTTTTAGGAAATGTACTATATTAGTGTACCAAGGGAACATTTGAATACTTGTTTGAATTTTACTTAAATCCACCTGATTTACCTGTAGTGCATCCTTGTTTGATTTTTCCATCAATTTTGTGAACCCTTGTCCCCTAAAAATTTTAGTGATCTGAATTTCTATATCAAATTCCTGGATCTGATTCACCCACCTACATATTGTCCATGTTATTTCCAACTGTCTGACTATATCCTTTATCACTGTATTAGGAACATAAGCTATTACTTTTTCCCCAACCAAATAAGGCCTAAAGGATTTTACTGCTTTCACAAGTGCATAGGCTTTCTTTTTATTGATATCATAATTTAACTCTAAGGCTTGAAGTGTCTTACTAAAGAAAGCTATTGGTTGTTCATAACCTTCACCATTCTTTTGTAACATGACAATGATAATAGTGTGATATGATGCAAAATAAAAGAATTGAAATGGTTTGGTAAAATATGGAGACGTAAGAATAAGTGCTTCCTTAATTTCCCTTTTGATATTAACAAATTCTTCTAAAGCCTCATCTATTTATTTCATGTTTTCACTCTTTTTTAACATTACAACAATTGGTTTAATTATTTTTGAAAATTTTTGGACAAATCTTCTCACAAAATTTATTTTCTTGAAGAAAGATCGGATCCCTTTGGCATTCTTAAGGACCTCAATTTTATCTATTTCTGCAATCCTTTCAGGATCTATTTTTACTCCATCTTTGGATACAATATGTCCTAATAATTTTACTTTAGTAACAACAAAATGACACTTCTTTGGGTTCAATGATATTCCATACTCAAGAGCTCTCTAAAAGATTTGTTCTAAGTGATTGCAATGATCTTCTTCCCTTTTGGAATAAGTAGTTAGGTCATCTTGATAAACCATCATAATTACATCAATAAAATCCTCAAAGGATACATCCATTGCTCTTTGGAAAGTAACCCCTACATTAGTGAGTCCAAAAGGAATTCTAACATATACATAGGTACCCCAAGGTAAAGTAAATGTTGTTTTATATTGTTCCTCTTCTTTTTCTTTGACCTTCTTATACCCTAAAAACCCATCCATCATTAACAATAACTCAATTCTTGTGACCTTTTGCAAAAATGCTTCCATGTTCAACAATGAATAATTATCCTTTAATAATGATATATTTAAATTCCTGATGTCTACACAAAGTATGATATCACCATTCTATTTTTTGATAGAAACCAAGTTTGAAACCCATGTTGAGTGTCTAATTGGTTTTATTATACCAAGATCCCTCATCTTGGTTTATTTGTCTTTCATCTTGGGAGCTAAATTAGGGTTTATTGGTCTCTATCCTTTCTTGAATGGTTTATCATCTCTCTTCAAAGGTATCTCATGTGGGAAGAGATCCTCTCAGTAAGCCTTAAGGTCATCATAAGACCAAGAAAATGCATGTCTATACTTTCTCAATAGTTTGATGATGTCTATTTTGATCTTGGGGGTTAGACTTTTTACCACAAATATCTCTTTTGGAGATTCTTAATTTCCTAATTTTATCTTTTCTACTTCATCCATTGTGACAATAGTGATTTTCTTTTCCATTTTTGAGTCTTTATTGTCAAACAATATTTCCAGTGCTACAAGGCCTTTGGGGACCTTATTGGTTTTAAGCTAAATGACTTCCTTTCCAAACAACTTTACTTTCTCATCCTCTATCTCGACATGAGTATTTATGTCTATCATTTGATCTTTGTACTCTTGCTTAGATGCTAAAAATCTGATTATATCTCTATCATCCTCTAAGACTTGTGAATTATTAACATTATCAAGTACAACAGATCTGGTTTTAACTTTTATTTGGACTATATCTTTACAAGTGAGGTCCTTATGTTTCAATGCCAAATTAGCCATAAAATCTACAAGGATATTTTCTGATTTATCTATCTAGCTAATAGAAAAAGCATCAAAATGTTTTATAGAATCCTACACTTAATTTCTATACATTTTAAGAGGAGGATGCTTAGCAACAAATTTAATTCTAACTTGAGAAAAAATTAATTCAGAATCCCCAAAAAAACTTAAACATTTGATTCCATGTTTATTAGCTATTCTCAAACCATGTAATAAGGCTTCATACATTGCAACATTGTTATTTTATTCAAAATCTAATAAAAAGGCATATTTAAATATTTTCTTATCAAGGATGAAGAAGATAACACTAGGTCCATTACCATCCCTAGAATAAGAACCATCAAAATACATTTTCTAGATTGTATCATTACTTACTTCTGCAAGTAACTTAATAGATTTAGTATTTTGCATTGCATCTTTTGAAATACTTACCTAAAATTTATCCATATCAGAATGACAAAAATATGTGACTAGACTTGGATAAACATCTTCAATAATATATGGACTTTGTGTCTCTTTATCAATTCTTACACTCATGTCATTCACTAGGATAGAAGCATAAGAAAGATCCAATTGAATACTACCTCCTACTAAACTAAATCATTTTCTAGACATAAGAATTCCATAATTATCAGAGACTTCAACAATAGTAATATCCATTTATGATATTTTAGGACATATAGGAAATTTAAATTCAATTTTTTTTATTATGCCTACAACAAGAACTAGTCTATTATCCATAGCATAACATCTACCAAATGTAGTATCTACATTCATTCCTAATTATTTCATGACATAATTAAGCATAATGTTTACTACCACACCATAATGTATCATACAATTCTTCACCAATTTATTGTTTATCAACAGTGTAAGATATAATGGATCAATTTGATTTCCATTTTTGTTTAGTGTAGTTCCTAGATAAATAGCTCGAGGATTCTTTACTTCTTGGTTAAGATCTTCCTTATTACCTACATTAGACAATATTTTCAAAGCTTCATTTTTGCATTCAGGTATTTTAATTATTTCAAGCAAAGGAACATAAATTTTAACCTAAAATAATGCATTAGGCATAAAAGAACATTCATTGGGAAGAGATTTACTAACCACTTTTTCTTTTTCTATTTTTGGAAAGCCCTCAGGTTCTACCTATTTCTCTTGAGTAATGTCTTTGTGCTTAACCTTGTTTAGATCACTACCTTGGTCTATCTTGAATGCTTTACCAGATGTCCCTTCAGGTTTCCCTTGTTCTACATTCACTGTTCAATTTCTCAATCTATAATTACTTTTTTCTTCTTCAACTACAGCTATTGTGTATGTCCTTTTTTCTTCTTCTGTTAATTTTCTTATCCCTAAAGTCACCTCTTAAGAATCCCCATATTTTTATACTTACTTAAGGTCATTTATATTGTAGTATTCATGTGAAGAAATATAATCACCATATCCCCACATAGGATCTACTAATAATGCATGTGAAGTAGGTTGAGGATTATCATCTTCTTCATATAGTTCCGTAATAGCCTGTGGTTCTAGACATTGCTCTATTGCATGAGGCAATCTACATACATCACACCAAGGGTTCCCCTCCGGCATATGATTTCCTTTTGACAATGGATCATGAGTATGTAATTCTTTATTCATTGGTTTTCTATCCTTCCATGTTATGTTATAAGGCATGTCTTGCAACTTGTATTTATCATTTCTGATTGGTGGTCGATTACTCTAGTTGTTTTTAAAGTTATCTATTTCATTAATTTTTTGGAGGATCTTCATCATATTCATAAGCTTATCTAATTTATCTTCCTCTTTGTATTGCTTAGGACCTTTAGGATTTAATAATCAAGGGTACTCCCTCTTACCAATTTTTCTAGATGCTTTCCTATCATTTTCAATAGTTATAGAAATTTTCAAAGCATGTGCTAAGGTAGATGGCTTATGAGATCTGATTTCATAATTGTTCTTATTATCATAGGCACTCATATAAAAATTTATCAAAAAGGATAACAGGTCTAATATCCCTCAGAATCTTGCTTAGTACTTTATTAAATCTTTTGTTAAATTCAACAAAAAATTCATTTTCATTTTTCTTTATACTTATCAATTCATCAGATGAAAAGGAGGTATCATTATGATCATTGAATTTTTCTATAAATTGATTAAAAAATTCATGCCAACTAGATATGGATCCATCTTGTAAACTTTTGTACCATTCTATTACATCTTCTACAAGAGATTGAACAAAAAGTTTCATATATAAATCCTCATTGTATTCCTCAAATTCTTTTATAACATTGTTCAAATTTATGCAATGTATTTCAACATATTCTGATCCATTCCTTGAAAATTTTGGAATTGCATTTGTTAATTCATTTATTATAACATTAGGGTATCCCATTATGCCATAAAAGTCTAATTGTCTATGTCTATCAAAAATCATTGGGGCTCTATAATTGTTTATGTTTTGATTAGTTTCTCCTCGCCTTGAATTATGTTGATTTAAATTTTGGAGTCCTTGATTATTCACTCTTGGTCCAAAATTTGGATTCATATTATAATTTTTTGGGCCATAATTTTGTCCTCTATTATTTTGATATCCATTATAGTTTCTTCTACCATTTTGATACCCATGATTTTCATAATGGTTAAATCCCTCAGCATTTCTTTTACCATCTTGGTTATCTTGCCCATTTCTTCCTTCTCCTCCCTTGTTATTTCCACTATACAGAGGATTCGAATGGACATTCTTGAAGGTTCCATTATTGTTTTGTCTATGAGGAGGGTTATATCTTGGGACTTCATCATTTCTACCCTCCTTCTCATCACATGATGGGTTTCTATTTGTATTTTTAGTACCATTTGGGCATGTGCAGGATCATGGTATGCCAAACTAGGTCCTTAAGTGGTAATGAAAATTTAGAAAATCAGGTTTAGGCAAGTTGACATAATTTTTTTAACAAGTTATAAATATTATATCAAAAATATTTAAGAAGAGAATTTGTATAAAATTGAATTTAGTTTCTAAGATACATGGCCTTTTTTGAAAAACAATTATTCTATATGTTGAAAATTTCAAATTTCAATGTAGTAGTACAAAAATTTCAGGAAAAAAATAAGTAGGTGTATGTTTGACCACCTTAAACACAATCAAATGATAATTTTTTTTACATGATTCTAGATATAAGTAGTAGACTCATGTCTAGGTGCGACACATATTTTTTTGTAATTTTTTTCCAAGTAAATAATTAATTATGATTTTTCTTCTACAACTTTTCCAGAATACAAAAGCTCTCATGTCTGACCACATTAACTTAGTCTAAACTTTATCAAATTGAAAACTTTTTCTATTTTTCTTGTAGTAGGAAAATCATAGAATTTGAAACCTATTTTGGATTTGAAAAATTTTATACAATTTGAAAGTTATAGCTATTTTTAATAAGTCTATCAATCAGGACTAGAAAGATAACAAGTATGTGTATGTCTGACCACATTAAACAAAATCAAATGATAATTATTTTTTATAAGATTATACATAAAAGTAGTAGACTCATGTCCGAATGTGATGTATATTTTTTGTATTTTTTTTCCAAGTAAATAATTAATTATGATTTTTCTACTACAAATTTTCCTGAATATAAAAATTCTCATTTTTGACCAACTTAACTTAGTCTAAACTTCATCAAATTGAAAGAATTGTTTATTATTATTGTATTAGGTGAAGCATAGAAATTCATGTATATTTTAGATTTAAAAAATGTTATACTATTTGAAATTTATATTTTTTTTTCAAAGAGTATATCAATCAGGACTTCTTTTTCACATCACCACTTTTTGGCATACCATGATCCTGCACATACCCATCTATTATAGGTGAGCAAATATTTTCTCTTTGTATTAATAATTTCTTTAGGAATTCATCAGGTTGTCTCTTCGGTGCTTTGATAATTCTCCCATCCTCATTTTACAAGTCAATCATCCCTTGGATAACTATGTCCATTAATCGATCTTCTTTTTCATGTGTTTTCTCTTCTCCTTGGAGGGCACTTTTATTTCCAAAGTTCAAATATGAAAAGGGATTATGGTTCTCATTGTCACTTGTAGGACTATGATGACTTGAATCAAGGAATTTTTCACAAGAAAAATCTTGATCATTCTTATTAGGGTACATCATGTAGAGTACATACAACATTTTCTTACTTGAATCCTTACTTCTCTTCATTGGTTCCAATTCAACAAAACTATCTTGTTTCAAAGACCTCCTTCCTAACATAAATTTTTTTCTTATATGTTATATGAGTTTCAAAAGTAGATTCACCACTTTATTTATTAGAAAGAAATGAATATCTCAGTGCTCTAGGTTCCTATCTCCAATAGAGTCTTAATCTTCAGATTATTACCAAAGATTTTGAGAGTTCTTTAAACTGCCTTTATAGATAACTCCCCAACAAAGTCTCCAATCTGTTGGGGCCCAAAACAATAGATTGGATTTTCTATGGACCACTTGATCCAATGTTGGGAGACCCAATTTCTCTAGCCAACAAATAATCCCAACCTAAATAAGGTTTTGGACTTCTACAATTCTGGCTCTGCAAGACCAAGGCTAGTAGGCCTTTAAAGTGACCAAGTATGTTGGTTCAAGTTTTTTTATAGTATATTCTTGTATGATCAAAAATATGTTGAAAACTACAAGTAGTTAATTTCTTTGTGAAAGATAACTTGATCTATTTGTCTAATGATAATGTAACTGATATTTTTCTTCAAAATAGTAAATAATTATTATTGAAATGCTTAGAATTCACAAGATGATTAACTGATGCTATATCTTCAATTAATGATAAATAATGCTATGTATGGATATTTATGAGAGATGACCAATGCCTAAACATATCAAATTTAATCTATCAATGATAATGTTCTGATTGAATTCAACATATAACTTTGGAGATAGTTTTACATAAAAAAAACTTATCACTTCAAAGGAGTTTTCAATGAGCATACATTTCAATATAAAACCATAATAATTCCAATTGAATTTAACTTTTAAAATGATAGAACAATTGATTCCTATAGTAATCAAATGAATTTAACCATAAAAAATGAAAAACCAATTGAATGAAAGACTATAATTTCAATTGAAAAAGTGCAACATGTAACAACCAATTAAAGAAAATGCAAATATTTTATCCAAAGAACAAATTCAAAGAATAGAGGAACATATTTCACGAAGAGATTTTTAGAAACAAAGGTAATATTATTAAATATCATAAAATCATTCAATATATATTGTATCCCATTGATTCATAACAATTGTCTTTTAAAAAATGAAGAAGGTAGCACCAAAAAAAAGTATATCTTTATCTAATATCTACTATCATATATATAAAAAGCCTAACAATTATCATCGAAAGGTAGCATCCTTTCATTAAAGTTTTTTTTAATTTACACATAAACATATAATAAGTCATTAAGACTTAAAACATTTTAAGAGACTATAAGAACTTAATCCTCGAGTATCTTGGCACACAATTTGATAAGTTCCATGTACTCCTTAGATAAACATGTATCTGTTAGAAATAGGAAATACTAAGAGGGGGGGGGGTGAATTAGTATTTCACAAACTTTTACTTTTACCCACTTATGGATATAATAGATGACTTTAAAGCATAAGAAACTAAATAGCATACATAATAGTAAATGTAAAGAACTCATAACACATGATATGTTCTTGAGGAAACCCTGGCCAAGGGAAAACCCTGGTGGGGATGGTACCCACAAAGATCCACTAATCAAAAGATATCTGGTTAAGGATGTTGACCCTGTTAGGAGCCTGTTACAATCATATAGTATATCAGTCTTGGTTAAGGGACTATAGGCCTTGTTAGAAGCCTCAACCCTGTTAGGAGTTGTAGATACAAAACTTGATTACTAGATGAGCTCACTACCCAAAAAATTAATACAAATATTTACTGATTACAATATGGTGCTACTTACAACTTCGCATCAACAACTTTCACTACTATCACAAGTTACATATATTACATGTTACATTTCAAGTATGTTTGGTACATCTTTATTTATACAAGATACAAAAATAATATCTTTCTCTTGTCAGCTTGCATATCTTTATCCAAGAGTAAACATCTAGGATGTCATCTCTTTATATTATTAAGTCATTATTTTGACAAGCAAAACAATCCCTTAATTCATTTACTAGTTCTGTCTTCAAAACTGCTCTGTCGGCTATACTCTATCATCGGTAAAAGAATCATAACTTTGTCTATATTATTTGTACTCTTTTGCACACTGAGATGGGGTATCCTTAGACACCATAGAGTCTAAGTTCAATTGTACAAACTCTGATCATGCTCTAGTGAACGATGCCAAAATAAACTATATCGAGTGCTCTGTCAAAAACATTGTTTCATACTTAGACAATTTTAGTTTGTGATCTTCCATACTTACTTTCCAGCTTATGCAATCTTCATAGAGAAAATATGTTTCCATAATGACAACATCTATGTACATACCTTAGCCAAATTGCCAACAATCTCCCCCTTTGTCATTAGTGGCAACATATGAGAAAATTGGCTAAGTGTACAAGTCAAAATCTCAAAATTTGTATCAAAATTATTGCCATAGTATAAAATAAGAATCCTATCCTTATATCCCCTCAAAATATACACATAATCTATAACACTTCATAATACTCCATAAAACTCCCCCTATGAGTATCCTTCCTTATCATATATAGACAATTTTCTAAGTATCTCTCCCCCTTTGACAACAATGACAAAATAAAGGGTGGAAAGGGATCTATACAAAATTGTGTCAAAAATTTTACCTTACTATCTTATTACAAAGCTGGTAGGCTTGCAACACAATCTGAAAAATCTTTCTTCCAAGTCTCAAAATCTTTCTCCCATGCCTTCTTTATTGATTCTGCTACATTGAGTAAAGTACTCAATCCATATGCTGCAATCTGACAGGCTTGAAGGGACTCAAAATTGAACTTCTAAAATGTTGTCTTAGCAGTAAGACATTCATCTAGCTGCTCTTCTATTATAGTTAACTTGATTGAAACATGCTCTCTCAAGATGTTTATTCTGATAATTTTCTTGTTCTTCTCATCATTCAAAGTCCTTATCTCATCACATAATTTTCTGATCTTTTTCTCAAATGTACTGATCTTTATGTTTAGGCTAGCCAAAGAGTTTGTCTCTGCTAAAATTTCATCTTGCTTCTCTTTTATCTTCTTCTCTTCCTCAATTAAAATATTTTCAGATTTTGTACACTGAATGTACAAACACTTTCCAGTCTCAAGATGTTTCCTTAAGTTCTTAATGTGTCTATCAAGGCTGTCAATGTCATTTTTGATATTCTAACTTATATTCTACAACATCTCAGCTTCATAAGTTGCTTGAGCCTTAACCTTAGCAATATCAATCAAATTAGTGAACTCAACATCAAAAGAATTAATTACCATCTTTCTTCTTTCAAGTGGATCCGAATCAAAGACTTTTGTAGATATAACACTTTGTAGCTTCTCAGTCAAATATTTTACACTACCTTCCAAATTCTTAACTTTCTTGTTCTTTCCAATAATTTTGTTCAAAGAAGTTGTTGGAAATATTAAGGAATTAACCAAGTTACTGAGAGGGGAGGGGTGAATCAGTAACTCCAAATTTTCTTTCAATTACAGATGTATTAACATATAGTTCACTTTATCCTTTTGCATATAGAAAGCGTGAAACTTAAAAGCATTCACAACAATGACACATAGATTTGGTTACCCAGAAACCTTCCAAAAAGAAAGTAAAACTAGGGTGGGGATGAAACCCACAAAGCTTTAGTACTGTAGTATAAAGTTGGCTGGTTAAGGCTTACATTTGATCATTTCTGATGATCTACCCTGCTAGGAGCAATAAGGACTGCTAGGTCCACCTTGTTAGATGATTTTTACAAACTTACAAAAGAAGTATGTGCTCAGTAAAGAGATTTTACAAAAGACTGTTAAATCTACCCAGTTAAAGGATTTTAGTACTGATTCACCTGTTAGAATGAAATAGTAGATCCCTTGCTTTGCAACTGGATTGCTGAATGAGATTCACTGATGTACTAATCACCTTCTGTGATGAATTTATCTTTGTTGTTCCTTATACTACTGTAGCCCTTTGTAATTCTCTTATCTCTGCCTTTCTTTCTTTTTCACATTCATTCTCATTACATCTTGGCATTTTTACAACATTGTTTATATACAAGTCTAAACAATTAATTACAATTACAATTACAAAGTCGGCTTGACAAATAAACATAAGTGCTACTAAGTCGGCCCAAGTATGGTTACACGGTTCCTGCAAACTAACTCAGTGACTTTCTGATACTCGGCATCCACTACATTAATCGGCATCGTCATGCACTCGGTAGAAGTGAAGGCATAGTTCATACTAACCACTCAGTAGGTTTTGAACTCGGTAAATACTGGTGACTCGGTAGACATAATGTTACTCGATTTACACTGTCCTGCTCGGTTTGCACTGTCCTGCTTGGTTTGCACTATTCTGCTCGGTTTGCACTATTCTGCTCAGTTTGCACTATTCTACTCGGTTTGCACTGTTCTGCTCGGTTTGCACTATTCTGCTCGGTTTGCACTGTTCTGCTCGGTTTGCACTGTTCTACTTGGTTTGCACTATTCTGCTTAGTTTGCACTGTTCTACTCGATTTGCACTCAGAATGCAAATAAGTGTTGTCACTAGTGGCAATTCTACTTAATGCCAACAATCTCCCCCTTTGGCATTAGTGACAAAAACACTTATTGCCCAGAACTTATATACATGTACCATGCTGAGATTTATTTTGATTTTTCACAATTTGTCTTTGTCATAGGGCTTTATAAATTATCTCCCCCTTTTAATGTGCTAACTTTTTCTTCTATACATATCTCCTTCTATACATATCTTCTTCTATACATATCTCCCCCTTTTTGGTGATAATGCCAAAGGTGTATATACAAGTGATTTACAAAGAGAATCCATAATTTGATAGAAAAATAGAATGTACCTTCATTATCAGTGCTAGGGTTCTGTCCCAATTTTCTTGCAGAATCTTGCATGTTTGGATTGCAATTTGGACTTCTGCAGAGAGTTCAAACATGTGATCTGCTATTGAGAACTGATTGTCATGAATTAATGTTTTGGAATGTTCAATGTGCTTATACATTGTATTCATGATGGGAAGGATCATGTTCTGAATGTTGAGCAGTGTGGACCAGATCCTTGTGTCTTCTTTCAGTAGTTCTGACTACATATTTGATAGATATGAGATTTTCATGTGATGAGCAGAGTTTGAACTTGGTTCAAGTTGCAGCTTTTGTATGCTAATCTTCAAATCCTCATCAATTTTATTCATTTTATCCTTGACATCCTTGGTGAACTCGGCAACATTGCACAGTCTGGCCAAAAGAGAGGTAACATTCGAATAGGAAGATTCAATGTTTGACAAAACTGAAGACAATTCGACTTGATTAATAGCTATGTGCTGAGCAATGTGCTCAAGCACTTTATTGTTAAATTTCTTCTCGGCTCTTTCAACTAACTTTTCTATCCTAGATGAATCCTCATTGTACTTATTTACTGCTTCTGCTAATTGTAACAAAACATGTTGAGAGGAGTCTACTTTAATACCTAATGCTTCTGACAAAATGTCCTTAGCATTTTTAATGATTTGATATTCCTTGTCTCTTTCCTCTTTAAGTTTCTTTTGCTTCACTTTCCTTTGGAGGATTTCACCTATATTTTGCATTTGATCCGCTGATAGATTTGCAAAATCCAATGTTGGAATCTCTATTTCTTCATCTAGGTCTATATCCTCTACTATATTCTTGCCCAAAAATCTTATACTTGGTTGAGCCTTAGGCTTATCTGTACTTAATGCCTTAGTAGTAGTGACAGTAGACATAGTAGGACTGGCTATAGAGAATGGTATACTGTCTACTAGAGAACTTGAAGTATTTACACATGTAGAATCAAAAACTAGAATACTTACTACTGGAAAACTTGATGAAGTAGAAGACTGCAGCTCGGTAGAAGAAACGGTAGTTACTTTTGTTGTTGCTATAGGTGATTGGACAAATGTTGAAGTTGTCACAACCATGCTTGAAGGTGTCTCTAGGCTAGATGTAGTAACTTTTGTTGGAGAGGTAGGAAGTGATGCAATGACTTCTACCGCTATCCTCACAGTATCATCTACCTCACTGGCTTCTTCCTGTTCATCACTATCATCTTCAATGTCTTTTATTATAACTGTTTCAGTACTCGGTTGGTGAAGATGGTATATGTTCTTCCATGTGGCATTTGCAACCTTCACAACTGATTCAATATTGTTAATCAGAATCAAACAAGTATTGAACTTCAGTGTCATCTTATTTTCATTCTCCTTCAATGCCTTCTTTATTTCATCATTTTTCAAGCTCAGCATTAACTGTCTCAAGGTTTGATCAAATATGTCTTTTACAGTTTGCTTTGCATTGGTCCATCTCATTTTTATTGGATCTAATAAAGCTGCTGGAACCTGTGGGGCTATTTCATCAGGAGAGTATTTCCACTGTCCCATCTTTTCAATAACAACATCTTCAATCTCCTTTTGTTCTGTTTCCATTCTTGTTTCATATTTAAAGGATTTTATATTACTTACTCCAGATCTTGATCCTTCTCTAAAAAGTTTGATCTTCTCTTGAAGGGTTAGAGGAGGCCTTTTGAATATTATATCTTTGTCTGCCTTGTTTGCCTTACCTCTTGCACTTCTCCTTGTAAATACAGTAGTGGGAGGCTTAGGTGCCTTAGTGATGAATACCTTTCCTTTCTTCTTTGCAGGTTCTGGTTCCTCTATTTTCTCATCCTTTTCCTTTTCTTCTTCAGTGTCTTCTCCTTTGTCCTTGGTTAGCATTTGCATTTTGGCTATCCTCTTCTTTCCTTTATTTACCGCCTGTGGAAGCTTTATGCTTAATTCAATTCTCACTTTTGCTTCTTCATATATTCCAAAATATGGAGCTTTGGGATTAACAAGCTGATTAAGGAGGACTTCAATGATATTCTTTATCTCATCAATGTTTACCTCATAAGGAAGAGGTTTTACATGTACAATCCTCAGTTTAGCTTCTTGAATGTATACTCTGTCATAGTCCACCATGAAACAAATATCATCCTTATAATCTTCAACCAACTTCTGTGGAATCCAGAATTTGTCATTCATTTTCTCTTTGAAAGACTCAAAATAACTATCCATGATGCTTTCAAAATTTTCACCCATTTCTGAAATATATTCATTTATCTCATAAAGAACTAGCACATCTTTTCTCCATACTACTTTTCCTTTGGAAGGGAAGAATTTTTGAACATAGAAGAATAAACAGACCAGTAAAGATCCAAACTTACATGGATTGTTTTTGGAATTTTGAATGCTTTCCATGTTCTTGTTAAACTGTTTTAACAACAAATCTGCAAGGTCAAATGATAAGTTATTCTTGACCACTTTGTATGCTAGGTCTATGGCTTCACAGGAGACACTATTCTGTCAACTTGAACTATATATTTTATGGGCAATTATGTGTGTACCAAACTTTAGTTTAGCATCAGTAATGCTGCTTACTTTCATGCCTCTACCGTCCCACTCGGCTAGGGTTTTCTTCTCCAGTTCTGGCTGGCCTAGGGTTTTGGTAGTTTTAGCTTTGTTTAACATGGGAAGACTGGTGATTTGATGAATCATCTTCTTAGTGATCTCTATGGGTTTCTCAAGCCAAATCTTGCCATCATGTACACGGCTGAGAATGTATCTAACCCATTTCTTGAATTGCACAATTGAAATGATTGCCAATATCATTAACAAGTAGTACCTTAGGAGGAATCTGAGATTGAGCTCCGTTCGGGTCTAGGGCTGCTGTAATTGCAGGCATGAGTTTGAAATCTGGTCCTCTCCATTCCCCTTGGACTAACATTTCTGATCCTTTCTTCACTGAAGTGCTGGATGATGCCATGGTAGCTCATAGAGAATTCTTTTCGCAAAAGTATTTGAATCACTGGATTGCTCTTGAAATTTTCTGCTCTCAAAGTGCTAAAGTTCACGGTGAAGAATGAGTTTGATTTCTTGCCTTTTGTTTACAACTCTATCATTAATGCTTAGTACAAATTAGGGTATGAATTCTGACAGATTGTCACCCACTATGAATTTATTGCTCGGTAAAGACTTTGCAACTAGGTGAACTTGAGAATTCATATTGCTCCGACCTCGCTCGGTAAAAACTGGTACCGACCTTGCTCGATGAAAATTGATACCGACCTTCCTGTGATCTTATTACATCTTGTATGTCGATTTAGATCTTTCTTTTAATTCAGTTCTGGAACTGCTTGAAATTTGTCTATGAGAATACAGTTCCAGTGCTTTCTTGGGAATTTAGTCTGAGTCGGTAGAGCCACCCATTCCATTACTTGGACTGGTTTGCTCGGTAGATTTAGGAACCCACTGTTGTCTCATCTACTTCCTGACCTTAGTTGCTTCATTCTTCTTTCCATCTTCAACTTCACTAGCATTCATGCAATTTTTGGTTATGTGACCAAGTTTAGTACATTTGAAGCATCTTACGGTAGTATCTCTTTTCCTTAGATGATGTTTTATGCAGTTCATGCCAATGTGTCCATATTCTCCATAGTAATGACATCTACACCAGGTGTTGTAATCCCATCCAAACATTGCTTTCATAATTTGTTTTGCTGGATTGAATGTTTTGGATCTGCACTCGGATGCCTTGTGACCTTGTTTGTTGCATTTGTGACAATTACCTTTGAATCTTGGTTTTTCCCTCCATTCATTTGCTTTGTGACCATGCTGATTACAGTTGTAGCATTTTCCATTGAAATTTTCTTTTTCATTGCTCCAACATTTATTTGAAGTATGTCCTATTTTACCACAATGATTACAAGTAGGTTTTTGATTTCTTTGAGTACCTTTCTTAGAAGATTCACCTTCTCCTTTATATCCAAGTCCTGCTTTTCCTTTTTGCCTATGAAGATTTCACTCATACAGCTGATTTAAGTCTTCTTGGCTTTTCAGCATTCCTTCATTGATTTGTTTTTCGGTGTTTAGGTCATCCATCAATCTTAGATTGATTTTCTTTTCAGATCTTAGTTCTTCTCTTGTGCTTTCTATTTCTGATCTTAGATTCAGAATTTCCTCATTTGTATGGGAGATCTGATCAATTAGGTTTTCTAGCTGAAGGGTTTTATTTTGGACTTCATTGTTCCTTCCATCTAATTCATCTTTCAACTTGTTTCTTTGTTCTAAGATCTCACAAAATCTTGTTGAGTGTAGCTCTTGTTCTCTTTTCAATTTTCTCACTTCTTCCTGCAGAGACCCATTCTTTTCTAGGAGTTCTTTGACAACATTGTTTCTTTATCTGAGCTATCTGAGGGAAAAAGATCTTCAATCTTTTCTTCAATGTAATTCTGATCATTCATCTGATTTGCAAGTTCCTTCCTTCTTCTTAGGGATTGGGAAAGATGTTCTTTTGCTTCTTTAAGTTTAGCTATGGCCATTTCCAGATCTAGCTTTTCATTTTCAATCACCTTGTTCAGTTTGAATACCTCCATTGTCTTGGATCTTTGCTCAAGCTCGTTAAGCTTTATCTTGAGAACCAATACTACTCTGATACCAATTGTTGGAAATATTTAGGAATTAACCAAGTTATTGAGAGGGGAGGGGTGAATCAGTAACTCCAAATTTTCTTTCAATTACAGATGTATTAACATATAGTTTACTTTATCCTTTTGTATATAGAAAGCATGAAACTTAAAAGCATTCACAAAAATGACACATAGATTTGGTTACCCAGAAACCTTCCAAAAAGAAAGTAAAACTGGGGTGGGGATGAAACCCACAAAGCTTTAGTACTGCAATATAAAGTTGGCCGATTAAGGCTTACATTTGATCATTTCTGATGATCTGCCCTGCTAGGAGCAATAAGGACTGCTAGGTCCACCTTGTTAGAGGATTTTTACAAACTTACAAAATAAGTATGTACTCGGTAAAGATATTTTACAAAAGACTATTAAGTCTACCCGGTTAAAGGATTTTAGTACTGATTCACCTGTTAGAATGAAACAGTAGATCTCTTGCTTTGCAACTGGATTACTGAATGAGATTCACTGATGTACTGATCACCTTCTGTGATGAATTTGTGTTTACTTTTCCTTATACTGTTGTAGCCCTTTGTAATTCTCTTATCTCTACCTTTCTTTCTTTTTCACATTCATTCTCATTACATCTTGGCATTTTTACAACATTGTTTATATACAAGTCTAAACAATTAATTACAATTACAATTACAAAGTCGGCTTGACAAATAAACATAAGTGCTACTAAGTCGGCCCAAGTATGGTTACACGGTTCCTACAAACTAACTTGGTGACTTTCTGATACTCAGCATCCACTACATTAATCGGCATCATCATGCACTCGGTAGAAGTGAAGGCATGGTTCATACTAACCACTCGCTAGGTTTTGAACTCGGTAAATACTGGTGACTCGGTAGACATAATGTTACTCGGTTTACACTATCCTGCTTGGTTTGCACTGTCCTGCTCAGTTTGCACTATTCTGCTCAGTTTGCACTGTTCTGCTTAGTTTGCACTGTTATGCTCAGTTTGCACTATTTTGCTCAATTTGCACTATTCTACTCGGTTTGCACTGTTCTACTCAGTTTTCACTGTTCTTCTTAGTTTGCAATATTTTGCTCGGTTTGCACTATTTTGCTTGGTTTGCACTCAGAATGCAAATAAGTGTTGTCACTAGTGGCAATTTTGCTTAATGCCAACATAAGTGATCAACTTGAATTGATCATCATCATCAACTTCCTTGCTCAAATCTTCAATCAATGTTCCTATTCCTTTCTCCTTTCCAGTCTTAGGAGTAAGACTGATGTCTTCTTGTGGTTCAATAGGTGTATGGGCCTCTATTTCCATCTACACTTCAGTTCAAGTAGTCTCTATTTCAATACTCTTTTCTTGCTCTCCCAAAACCAAATTGTCAACAATGTTATCCAAACTGTTGAGCACTGCATCATCTGAATCTAAAGTAACTTTTTTTCCTTCAATGTCCATAGATTTTGTGCCAATGTTTATAGAATAAGAGGGAATATCTTCAGCTTCAACTACCTCTACTACTGCCTCTGCTTGTTTTGAACTCTGTTTCTTTGCTAGTTCTACAACTGATTGATCTTTGCTATATTTTCTTGCTACCAAGTTTGCTAGTACTTGGACAACTACCTATTTAGTTTTAGTCTTCACTTGTTCATACTGAGCTCCCATTATTTGTATAATTCTTCTTTTGGTTCTTAATAGGGTTTCAAGTGGCTTGAGGATATATTTAAGGTGGTCATCATTTCTTATCTCATAGAACTATCTAATCACATTCTCTCTCATTTTAGTATCTTCTTCTTGTGCTATCATCTTTCTTCTCACAAGTCTATTGTACAAATCTTCTAGTATCTTTCCATGAATAGTATCAAATTTCTTGTTTGTCAAAATCATATGTGTAACCATTGCATTCTATAGATTTAATCTATCAGAGGATCCATATAAATCATAGTATTTGTTCATTTTGGTAAAGTCTCCATGCTGCATTATATCTTCATTAACTCTTTCTATCCTTGGTTTCCATGATTTCTTCTTTATTGTCACTTCATCATCTTTTATCTCTGCAACTCTTCTAGGTACTGGTGGAACAATTATTTTTCTATCTTTTACCCGGTCCTGAAGCACTTGCCTTCATTCTTTTGCTTGGTGCTGAAGAAAAGGGTTTTTCTATCTGACTAGTTTCTTGTTCCTTCTCAGGTTCTTCAACCTTTACCTTAACTTGAATAGGTTCTACACTTGCTGCCAAAGGTGGGACTGATAGTATCTCACTCTACCTTATTGCTTCTACAGTCTTTCTTGCAATGTCAAATTCCTACACACTCATACCCTATTCTTTTAGAATTTTCTTTATTGTAGACTCCACTCTCTTCTTTGATTGTTTCTCTTCCTTAAGTGTCTTTTCTGAATCAAATTTTTCATCATATGTTCCAAATATATTGCCATGAGCATCAACTTTACTTTTCAATAATCTACTAACATATCCTTCTATTTCAACTTTAGAGATTTCATAGCCAAGAGGGTCTATGAATTCATGTCTAGGTTCTACTACCTCAATGTAAGTGAAATCAGTATCAACCATAAAACATATATCATCTTTGTATTTCTCAACTAGGGATGGAGGAATTCTTGATCTATTTACCACAATGTTCTGAAAAGTTTTCAACACTAACTTTACATTGTCATGAACCTTCTCAATAAGATGTTTCATGTAAACTTTATTGATTCTTACCATTGTATTCTCACCATCATTCCATTCAATAGTGTAAGGAAATCTTCTTGGCAAGTGGAAGAACATGTAAGTAACCAATGAGGAAAATCTAAAGTGAGTGTATTTAGCTTTCTTTATCTTTTCCAAATTCTCAAACAACTGTATTCTCAAAATTTCACACATATCCATAGGCTTCTTCTCCACACACATCAAATAAGCAATGTGTACCATACCTACTAGCATATCATATTCTCTAGAGCTTCCATAGAACTTTGTTGTCAAAATCTTACACAAGTATTTTACATCATCTTGCTTAGTCTTACTAATGACTATACCTCTGCCATTGTATACTAAACCTGTGTTTTCAATCACAATCTTTCTCATGTTTTTCTCATTCAATGGAGTTGTACCAACTTTTGATAATCTAGTCACACCATGAATTAGGTCTGTAGTTATGTCTATAACTCTATCTTCTAACCAAAATTTACCATTATGTATCCTACTCAAAATGATCTTAGTACACTCCTCATCATCAAATTCATATTTCATAGAGTACTCAATGATTTCATTGTTTTCTAGATGTTCATAACCTTGTTTCACTGACATATCCATGTTGTAAAATTTCTTATATTCACCATTAAAATCACTCTCCCTTAGGGTTTCATACTTGCATCCAAGATAACTTTTAACATTCTCTAAATGAAGAACTCTATCTGGTATGGATGATAAGGCTAAGCTAGCATCTCTTTCTGAGGGTTCCACTGGATCTTTATTAGTTCTAGGTCTGTTCTTATCCTTAATGTTGTGAATCAATGACACATCCTTGATTATATCTAATTACTTTAAGCTGATTCAAGATCTTAGTCGGATAAATACCTTAAATTCACAAAATTAGGGCTTTCGCTTGATCAGAGCTTCAAACTTCTGCAAATCACTTCCAAACTTCTTTCTTCATTTCCAAATCACTTCTAATCTCTTGATAATCATAATAAGTTTGATTTCAATCTTTTAAGACTTGCATTTATTTTATCTGACATCACATTTAATTATTTTGCTGCTCAAATGCCAAAAAGCTGATTTTGTAAACTTGCAACCATAAATCTTCTTGCGACCTTGCAAAACACAATATTTATTTTTGTGCACTTAACCATAGCATTAGTATAACATAAGAAAACTTCATCTAACTATGCAAAACTTAACTCATTCAAAATCTAATTCTATACTAATTCTAAGTTCCTAAACTACAAAAATTTACATAATTTAAGTGCTTAAAGAAGGGTTATGTAAAGACTCATTCTTACCATCAAATACATTACCTTCCTAATTACCTTCAATGCTGAATATACCTCCTTGTTTTGTGCCTTTAACAAATTTTACTTCATCTTCATTGCTACAACAACCTTTCTATTTGTTTCCTGCATTTTCATTTCTTCTTGCATAGTTTCTAGAGTTAGGGTTATGATGATAACCTCCATTGTTCATTCTGCAAAATCTTTTCGTGTGTCCAATCTTGTTACATATCTGACAAGTGATTCCATTGGCTCCATATCTAGGTGTTTTCTAATTGATTTGTGTCCTACAATTTCTAGCAATATGTCCAATTTTGTTGCATCTGAAACATACTATTCCATTTCCTCTTTTCATGTCTTCAGTTGATCTCTGATCTACATTGTTAGTATTTCTAGACATTCTACTATTGTAATTATTCTCAATAACTTTATATCTTCTACATTCAATAGCTCTATGTCAAAAACCATGACAATTATAACAATATCCATTAAGAGGTTTGAATTGTTTAACTGTAGAATCTCTCTTCATATGACCAATAGTATTATAAGAAAAATATCTACCTTTGAATTCTCTTTGCATACCTTTGGATGATTCATCTTGCTTCAGTGGTTCTTCTTTCTTTGGTGCATCTTCTTGCTTCAGTGATTCTTCTTGCTTTGGTGCAGCTTCTTGCTTCGGTGATTCTTCTTGCTTTGGTGCATCTTCAGATTTGTTCTCATCTAACTTCTTTTCTTCACTACTTTCACATTCATTCAGATCTAGTTTCTTTCTTTCACTAACTATCTTCAATATGTTAAATCCAAGACCAGTTTTGTCATAGAGTGGTTTTCCATAAGATACTTGCTTATCAATCTTTTCACTATTTGAATATAGCCTCACAAGTTGTTGCTTGGATTGAGTCAATTAACCTTTCACAATTTTGTTGTATTTCTCAAGTTCATCATACTACAATTTGACTTTATCAAATTTGGATGTTACCTTGCCAAGTTTAGATTTCAAATCTTCATTTTCATTCTTTAAGCTCTCATTCTCAAATCTCAAATTTTCATTTCCATCTTTCAAGCTAAGCTTTAGATTTCCTATCTTCAATTCATGTTTAAGGATCACATTTTCTTTTTCTAAATCATCACAATCTTCAACAAGAATTTTAGATTCCTTCTTATATTTTAGATCTTCTATCTTATCTTTCAATTTGTCAATAAGATTCTTTGCATCATCATACTTTATTTTCAAAGTGTTTCTTTCATTAGTAAGCATATCAATTTTCTCAAGAGCTTCTTCAAGATTCTTCTGTAATTGATCCATATCCATAGAGATCTTACTCAAGATGCTAGGCTTTCCTTGAATGTTTCTTCTCTGAGTAACTAAGCTTTGATACCAATTGTTAGAAATAGGAAATACTGAGAGGGGGGGTGAATCAGTATTTCACAGACTTTTACTTTTGCCCACTTATGGATATAACAAATGACTTTAAAGCATAAGAAACTAAATAACATACATAATAGTAAATGTAAAGAACTCATAACACATGATATGTTCTCAAGGAAACCCTGGCCAAGGGAAAACCCTAGTGGGGATGGGACCCACAAAGATCCACTAATCAAAAGATATCCGGTTAAGGATGTTGACCCTGTTAGGAGCCTATTACAATCATATAGTGTATTAGTCCTATTTAAGGGACTATAGGCCTTGTTAGAAGCCTCAAACCTATTAGGAGTTGTAGATACAAAACTTGATTACTAGATGAGCTCACTGCCCAAAAAAGTAATACAAATGTTTACTGATTATAATATGGTACTTCTTACAACTTCGCATCAACAACTTTCACTGCTATCACAAGTTACATATATTACATGTTACATTTCAAGTATGTTCTTACATCTTTATTTATACAAGATACAAACATAATATATTTCTCTTGTTAGCTTGCATATCTTTATCCAAGAGTAAACACCTAGGATGTTGTCTCTTTATAATATGAAGTCATTATTTTGACAAGAAAATTAATCCTTTAATTCATTTACTAGTTCTATCTTTAAAACTACTATGCCAGCTCTACTCTATCATCGGTAAAACAATCATAACTTTGCCTGTACTATATGTACTCTTTTGCACACTAAGATGGGGTATCCTTAGACACCATAGAGTCTAATTTCAACTGCACAAACTTTGATCATGCTCCAGTGAATGTCACCAAAACAAACTATATCGGGTGCTCTATCAAAAACATTATTTCATACTTAGACAATTTTAGTCTGTGATCTTCCATACTTACTTTCCAGCTTATGTGATCTTCATAGAGAACATATGTTTCCATAATGACAACATCTCTGTACATACCTCAGCCAAATTTCTAATAGTATCAACATCGTAGATGATATCTTTCGCCATGGTCTCTGTTGGAAACTGCAATTGAAGCAATTGTTGTATTGTCATTGATGTCAAACCTTAACTGGTAAGACTATTGCTATTTAAGAAAGTACTATATCGATTTGGTTGTTGTGAAGGAGATAGGCAAGGTTGGGTTAATCTTGATACTTCAATGAGTACTTGATTATGTGGCAAAATGATAAGATAATATATTGGTAATCAAGTAAGAATGAAGACTAAACTAGTAGGCTTAACCGAGAAAAACTGAAGAAATCTAGTTTAAGCCAACTAATGTTAGTGTCTATTGAGCTAGTATATGTTGAGTAAATTCAGTGTTGACCGAACATCAGTTAATTACTGAGGAAGACAATATTAGCCAAGGAAACAATTTTTGAGGTGACCAAGCTTTCTAATGAAGACCGAGGAGTCAAACACTGGATTGACCAAGTGTCAGTAATTTACATTTGAGGAAGAATTTAGATTTCCAGCCGACACAGTTGAATTCTTAGATTATGTAAAATGTGTTGACTTTATTTATTGATTGTATGAAAGCATTTAATGCACTGTAAAATGTTTTGTTGTAAATCTATTAAGAGATTTGAGATATTTCTAGAAGGATAGATGAAGAACATAAAGTTGGAAGGATTCGATGAATTTGACCTAACCCTAAGATCTACGAAGGAGATTAAGCGGTAAAAGATGTATTGACCTAATTGAGGAAGTATTAAGGAAACCTAAGCATGAGGTTGAATAGAGTACAGGATGCTGGAAGTATTGTTGATGTTATCGATTGTATAAGCATAAAAGGTTGAAGGAGAAGTGGTGTGATTTCTTGAAGAGATTTCCAAGAAGATCATTGATGGAGATGTTAAAGGTTCATAGTCAATAAGCCAACATATGTATACAAAATTAGATCTGATATTTGCAAAGTGATTTGTATGTTTTTCAGATCAATACTACTATTACTTTCTAACCATTGTATCAGTCAAAATCCTTTTAACAGAGGTTGACCTAATAGTAATTTGTATAAATCCTTTGAAAAAGGTTGCATTCTAATGGGATCTATGTAATTCCTATAACAAGGCACACTTTTAACAAAGTGGTTTAAATCCTTTAACTGGGTCACACCTGATAGTGTGTATTGTAACCTTTGACAGGGTTGGCTTTTCACAAAGCTCACTTCAGAAGAGTGAAAATAATAGAAACATGTTACAAAGTGGTTTTTCCCAAATTGGGTTTCCGCTATAAATCTTGGTGTTAATACTTGTGTGAATGTTTTGGTTTAAACATTTCTATGTTGTAGAAGTTAGATGCTATTGGATAGTGGACTACACTGTTATATGTTTCTGTTATGCAATCAGTAATGACCGAGTAGCTATTGGTTGTTGGATCTGATTTGTTGAAGAGTTTTAAAGTTTGTTTTATACATCTGTACCTGAGAACAAATGATTCATCCCCCCCTCTATTGTTCTAAATCATATTAAAAATTGGTATCAAAGCTGTTGGTGCTTACAGAGAATAATTTTAAAGGTACCTGAAGAAAATGTTCAGGATGTATAAGGAGTTACCAAAGATAAATAATGAGAGCTTCCCTGGATGGAAAAGTTTGATGAGGCTGCATCTGGCTAGTATTGGTGATTCTACAAATTATTATGTTGAGCATGATTATGTCACACCTGTTGCACCTTTGACTACTGAGGAGATGAGAGCTAAACAAGAGAACAACCAAGCAATGTTGGAGATTGCATCTATCCTAAGTTATCCAGAATTTGAAGACATTAAAGACTGCAATAATGCAAAGCAAATGTGGGACACTCTTGCAAACATCTATGGTAGTGACATAAATGTACTAAGAGAAAAAAAATGAGAGCCTAAGAGGTAAATTTAATGAAATGAGAATTAACAAAGGTGAGAATATTGCACAATATTGTGGTAGAATAAAAGAAGTTGTAAATGCTATTAGAGGAGAAAATGGAACTATTGATTATGAAACTGTAATTGGAAAAGTATTGAGAACTCTACATCCTATTTATGCCATCAAAATTTTAGCAATTCAAGAATCTATATGTAACCCTAATAATGCTCTTACTTTGGAAATTTTGGTTGGTAAGCTTACTACTTTTGAACTATGATAACTTCATTGTTGCTAATGTTGAATCTACTTTTAAGTCACAAATGGTTTGAGTAATTCAAAGAAGGAAAACAAAAGATGCATCAGTGAGAGTGAAAGTGAAAGTGACACATATGATGAAGAACTTGAGGATCTAGAAGCTCTTATGGCTAGAAGCCTGAAAAGGGGAAAAGGAAAGTATAAAGGTAAACTCCCTATTATATGTTTTTCATGTAATAAAGTTGGTCATATAGCTACTAGATGTCCTAACAAGGATGATAAGGATGAAGAAAGAGACAACAAGCATTCATACAAAAGAGAAGATAGAGGTTACTGAAGGTACAAGGACTACAAAGGAAAAGGTAAGAAATCCTACTATATTTTTGAAGAAGAGACTGACACTGATAGTAATGATTTTGAAATTGAGGTTGTTTATGTTGCAATGAAAGATAAGTCTGATGAGGATGGGAAAAATGCATTGATATCTTATGTGAACAAAAATGAAAAATGGGTTATTGACAATGGTTTTTCACATCACATGACTGGTGACAAGAGTAAGTTTGATACCCTAGATCATTATACAAGTAGAATTGTGAAATTTGGTAATGATGCACCATGTCCTGTTAGAGGTAAAGGATTGATTAAAATGAATAATAAGATCACTTGTGAGAATGCTTATTGGGTTGAGGGTCTTAACTATAATCTATTGAGTGTTGAACAACTTAATAGCACTAGCTACCAAGTGGAATTTCATCATAGGAAGGCCAAAATATTTGATGCCACTAGTGAACTAATTGGAAGTGGAGAACATACAAGAGGTAATTTGTTCTATCTAGACCTATCTGAATAAACATGTATGATTGCACAACTTGATGATATTTGGTTATGGCATAAGCGGCTATGTCATGTTAATTTTGATAATCTAGTAGAAATTAGTAAGAAGAAGAAAGTGAGAGGTCTGCCTAGATTGAAGAAACCTGAGAATGTAATGTGCAAAGAATGTCAGTTGGGTAAGATGAAAAAGTCTAGTTTTAAGACAAAGACTTTTACTTCTGAGAATGCTTTAGATTTGGTTCATACTGACCTTTGTGGACCTATGGGTGTACAAAGCTATTTTGGTGCTAGATATTTTATTCTATTTGTCGATGATTATACCAGAATGATGACTATAATGTTCTTAAAAGAAAAATCTAATTCTTTTCAATTTTTAAAGTGATATTTGGCTAAGGTTGAAAAGGAGATAGGTAGGAACCTAAAGTATCTAAGATATGATCAAGTTGGATAATTTATATTGAATGAATTCAATCTCTTTTACAATGATAGAGGGATGAAAAGATAGATGTCTGCACCAAGAACTCCTCCACATAATGGTATAGTAGCGAGAAGAAATAGATCTATCATGGATTGTACAAGGACATTAATGATTGAAAAAAATGTTGCACAAAAGTATTGGAGAGAAGCTATAAGTATAGCTATTTATACTCTTAACTGAGTATAGATCAAAAAAGGTACAAATCTAACACCTTATGAGCTATGGCATGGGTATGGACCTAATGTAAAGTACTTTAGAATTTTTGGAAGAAAATGCTACATACTAAAGGACAATAGGAATGATAAATTTGATGCTAAAAGTGATGAGGGCATATTCCTAGGCTATTCCACAAAAAGTAAAGCTTATAAGTGTTTGAAATCTAACACTAACAAAATTGTGGAAAGTGTGAATGTCAAAGTTGATGAGTATGTACAGAAAAATGAAGCTGACAACAAAAGAGAACCAAAAGATTACAGATCTTTTGTGTATATAGAGGAAGGAGAGGCAAATGAAAAACTTGCATCTGATGTAGAGTGTTAGGTAAGAAATGTCGAGCATCAGGAAAACAATTTTGAGAGAGAAGAAAAATGTCTCAAGCGATAGGAGGAAGCTGCTGATTATCAAGAAGAGGTTGTCGAGCATTTAGAAGCTAAATCTGACAATCTTATTAGTGAACCTGAAGAGAAAGATGAAAGGAGAGTAGAACCTATTTTGGAAAAATATGTAAGGAGACATCATAAGCTTGAAAAGATCATTGGAGACAAAGATACTGGAGTTCTGACCAAAAGCAAGAGATCCTACATGTTTACTATGTGAATTCAAGCCTAAGACCACAAGGGAGGCATTAGAAAATGAAAATTGGATACAAGTAATGAATGAGGAGATAGATCAGATAGAGAAGAATGATATATGGACTCTGGTGTTGAGACTAGAAAATAATTTCATTGGAACAAGCTAAATGAGCATGGTCAAATCACAAGAAACAAAGTTAGGCTAGTATGCAAAGGTTACACACAAGAAGAAGGAATAGATTATGGGGAGACATTTTCCTCTGTAGCTAGATTGGAAGGAGTAAGAACCTTACTTGCATATGCTATCTACAAAAATTTCAAGGTATACCAAATGGATGTTAAGTCTACATTTTTAAATGGTATATTAGAATAAGAAGTGTACATTGAATTGTGAGAAGGATTTGTTGATCCAAACAAAAGACACATGGTTTGCAAAATGAATAAAGCACTGTATGGACTAAAGCAAGCTCCCAAAGAATGGTATGAGAGACTACACAACTACCTAATATAGATTGGATTCTCAAGGACAAATGACACAAGCAATTTGTACATGAAAGATGAAGAAGGTAAAGGAATCTTGTTGGCTAAGATTTTTATAGATGATATTATATTTGGTGGACAAGATGCCTTGTGTAAGAAATTTTCAAATGAAATGCAAACTGAATTTGAAATGAGTATGTTTGGGGAGATCAAATTTTTTGTTGGTTTACAAGTATATCAGATGGAGAAATGAATTTTGATCACCCAGTCTAAATATGTTCATGAGATACTGAAAACCTTTTGTATGGAATATTCAAGGCTAGTAAGTACTCCCATGGCTACTGGACAAAAGTTTTCTAAAAATGATGATGCTACAGAAGTAAACCAGACTTTGTATAGATCCATGATTGGAAAGCTGTAGTATGTTGTACACAATAGACTAGATATTGCTTTAGCTATTGGGATTGTGGCAAGATTCTCTGCCAATGCTAAGGAAACTCACATGATGGCTATCAAAACAATAATGAGATATTTGAAAGGGACTACTAACTATGGATTGTACTATAAGAAGCATGAAAAGTTTGAACTGAGAGTGTATACTGATGCTAATTGGGTAGGAAATGTGGATGAAAGAAAGAGTACTAGTGGTGGAGCTTTCTTTCTTGGAAAGAGATTAGTTTCCTAGACAAGCAAGAAACAAAATTTCATTTCCGAATCTACTGTTGAAGCCAAGTATGTAGCTATAGCAGTGAACTGTTCAAACTTGGTATGGATAAAGAAAATGTTGGTAGGTATGAAAGAAGAGATCACTGAACTAGTTGTCATCTACTATGATAACACAAGTTATATCAACATCTCTAAGAATCTAGTGATGCACACAAAGACTAGACACATTTCCATCAAGTATCATTACTTGAGGGAAATGGTACAAGATAAAGAGGTCTGAACAGAATTTGTGAATACAAAGGAACAACTAGGAGAAATATTCACTAAAGCTTTACCTAAAGAAGCTTATGAATATCTAAGAGGTCAATTAGGGGTTCTTTGCCTAACTGAGGCTACCTAGTCAAGTTAGGAGCATTGCATCAAATGTGATGCAAAGAGTATCTGACAAATTGATCCAAAGATAGGTTACACTTTAGGAGTAGCCTAGAGTTGTGAAAAATATAGAAAAGTCAAGAATCAGTCATAAGAAAAGATGACAGAGGGAGAAATACTATTATTGAACTGAAAAAAAAATGATATCTACATTTGCAGGATGTATGCTTTAGTTGTTTATTTGGAATTTTTTTCATAGAGGGAGATGATCAGAGATGAATACACATGGTGAGATTTCATGGAAGATCAAGTAAGAGGGAGAGATTTAGAGGATAGTCATACAAGCATGGCTAATTGATTTTGTATCAGAATGAAGCTAAGGATATTATAAATATTTCTGATGGATAGATAAGTTTTGGATTGGTTGGTGATTCATGTGTTATTGATATGGTGTTTCCATCAATGCCAAAGAGGGAGATTGTTGTAAACTACAAGTGAAGCAATTGTTTTATTGTCATTGATGTCAAACCTTAATTGGTAAGACTATTTCTATCTAAGAAAGTACTATATCTATTTAATTATTGTGAAGGGGATAGGAAAGGTTGGTAACAATAGCACCTAAGGAAAGGTTGAGTTATCTTGATACTTCAATGAGTACTTGATTATGTGGAAAAATGATAAGATAATGTATTATTTATCTAAGTAAGAATGAAGACTAAATTGGTAGGCTTAGCCGAGAAAAACTGAAGAAATCTAGTTTAAGCCGAGTGATGTTAGTGTTGATTGAGCTAGTATATGCCCAGTAAATTCAGTGTTGACCAAACATTAGTTAATTGCTGAGGAAGAAAATATTATCTGAGGAAAATGTTTTTGAGAAGACCGAGTTTTCTAATGAAGACTGAGGAGTTGAACATTGTATTGATCGAGCATCAATAATTTACCTTTGAGGAAGAATTCAAATTTCCATCCGACATAGTTGAATTCTTGGATTATGTAAAACATGTTGACTTTATTTATTGATTGTAAAAAAGCATTTAATGCACTGTAAAATATTTTATTGTAAATCTATTAAGAGATTTGAGATATTTCTAGAAGGATAGATGAAGAACATAAAGTTGGAAGGATTCGATGAATTTGACCTAACCCTAAGATCTATGAAGGTGATTAAGTGGTAAAAGATGTATTGACCTAATTGATGAAGTATTAAGGAAACCTAAGAATGAGGTTGAAAAGAGTAGAGGATGCTAGAAGTATTGCTGATGTTATTGACTGTATAAGTAGAAAAGGCTGAAGGAGAAGTGGTGTGATTGCTTGAAGAGATTTCCAAGAAGATCAATGATGGAGATGGTAAAGGTTCATAGTCAGTAGGCTAGCATATGTGTATTGAATTGGATATGATATTTGCAAAGTGAGTTGTAGATCAATACTACTATTACTTTCTAACCATTATATTAGTCAAAATCCTTTTAACAAAGGTTGACCTAACAGTCATTTGTATAAATCCTTTGAACAAGGTTGCATTCTAATGGGATGTATGTAAGTCCTATAACAAGGTGCACTTTTAATAGAGTGGTTTAAATCCTTTAACCAAGTCACACCTGATAGTGTGTTTGTAGCCTTTGACAGGGTTGTCTTTTCACAGAGCTCACTTTAGAAGAGTGAAAATAATAGTAACATGTTACAAAGTGGTTTTTCCCAAATTGGGTTTCCACTATAAATCTTGGTGTTAATACTTGTGTGAATGTTTTGGTTTGAACATTTCTATGTTTTACAAGTTAGATAATATTGGATAGTGGACTGCACTATTATATGTTTATGTTATGTAATCAGTAATGAATGAGTAGTTGTTGGTTGTTGGATCTGATTTGTTGAAGAGTTTTAAAGTTTTTTTATACATCTGGACCTAAGAACAACTGATTCACCCCCCCCCCCCTCTTTGTTGTTCTAAATCCTATTAATAGTTCTCCATGCTCATGAGGTTCTCCATCTATGATGTAGTCTCCTTTAATCCAATATCATCCTATTGAGCACCATCTAATGAAAGACTGAGAATATATTCACACTCCTTGATGCAAACATGTGTTTCCTTAAGAGCCCCTACATTATTGACAAATAATGGCATTCATGCTTTGATAATACTTAGGAAACTATTGATCTCTTTAAAAAATTACTCTTGAAAGACCTCATGTTCATCAGTTACTCTTTTCAGCTCTTCAATGATCATATTTTTATCCTCTTCTAAAGTCTTTTCTTTCATTCTAATATTTTTCTATGTTTAATTTTGTCATGAGATAGAGCATTATCATGGTTTCTTTGGAAAACCTTCAAAAGGTCTTCAAATACATATAGCATATTCTTGAATCTTTATGTAAGAATAAAAACTATAGTGTCCACCCTCACATTCTGCATATGTCTCAATATATTATGACTCTCTAAGAGTAAGTCATCATACTTTTTCTTCCACTTCATATTTTTTTCAGAGGTAATTATTGGGACACCCAATTCAATTTTCTTTATCTCCTCCTCATACATTTATTTTTAGTGATCCCTATCTGTCATGAGCCCAATTATCTATGCTTTTTTAAATTCAGAGAATTCAATGGCCATATCTATTGAAATAATAGGACTAGTTTCCCCCACCTTAAGCTTCATCATATGACCAAAGGATTTTTCAACATCAATAATCTTAGGCCTCTTGGTTAGTGGATAAAGAGCCCATAATAATAGAGCATTTTCATCTTGATCAAACCTTGATCCTATAAAGACTTAGTTTACACCAACCATATCCAATTTAACATCTTCTTTCTCCGAACTCATAAGTCTATCAAAAATAAAGAAAGCACTCATATCCCACCTAGGAAATAGAATTATACTAACCTTTTCTAGTAGTTCCCTTCCCTTTTCTGGGGTCATTATTTGAGCTTCAAACTCAATATCCCTCTTAAGTTTCTCCAGCATTTTAGCTTCTCTTAAGGGATCCAAATTTGGGTGTGCATTTCTCAACCCCTTGCCCATGAAGTTATACAAGAATATTCTAAACTCTTTTGACTTTATAACATCATTATAAGATACAAATGTACTATGTGAAATAGTCCTATTATCATTATGAATTTCAAGAGAATCTATGATCCTATCATCTTTATATCATTCATCTTCAACCTCAATAACTCTTTTGGATACAATTTCAATTTCTACATCATCTTCTTCTTCAGATGCTTCTATCTCTTCTTGTGAAATATGTTAGGATTAATAGTCCACAATACAACTGAGAGGGGGGGTGAATCAGTTGTATGATAGAATATTAAACTTTAAACCTTAAGCTTAGCAATATTAGATCCAATGAACATAATGAATGCCAACACAATAACACAATATTTTGGTTACAAGGAAACCTTGTTAAAGGTAAAAACCCTGGTGGGAATTAGCACCCACTAATGATGTACTAAGAGTATAGTAATCCTTGTTAGAATATTGATCAAGGGTGCTCCCCTTAATACCACAAACACATAACAGAAATAGAGAAATAACAACAACATGCAAGAACAAAAAATTGGCTTCTTATTATCTCCACAAATTTGGAATTACAAAATTTTAAAATTACAATATGCAAAGCCACATGGGCATCCCTTACAATATTCTGTAGGAAAAAGCCTCGAATCAATACCTAGAACTGTCCCGAACTGCCTAAGACAACACTATAGCCTTCTTTATATAGGCAATTTTCCACCGCCTAGGAAGGTTCAAGAATTTTTAGCCAACAAGGCTGACCAAACTTAGAATTATTTTATTTTTCATTTTATTACATCAAAGTTGACTCAAAATAACTTTTGAAACCCAAACAGAAATTTTGAAGGAAAATCATTTTCCACCATTTCAGGTGACCCAACTTCCGGAGACCATAAGTCATCACCCATTGACCCAATTGACTATTATAACCCCATTTCAGAAAGGGCACGAGGAGCTCTACAATGCCTAAATCAAGAAAGCTTTATTCAGCCAAAAATTCAACCTCATCTAGGGCCTCTAAAGCCTTCAAAATTGAGTTCAAAGTTTTTGTACCCTATTTCCAAAACTAAAAAGTTTCAATATCTTCAAAACCAGACTTGATCTAGCAATGAAACTTTACAGGTAGGCTGATATGACTAAGATGAACCTCCAAATATGAAATCAGAACATTCTGAGATCGTATGACCAACTTACTAAAAATAGCAAGTTTCCATAAATAGCAGCTCTACACAAGATATCCCTTATTGAAAAGAAACCAAAAATATTTTTGTGTGATACAAGATTGCTCTTACACCTAGGATGCTCCTACATCAAAGATATAGCCCTATTAGGAGCTTATTGAAACATTATAGTACATAGTCCTTGTTAGAGGATAGACCCTATTAGAAGTCAAGAATAAAAGAGGGCTCACTACCCAAAGAAGGTTAAGTCCACCTTCTAAACTCACTTGTTCGCAATAAGTGTATATAAAGAAATAAACAATATTTTGAACTATTTGCCAGCAACTAAGTTTTTTTTATCAGTTCCAATGAATTCCACCAATAATCCTCTTCTCTACATATAGCAAACACAAGTTTGAAACCTCCTTATATCATGCATATCACATCCATGTCTCTTCCAAAGAAAAGACCTTTTATTTACACCTTATTACATTTTACCAAGAATAGGTCAGCCCATAAGGCTTTTCTAATTACAAATAATTACATAGGCCCTTGCTAAGATACCCACGGTATCACAAACAAGTTTACAATGATTACATTATAATAATTAAGGATTGACATCCTTGAATTATGCTTGCCAAACAAAACACACTCTTCATTCCTGAGTCGGCTTCATAATAAGCCATCGCTAGAGCACATGCCATAGATGACATCACCAATCATTCTGTTAGCCAATTTTCTTGTCATAATAGAAAATCCTCAAAAAATGGTCTATGTCTACAAAAATTTATGGCTATGTGTTTTCCCTAGTCTCTGCAATGTTTTTCCATGTCTCTAGCTCAAACCCTTGTCAAAAAATTCATATTCTAGCTGTTGGGAAGGAAACCCTAAGTTTTCCCTAGCCCTATTCTAATATTTCATTACTTTTTCGGGCCACTTAAAGGACTTGAAACCCATGTGCCTTACTATTTTATCACCTCACGGGGTCATGTCCTTTAATTTTCCTTAGGTCTCTGCATCTGGTAGCTTTATTTTTCCTAAGTCCTTAGTGCTTAATATTTCCCTAAGTCTAGTGTCTTGATTTCTTTAATATTTCTTGGGCCTGGTTCTCTGACACCATCTCAATCTAACGGTAGGTGTAAGTTCTCATAGAGTGTGTCAGAGGCATGAGATCTTATGCTAGCCATTGATTCTCCTTTATGACATAGCGCTTAAAATGGTTGGGTCCACTGCTGCATGGCACAGTTGGCATTTTCTAAGTGGTTGAAGGGACAGTGATTTGGCACCTGGGAAAAGTCAAAGGGGCCCACTTGTTAGTTCTTTGCAATGTGGTGATTCATGATTCAACAAGGCATCTTACACGGCAGGGTGGGGTTAGGCTTTTAGTGATGTTGGCAAGGATTCAAGATCTACGGTGGGTGCATAATCTCAAAGAATCTTTTCAGCCCTTGAGATTATGCGCCAACCGTCTGATTCTCCAGGTGTGCAGGATGATGGTTGTGGGTCCACTGACAGGTGTTACAAATGGAGCTTTCTTATTGGTTGTGTCAATGGGACCATTTTCCATGTGCTATCGAAGTGTTCATCTCTAATTGATCTACATAGTTATGACTTGGCAGTTGTTAGTGGGACCTAGGTTTCTGGCTTGTCAGAGGGTTCTGACATCTACAGAGAATCAACGGCGAGCGTAAGTTCTCATGGGTTGTGTTAGAGATATGAGATCTTACACCGACTATCAACTTTACTTTTTCTTAGGTGCGTTTCTCAGTGGGACTGTTGCTAGGTGGTGCTGAGTTGTTTAAATTTTATTGGTCAACATAGATGATGCAACAAGGTGGGGTCATGTTAGAAAAGTTAGTGATGAGGGAAAGATCTATGGTCAGTGTAAGTTCTCATGGGTGGTGTCAGAGCCATGAGATCTTAGGCCTACTATCCAATTATAAAGCTTGTATGCAGTGGGTCCTTTGTCAATGGTGACTGGGTGGTAAGCAGTGAATGGTATAATGATAGGTGGCACAAAGCGGGCCCAAGCCAGGTCTAAGGTTTAGCAGATCTGATATAAAAGGCTAGTGGCTCTAAAAAATTTTAAGGGGTTCATTCATTCACAAAGAAAAATAGTGATGTGCTAAAAGGTTTGGTGATTCAATGAAGGAGTGTTCATGCAATCGCTAAACTAACTAGCGGTAGCATAAGGTATTCTGCAAATGGCCGAATGCCTTTAGTCACCAGTTCCCTAAATAAGGACCGAGGTTGGTTACTTTCCTTTGTTCACTAAGTCACTAAGTTAAGCTGTAGTTAAGTTTTTCATTTTGTGAATAGGAATTTCTTTGTCGCGTGTTCGCTAAGTGTCAACCTGAGGATATCTGTTGAGTTAAAACATAAAGCCGATGATAAGGAAGCATCTAATGGTCACGATATAAACCAAGTTTAGATTTGAACGTGGGTTGTTGATACATTGGTAGCACCATAAAAGTAGCTATTCTCTATAGATTTGAAATTTTGAATGCTTTCCAGTGATAGAAAGGACTAGAATTGAATGTTTCGATGACCAAACTTAATAGAAATGATTTGCGGTTGTTGTGGTGTGGTCCAGTGAGTCTGATGATTATTTATAGATTGTTTTGTACCATGAGGGGATGGGTTTACTTGCTCAAGGCATGTTGTAGGTGTCTGATCAGATGGATTTGCAAGAGTTTCATGATCTTTAGTACATTTCCAGATGAATTACCATAAGAGAAGATTGAATTTTAGGTCAGATTACTCAGGGTTGCTTGGTTTTCCCTCCAATGTATTAATTTCTGATCTGTTTGAATTGTTTGGTGGGTGGAAACCCTAACCCTTACCCTAGTTATCTATAGCTTGTTGCTTCCTAACCTCTTTGGGATTCCAAGGTAACCAGTGGTATTTAATGTGGAAATTTTGATTTTGTAGTGGTTCCAGTTTCGAAGTTCAAAATCAGTCCCTAGTTTCTGGTCCCAAGGTTTTGTAATAATTTTTGATTTAGTGTTTGTTAATGAAAGAAGAAATTTATAGGTCTAAGCTATAGTTTGCAAGCAGGGTGTTTGGTGATTCATTGTATACATAGAAGGAATTAATCATACTTAATAAAAATATCTGATTCTTATCTCTCCTTTGTGTCAAGTCAAGTAAGCTTTGAGTTTTCTAGCTCATTACATATTGTTTTTATGTATGTATCTTCTTTCTTGAGTTCTGATCTAGGATTGGATTAAACAATGCTCTAAATGGGATATGAGTTTTCCCTTTGTCTATTTAAGGATGTTTTGTAAGCAGTAAAGATTAGGATAAATGTATTCATGGCTATGAATTCTCAGGTATTCTCAAATTTGTGTGTCTTTGTGTCTAAGAACTCTTGCCCAATGGATGAGGCACTGGCCTAAATGAGTATTCCTCTTGTTAACATACACTGGTTGAAGTTATTACATTCCAAATATTGAAATCAATAACCTTTCTAAGCTTTAGGTCTTTGGATGTGTGGTTGTGTTACCCAATAGTAATGGAGACTCAATGAATGTGAGGTTAGCATTTAGTACTTTCTTACTATCAATCTGTTATTCAAACCCAGTCTTTGGTGTGTAAAGTATAGTTTTCACTGGGTTAGGTGCACCCACCTTGGTTTTGCAAAGCCAAAAGTGAAGAGGGTAGTCTTGTCCCTATAGTTGGTCCAGTTACCCTATGATCCTTCTACATTTTGGAATTTACCAATCCTAAAATCTATCTGACGGTATATTGGCAGGCTAAGAGCATAAGCGTCCATTTTGAACACCAACACATTTGATACCTTGCACTAACCAATGAACATCCATCAGTACCTCTTCCATCATCCTTCAAGATTGCATATTTTGAATCCAATCCCTTTGAAATCTATACCAAAACTCAGAGACTAACTATGTCAATTCTCACTATCACAGTCCAATGACCAATCTTTACCAAAATAGTTGTATCTTCCTTAATATGCATCCATTAATGATGTGATCTCAAATATAATATCAAAACATCCATCTAAACTCTCTTCTTACTTCGTAGCATCTTAAACATTTGTACACCTTCTGTACACTGTGATTACCAGTCTGGTTCCTTCATAGAAGCATATGTTGACATCAGTGACAAAACACAAATGACAATAGTATGAGTTCCCATTCAGTAACATAGTGATTAAACATATTAAATGTCTCAATCACCACCCATGCATTAGCAATATCCAACAATCTCCCCCTTTGGCATTGATATCAACATATGGGAAAATCTTATCCCAAAGTTGCATCAACCCAAAAGTCCTTCAATTGACCAATCTCCCCAAACAATGAAGATTTTCTCATAACAACACTACCCCTTTGACAACAATGGAAAAGGGTGCCAACTGCCTTCACATATAAACTTTCTTCCATCATCACTCCCCTTGAGGAGTAGATCCCTACATCCAGTCTAGAAAATGATGAGGCTCTGAGCACTTTTGGACTCATGCATATCTAAATCATTTAGTTCTTACTAGGAGGGGCCTGAACCCCTAACATACCTCTGAGATATTCAAAGGTATCTTTTGGTAGTGGCTTTGTAAAAATATCTGCAATCTTCTCTTTTGTACTGGTATATTCTAGCTTGATTTCTTTTTCTACCACCTTGTCTCTCAAGAAGTGATACTTGATAGAAATGTGTTTAGTTTTAGAGTTCATCACTAGATTCTTTGACATGTTTACTATGCTGGTGTTATCCTAATGGATAACCACAACCTCATTAAAATTTATTCCAATGTCTATCAGCATTTGTTTCATCCAAACAATCTAAGTGCAATTTATAGTAGCAGTAACATATTCTGATTCAGTGGTAGATTGTGCTGTACAATCTTGTTTCTTACTTAGCCAAGAAACCAACTTTTTCCCAAGGAAAAATGCACCACCACTTGTACTTTTTTTGTCATCAATATTTCTTGCCCAATTGGCATCAGTATAAGCATGAAGTTCAAAGCTATCATTCCCATCATACCATAAACCATAGTCTATGGTTCCTCTGAGATACCTCATTATTCTTTTCATAGTAGCTTGATGAGTCTCTTTGGGTTCTGCCTAATATCTCACCATAATTCCAATAGCATTAGAAATATTTGGTCTATTGTGAGTCAGATATTGTAGCCCTCCAACCATTGACCTATACAAAGTCTGAAAAACATATTTTGATTCATCTTCAATTGCTGGCTTGTTTCCAGTCACCATAGGTGTTCCTACTGGTTTACAATCTTCCATACCAAATTTCTTAAGCAATTCTTTGAGATACTTGGTCTAAGAAATGAAAATATCATTCTCATTCTGAGTTATTTGCAGTCCAAGAAAGAATTTTATTTCACCTATCATGGACATCTCAAATTCACTTTCCATTTCTTTAGAAAACTTCTTACATACATCATCATTACCTCCAAAGATAATGTCATCCACAAATACCTCTACTATCAGGATTCCATCTTCAATAGTTCTTAAGTACAAATTACTATCTGCATTACCTTTTCTGAATCCAAGTCCAAGTAGATACTTGTCCAACCTTGCATACCAAGCACTAGGAGCTTGTGTCAACCCATACAGTGCTTTATTTAATTTTCACACCATGTCTTTGTCTTCACATAGAGGAAATCCATCTGGTTGTTCTATGTATACTTCTTCTTCAAGATCTCCATTCAAAAATGCAGATTTAACATCCATCTGATACACTTTGAAGTTTTTGTGTGCAACTTAAGATAGAAATAATCTTACTACCTCTATTCTAGCAACAAGAGAAAGTGTTTCTTCAAAGTCTATGCCTTCTTGCTATGAGTATCCCTTACACACTAGTTTTTCTTTGTTCCTTACAACTGTTCCTTCTTCATCCATTTTATTTCTAAAGACCCATTTTGTTCCTATAATATTTTTATTTTTAGGTCTTGGAACCAATTCCCAAGTATTATTTTTCTTGATCTGATCTAATTCTTCTTTCATGGCATTTATCCAAGATTCATCTTTAAAAGCTTCATCTGTAATCTTTGGCTCAAGTTGGGAAATCAAACAAATTTCTTCTCTAACTTTAGATCTAGTTAGCACTCCCTGACTAGTATTGCCAATAATTTGATTTTCAGGATGGTTATTTTTTACATACCTTGGAGTTTTATGAGTTTTAGTGGTCTTTCTTGTATCATCACAAGCCTCTTTTTCACTTTCTTCCTCAATAAGTTGTTCTTCTTTGGTAGCAGTAGTGGCTTCTTTTACTTATGATATCTGACTACTGTCATACATTCTTTCTTGTATCTGAAATTTCTCATCTATTCTTACATTGTTACTTTTAACCATCTTCCTTAATCTTAGATTGAAACATTTTTATGCCTTAATTTTAATAGAGTAACCAAGGAAGATACCTTCATCACTTCTAGCATCAAATTTTCCTATCTCATCATCCCTCTTGATATAACATTTTTCTACCAAAAATTTTGAAATATTTTACAGTAGGAGTATGATCAAACCATAGTTCATAGGGAGTCTTACTTGTGCCATCTCTGATTTGAATTTTGTTTAATGTGTATACTACTATTCCAACACCCTCTCTCCAATGTACATGAGATACATTCCCTTCAATCAACATTGTCCTGGTAGTATCAAGTATAGTTATGTTTCTTCACTCTACTATCCCATTCTATTATGGAGTTCTAGGAGCAGATGTTTGTCCTTTTATCTCATGCTCTTCATAGTATGAATTAACTAGAAATGATGTAAAATCTCCACCTCTATCTAATCTTAAACACGTTATTTTTAGTCCTGATTCATTCTCTACCTTTTCTTTAAACAACTTGAATTTGTCAAATGCTTCTGATTTCTCTCTCAAATAAGTAACCCACATCATTCAAGAAAATTCATCAACAAAGAGTATAAAATACCTTTCACCATAGTATGAATTTTTTCTTTTAGGTCCACATAGATTTGTATGTACCAGATCCAACTTTCCTTTTGATATAAATGTTTTTCTTTTATGACTGCTTTTAGTTTTCTCTCCCATAACACATTCTCTACATACAATGTTAGAAGGTTTCACAATCTTTGGTAGATCTCTTACTACATTAGCCATACTTGCTCTCACAATGTTATCAAAGTTAACATGACAAAATCTTCGATGCCATAACCAACTATCATCTACCTTCGCAACAAAACAAGAGGCTCCAAATGTGTTTAGTTCAGATAGATTACCTCTAGATCTTGAACCGGTAGCAATTAGTTTTCCATCCTTTCTTCTGATAAAGCACTTACCATTAACAAAACTTAACTAAAATTTTTTATCCATTAAATTTCCAACACTCAACAAGTTATGTTTCAGTCCTTCAACAAGTAGTACATTGTCTGTATTAGTCTTTCCATCCAGAGCCATGGATCCTAATCCTATGATGGATTTTGGGATATTGTCCCCAAACCTTACAACACCTCCATAATAATTTACTAATTTAAAAAACTTGTTCTTATCACCAGTCATGTGATGAGAACATCCACTATCGATTATCCATTTAGTTTTCTTGTCAACATGAGATACTAAGGCTTTTTCCTCATGAACTGGTTCATCTTTAATAGAAACAAATCCAATATCTTCATTGTCTAAATCATCATCATCAGAGATTCTTTCACTAGCATAATAACATTCTTTGTCTCTTCTAATCTTTGCATAATTTTGTTTGTACTTAGGAATTCTTGTAGGAAATCTAGATGCAAAATGACCTATCTTATTGCATGAAAAACATTTCAAAGGTAATTTTCCTTCAAATTTTCCCTTACCTCTTTTCTCTCTTCTAGCTATTAGTGCAACAAGTTCTTCCATCTTCTTTTCCTCTTCCATTATCTTCTCCCATTCCTCAGCATGCTCACCAAGATCTTCTCTTAGGTCTTCCTTGCTTGTGCTCAAAAGTGTAGATACTTTCTTATGTGTGGATGCCATAAATGTATATTCAACTTTAGGAGAAACTTCTCCTAATTCTATAGCTTCAAAGGTGGTTAACTTTACAATCAACATCTCTCTACTAAAGTTTAGAGTTAAGGGTATAGTTTCTTGAATTGACATTGCCTTGAATTTGTTAGGAGTTAGAGATATGAGAATCTTTGCAATGACTTCATCTTCATCATAAGTACCTACACAATTTATGATTCCAACTATAGCTTCTATAACCCTTTGAACATAGGCTCTAATGCTTTCATCTTCATTCATTTGTAGCTTCTCCATTTTTGTCTTCCAGTTCTACAATTTCACTTGTTTGGTACTTGTCTCCTTCATAGACTACCTCTAGTCTATTCCAAATTTCATGTGTTGAATCTAGATCTTTAATTTTAGTGAACTCACCCTTAGAGAGTGTGCTAATCTATGCTTCTCTTGTGACCATGTTGCATGAAAATAGTTTCTTTTCATCATCAGTGGCTGACCCTAAGTCATTCTCAACCTTCAAAGTTTCCTTCTTCTTCACAATCATCTAGTAGTCTATGCCCAAACATAGAAAATGTGTTTGCATATTGTTTTTCCAACTGTCAAAGTTTTCAAGATCAAACTTAGGTCTATCCTTCCTATAGTATGCCATTTTCCAAGATCACCTCAAGCTGTTAAGCTTTCTCTCTGAGGACCATAAGCTCTGATACCAATTGTTAGGATTAATAGTCCATAATACAACTAAGAGGGGGGGTGAATCAGTTGTATGATAGAATATTAAACTTTAAACTTTAAGCTTATCAATATCAGATCCAATGAACACAATGAATGCCAGCACAATAACATAATATTTTGGTTGTGGGGAAACCATGTTCAAGGTAAAAACACCGGTGGGAATTAGTACCATCTAATGATGTACTAAGAGTATAGAAATCCTTCTTAGAAGATATAGCCCTATTAGGAGCTTATTGAAACATTATAGTACATAGTCCTTGTTAGAGGACAGACCCTATTAGAAGTCAAGAATAAAAGAGGGCTCACTACCCAAGGCTCACTACCCAAAGAAGGTTAAGTCAACCTTTTGAACTCACTAGTTTGCAACAGGTGTATATGAATAAATACACAATCTTTTGAAATGTTTTCTAGCAACTATCTTTGCTTGATCAGTTCCAATGAAGTCCACCAATAATCCTCTTCTCTACATACAACTGACACAAGTTTTTAACCTCCTTATATCATGCATATCACATCCATGTCTCTTCCAAAAAAAAGACCTTTTATTTATACCTTATTACATTTTACCAAGAATAGGCCAGCCCATAAGGATTTCATAATTAAAAACAATTACATAGGGCCTTGCTCAGATACCCACAGTATCAAAAACAAGTTTTCAATGATTACATTACAATAATTAAGGATCGACATCCTTTAATTATGCTTGCTAAAAAAAACACACGCTTCATTCCTAAATCGGCTTCATAATAAGCCATCACCAAAGCACATGCCAAAGATGATGTCACCAATCATTCCGTACCTTGAACTGACCAAGAAACATCCATCAATACCTCTTCCATCATCCTTCAAGATCGCATACCTTGAATCCAATCCCTCTGAAATCTATACCAAAAACTTAGAGACTAACTCTGTCAATTCTCACTGTCATAGTCCAGTGACCAATCTTTACCAAAATAGTTGTATCTTCCTTAATATGCATCCATTAATGATGCAATCTTAGATATAAGATCAAAACATCCCTCTAAACTCCCGTATGACTTTGTAACATCTGAATCATCTGTACACTTTGATTACCAGTTTGGTTCCTTCATAGAAGCATATATTGACATCAGTGACAAAACACAAATGACAATAATATGAGTGCCCATTCAGTAACGTAGTGATTAAACATATTAAATGTCTCAATGACCACCCATGCATTAGCAATATCCATCAAAATCATCTCCTTTAATTGTTATTTTTTATCCCTCAACATTTTCTAATACATCTTCACTTTCAAATGAAATATGACTGTAATCTCCCAACCTTTGTTTCTTCCTACACTCATGGGTATATCCTTCTGGGTCATAATTATTCCTTAGGGAATGTTCATATAAGTTGTAATATTCAATTAACATCCTATCAATAATAGGGTATGCCTTGGTATAATCAATAGTGAAATCTCCAAATGATAAAGTTCTTGGAAAAAAGGTCTTCTTATGCAAATTACCAAAATGTTCTGCATTAGAAACACTTAATTGCCTCATGATCTCAAGGTAGAAATTTATATAAGGAATAATTTATGGAAGTATATAAGGAGTACCTTAAAAACCATAAATTCTAAAAATTGAGATATTATTGCACATAAACCATATCATAAAGAAAGTTAAATAGTTCAGACAAAGGTTTCACAATCAACTCTTAATGCAGGAGCATCTCGGGTCCTTGGAAATCCTATGTCACGAAAAAAATATTTGAGTTTGTCTATGTTTCTCGATTCCTACTTTGACCAATGGTGTTGCTTGGTTTCCTTTATTGGCTGGTGTTGGTTGGTTATCTCTCTGGCACTTGATTATTTTCCCTAGCACTTGGTGATGCTTGTTTGGAACTCGGTTGGCTTTTCTTACTGATAGGTTTATTTTGGATTTCTTTTGAGGCTAACTTGTGCATTTAATTTGGGTCACAAATTTAATGTTGGTATCCATCATTGGGAAGCATGTGGACCTAGATCTGGTCATTCCTTCCATTGATTGTGGATCTAAAGGCCAACTTGGTTCGGTAGCCTCTTGTAAAAATGTAGTTATTTTGTTAGAGTTTAGGGAGTTAGTTTTGGAGGATGTTTTGATAGAAGATAGAAGACTAGAGATTATCTACAGATCCTCACATGTTTGAGGACTTCTATACTTGATTGTAATATCTAGCCAAAACCTAGAAGGACTTATAGCCCGACATGTATGAATCAAATTTAAAGATAATATATGAAGTTATGCATTCTCTCTCTCTCTCTCTCACTATTGTATGTTGTTGCTTCCACATGTTGTTGAGCAAGAAGGATCAAGTTAGGGTGTGCCATTTCTAGCCCCTCTTGTCCCTCATCTCGCATTAGGTGGTATCAAAGTGAAGTGAGATCTGGATCTAGGTTTACAAATCTATATTTGAAGGTTCCTCCTTGTGAAGCCCTTGTTGAATTATTGTGGGGTAGTAGATTGTGATCTAACCTACAATTGCAAAAGGTTTTCAAGATGGTTCATGGGAGGTGAGATGTAGATCTAGGATTGGTAGACATGTTAAGACAACTTGTTGCTAGGTGAGAAGTTGTTGAAATAGCCCAGAGAAGAGGAAGACATCTTGAAGATGTTAGTGATGATGAAATTGAGGTAGAACAAGGTGATGTAGAACCTACACCTGTGATGGATCAGGGTGAAGAAAGATTCTTGAAGGCTTTGAGAAGTCTGAAGTCTACACCATACTTTAATCCTCCTCAGTGTGGTGGAAAATTGGATTTTGATGAATTAGTGGATTGGATCACTGAGATGGAAAAGTATTTTGAGTATGAAAATATACCTCAGGAAAAGAAGGTGAAAATTGCAAGCACAAATTTGAAAAGTCATGCATCCTTATGGTGGGAACATCTGTAGCTAGAAAAAAAGAGAAAAGGAAAAGAAAAAATCAAGGTATGGAGTAAAATGGTGAATAAATTGAAAGGCAAGTTCTTAAATTGTGATTATCAGATTAACCTAGTTAGGCGAATGAAAATTTTAAGGTAGAAAGATAGCTCGGTAAAGGAATATACTCAGGAATTCTATAGATTAGATATTAGATATGGACATGATAAAGATGATGTGGAAAGAATTGCTAGATACATGAATGGTTTGAGAGTTTCCATCCAAGAAGAAATCAGTTTGGTCAAATTGGAGAATATTGAAGAGGCTTATCAATTTGCATTTAAAGCTAAGGAGAAATTGAATAAGAGACATGAGCAAAGACAAAGAGGTAGAGGTCATAGATTCCCTAGAGGAAGATATCAATCCAATGGTGAAAACAATAGATCTTAACCAGAAAAGACAATTGTGGATAAAGGAAAGACCGAGTGGAAAGGTGAAACTTCATCTAGAGGTAGAGGCAGTAACTACCGAGGTAGATATAATAGAGGTGGTTTCCGAGGAACTTTTTATAATTGTGGAGAAAAAGGACATAGATCATTTGAGTGTATAGTGAAATCATTTCTAATAATGTACCTGATGGTTTTCGACCAAGGATAAGTATTGACAATTGCATGGATCTCATCCTTGGAGCTAGTTTATCGAATAAGGCACCTCATCGGTTGACACCTACCGAGAATCAAGAATTGAATTGATAGATTCAAGAATTGTTGGAGAAAGGTTTGATCAGAGAAATTTTGAGTCCTTGTGCAGTACCTATTGTATTGGTACCTAAGATGAATGGAGAATAGTGAATGTGTATTGATTCTACATCAATCAACAAGATAACAGTGAAGTATAGGTTTCCTATATCGAGAATGGATGATATAATTGATAGTTTGACTGGAGAAAAGTATTTTACCAAAATCCATTTGAAAAGTGGGTATCATCAGATCAAAATCAAAGAAGGTGATGAATGCAAGACTTCTTTCAAGACAAAAGAAGGTTTGTATGAGTGGTTGGTTATGCCTTTTTGTTTAACTAATGCACTGAGTACTTTTATGAAGTGGATGAATGAATTTTTGAAAAAAATCTTGGGTAAGTTTGTGATTATATATCTTGATGATATTATAATATTTAGTAAGACTAGAGAAGAACATCTATTGCATGTTAGACAAGTTTTACAGAGATTGAAAGAAGAAAAGTTGCTAATAAATATGAAAAAGTGTTCATTCATGAAAGAGGAGACTGTGTATTTGGGATTTGTGATTTTAGCTGATGATTTGAAAATGGATCTTGAAAAAGTTGAAGCTATTTTTAATTTTCCTACACCTTTGAATGCTAGTGAGGTAAGATCATTTCATGGTTTGGCAAGTTTTTACCAAAAGTTCATTAGGAATTTCAATTCAATTTGTAATGCTATGACTGAGACTATGAGAGGAGACAAAAGAGAATTCAAGTGGACACATGGAGCTGATATAAGTTCTGAGACTCTGAAGTAGAAGGTTTCCTACTTGCCTATTTTGGCATTACCTAATTTCAAGTGGAATGTAATGCAAGTGGTAGTACAATTGGAGCTGTGTTGATTAAAGAAGGGAAACCTATTCCTTTCTTTAGGGAAAAGTTGAATGATGCAAAAACTAAATATTATGTGTATGATCAAGAATTTTATGCTATTGTTCAAGCACTGAAGAAATGTAGACATTATTTGATTTTGAGTGAATTTGTGTTTTATACCGATCATAAAGCTTTACAATATTTGGGTAGTCAGAATAAGTTGAATTAGAGACATATGAAATGGGTTGAGTATTTGCAGATTTATACATTTGTGATAAAGCATAAGAGTGGAGTCACTAACCTAGTTGTTGATGCATTGAGTAGAAGATCTTTGATGACCGAGATGAAAATTGGAATTCTAGGCTTTGATGATATGAGAGATTCTTATGAATTTGATCCTAATTTTTCTGAGCTGTGGAGAAAGTGAAGAGCACCTTTTCAAGGTCAACAAAGTACAAAATGGGATGAATATTTTATGCAAGGAGGTATGTTTTTTAAAGGTATTCAATTGTGTATACTAAGAGGAGAAATGAGAACTAATTTGATAAAAGAGAAACATAGTAGTTGTTTGGCTGGAGATTTTGGTGTTGATAAGACATTGAATTTTCTTAAGGAGAGATAATTTTGGCCACAATTGTATAAATATGTTTGGAAATTTGTGAAAAGTTGTGGAGTTTGTCAAATTGAAAAAGGAGTAAGTTAGAATACTAGATTGTATACACCGATTATTGTACCTAAGAAACCTTGGATTGACATTAGTATGGATTTTGTTCTTAGCTTACCGAAGAAAGTAAGAGGTAATGATTCTATATTTGTGGTTGTGGATAGATTTTCTAAAATGGAACATTTTATACCTTGTAGAAAGACATCAGATGGAGTATATGTAGTAGATTTTTTCTTTAATGAAATTGTCAGATTGTATGGATTATCAATGAGCATTATCTCTGAACAATATAGTAAATTTGGTGGATACTTTTGGAAGACTCTTTGGAGAAAGTTGGGTACCGAGTTGAAATATAGTTCTACATTTCACCCACAAACTAATGGATAGACAGAAGTTGTGAATAGAAGCTTGGGTAATCTTTTGAGATGTTTAGTTGGAGACACACTAGGTAATTGGGATTTTGTGTTGGCACAAGGAGAGTTTTCATACAATAATTTAGTGAATAGGAGTACTGGAAAAACACCTTTTGAGATTGTAAATGGCATACAACCAAAAGGTATATCAGATTTGAGAGACATTGCCAATGAAAGAAAGAGAAGTGTTGAAGGAGTAAAATTTGTTGAGGACATGAAAACATTGCATGAAGATGTGAAACTTAAACTAGAAAAGAGTAATCAAAAATACAAAAATAGAGCTGACAGATCGAGAAGACATAAGACTTTTGATGTTGGTGATAAAGTGATGGTTCATTTGAAGACATGGCAGTACTGAAGGATTATTGTAAGAAACAGAATGAACAAATTGAGCATATTTTGGAGAAAAGAATTTGTAGAAGTACAAGAGGAAAACACTATATGGAATATCTAGTAAAGTGGAAGAATAGACCGATTGAGGACAGTTCTTGGATTTCATAGTCTAAGTTCAATGTAGCTTGGATCATACATGTTTCATGATTCAGAGAATCATTTGAAATAACCCCAGGTGTGTGATGCAGGAGCATCTGAGGTCCTTACCAATCCTGTGTCATGAAAAACATATTTGAGTTTGTCTGTGTTTCTCGGTTCCTACTTTGACTAAGTTGGTTCAGTGTTGCTCAGTTTCCTTTATTCAATGGTGTTGGTTGGTTATCTCTCTAGTGCTTAATTATTTTCCCTAGCACTTGGTGATGCTTGTCTAGCACTTGGTTGGATTTTCTTACCAATAGGTTTATTTTGGATTTCTTTTGAGGCTGACTTATGCATTTAATTTGGGTCAATGATTTAATGTAGGTATCCATTGTTGGGAAGCGTGTGGACCTAGTTGTAGATCTAAAGGCTGACTTGGCTCGGTAGCCTCTGGTATAAATGTAGTTGTTTGGTTAGATTTTAGGGAGTCAATTTTGGAGGATGTTTTAATTGAAGATAGAATATTAGAGGTTATCTGCAGATCCTCTCATGTTTAAGGAATTTTGTACTTGATTGTAATATCTAGCCGAAACCAAGAAGGCCTTATAGCCCAACATGTATGAATCAATTTGAATATAATATATGAAGCTCTACATTCTCTCTCTCATTGTTGTATGTACGTGTTGTTGAGAAAGGTGGATCAAGTTAGGGTGTGTCATTTCTTGCCCCTCTTGTCCCTCCTCTTGCATCAGGTGTTCTCAGAATGAAGTGAGATCTAGATCTAGGTTTGTGAATCTAGATTTGAAGGTTCCTTCTTGTGAAGCCCTAGTTGAATTATTGTGGGGTACCAGATTGCGATCTAACTTGCAATTGCAGAGGATTTTCAAGATGGTTCATGGGAGGTGAGTTGTGGATCCAGGATTGGCAGACATGTTAAGACAACTTGCTGCTATATTAGAAGCTATTAAAATAGCTCAGAGAAGAGGAAAACATCTTGAAGATGTTAGTGATGATGAAATTGATGTAGAACAAGGTGATGTAGAACTTGCACATGTGATGGATCATAGTGAAGAAAGATTCTTGAAGGATTTGACAAGTTTGAATTCTACACCATACTTTAGTTCTCCTGAGTATGGTGGGAAATTGGATTTTGATGAATTAGTGGATTGGATCACTGAGATGGAAAAGTATTTTGAGTATGAAAATGTACCTCAGGAAAAGAAGGTGAAAATTGCAAGCACAAAGTTGAAAAGTCATGCATCCTTATGATGGGACCATCTACAACTAGACAGAAAGGGGAAAGGAAAAGACAAAATCAAGGTATGGAGTAAAATGGTGAATAAATTGAAAGGAAAGCTCTTACCTTGTGATTATCAGATTAAACTAGTTAGGTGAATGCAAAGTTTAAAGCAGAAAGATAGCTTGGTAAATGAATATACTGAGAATTCTATAGATTAGATATCAGATATGGACATGATGAAGATGATGTGGAAAGAATTTCTAGATACCTAAATGGTTTGAGAGTTTCCATCCAAGAAGAAATCAGTTTGGTCAAATTGGAGAATATTGAAGAGGCTTATCAATTTGCATTTAAAGCTAAGGAGAAATTGAATAAGAGACATGAGAAAAAAAAAGAGGGAGAGGTGGTAGATTCCCTAGACAAAGACATCAATTTAATTGTGAAAATAATAGATCTAAACCTGAAAAGAAAACTCTGGATAAAGGCAAGACCGAGTGGAAGGGTGAAAGTTCATGTAGAGGTAGAGACAGTAACTACTAAGGTGGATATAACAAAGGTTCTTTTCGAGGAAATTGTTATAATTGTGGAGAAAAACAACATAGATCATTTGAGTGTACACATGCAAGTGAGAAGGCTCATAGTAGTAGAGATGCTTTGGTGCAAGAACAGTCACCAAATGAACCTGATAAGGAAAATAACTTCATGGTAAGAAGAGCACTTAGGAATGAAGGTAAAACGGAAGATCCAGAAAGGAAAAGTTTTTTCAAGACCAAATGTAGAGTTTCTAACAAATTTTGGAAGGTAATCATTGACAATGGTAGCTTGGAGAATTTGGCATCTGAAGAGATGGTCACAAAGTTATAGGTGAAAAGGTTGGAACATCTAAAGCCCTATCAAATTTTGGGGATCAAAGATGAGCATACACTCTTGGTAAGTGAACAATGTTATGTGAATTTGAAAATTTGAAAGTACTATGATAAGGTGTTATGTGATATCATGCCTATGGATTGTTGTCATATTTGTTGGGTAGACCTTGGCAATATGATAGACATGATATATATGATGGGAGATTGCACAAGTATACTATTTTGGCTGATGGAAAAAGACAAATCTTGTAACCTTTGATGGTGGAACATATTAGTAATGTTTGCACATCTGTGAAAATTTGCTTAATGGAAGGAAGAAATTTTGTTAAGGATTTAAAGTGAAATGATGTATGTTTTGTTGTAATTCCTAACAAACTAAGTAAGAAAATAGAGGATAATGTCCCTGAGGATATTGATAAGTTACTCACCGATTAGAGTGAAATAATTTTTGATAATATACCTAATGCTTTACCACTAAAGAGAAGCATTGATCATTGTATAGATCTCATACCTGGAGCTACTTTATAGAATAAAGCACCTCATCAGTTGACACCCATCGAGAATCAGGAATTGAATAGATAGATTCAAGAATTGTTGGAGAAAGGTTTGATCAGAGATAGTTTGAGTCCTTGTCTAGTACCTATGGTATTGGCACATAAGAAGAATGGAGAATAGTGAATGTGTACTGATTCTAGAGAAATCAACAAGATAACAGTGAAGTATAGGTTTCCTATATTGAGAATGCATGATATAATGGATAGTTTGACTGGAGAAAAGTATTTTACCAAAATCGATTTGAAAAGTGGGCATCATCATATCAAAATTAGAGAAGGTGATGAATGGAAGACTGCTTATATGACAAAAGAAGGTTTTTGTGAGTGGTTGGTTATGTCATTTGGTTTAACTAATGCACTGAGTACTTTTATGAGGTTGATGAATGACATTTTGAAGAAATTCTTGGGTAAGTTTGTGATTGTATATCTTGATGATATTCTGATATTCAATAAGACTAGAGAAGAACATCTATTGCATGTTAGACAAGTTTTGCAGAGATTGAAAGAAGAAAAGTTGGTGATAAATCTGAAAAAGTGTTCATTCATGAAAGAGGAGATTGTGTATTAGGGATTTGGGATTTCATCTGATGGTTTGAAAATGGATCCTGAAAAGGTTGAATCTATTTTGAATGGGCCTACACCTATGAATTATAGTTAGGTAAGATCATTTCATGGTTTGGCAAGTTTTTACCAAAAGTTCATTAGGAATTTCAGTTCAATTTATAATGCTATGAGAGGAGACAAAAGAGAATTCAAGTGGAGACATGGAGCTGATAAAAGTTTTGAGACTCTGAAGCAGAAGGTTGTTGAATTTCTTGTTTTGGCATTACCTTATTTCAATAAGGTATTTCAAGTGGAATGTGATTGTAGACACCTAAAAATCCTTTAGAAAATAAAGTATTTTTATTTTCTGAAAAATCCCTAATGACATCATCATTTATTAATTAATTATTTATTTAATTAATTTATTTATTTTTATGTCATTAAATCCCTTTATCTTAATTAAAAATATTTAATTAAGAAATCCCTCCCAAAAATGTTTAAATCTTATTTAAACATTATCTCCTTATTTATTAATTATTTAATTAATAAATTGACCAAAAAATCCCAAAATAAATAATTTATTTATTTTTTGCCCAAAACTTGGCCAATTTCCTTAAGACCACTAACCTCTTCCAGAATCTTCTAATCCTTCTTTAATTTCGATTAAAGGCTAATCCCCTCATTTCCTAACCCTAATCCCAACTCAAAATATTTAATTAAGGTTAAATATTTAATCCTCATATTTGTTAAATTCATTTTTAATAAATATTCTCAAAACCTAAACCATGGAAATAAATAAATCTTTATTTATTTCCTAAAATCCATGTTTATCCTAAGGAAATTCTACACTCTTCTAGAAAGTCCTAATCCTAATCCTAATCCCCCCCTAACCTTGTCACATTCCCTAACCAAGGTTAGCCAACTCCTAAGCTTAACCCAAAGTCAACAAACTTCTAGAAACTTCTCTTACATGCATTAAGTGCATTTAAGGCCTCCTTATCTCTCTTACATGCATTTATCATGCATTTAAGAAGCCCCTCACCCCTTTCTTACACCCTTTGACCTTAGGCACATTTCCCAAATTGTGCACATTCCTCCCATCTTTCAACCCAATGCCCTTATGACACTTGTCACAAGGAGTTGACCCTGAACTAGCACAATCCATGTGCTCCCCTTTGAATGAATCTTAGCCTCTCTAAAGGATTTTGATCTTGGCCACTCATTCCTCCTTCCTAAATCCTATAAATGCTCCTCATTTCCAAGAGAAAAATAACCATTCACCTTTCATTTCAAGCATTGTTATCATGCCCATTTAGCTCAAGACTTAGCATAATCATCTTAATTTAGCTTACTTTCAAGCATTTTAGCTCATCTTAATATAGCAATAATGGATTAACATAGTTTATTTCATTGTTTTGCATAAGCATAGCATCATATCACATCTCTACTTGGTCTAAAATCAATCTTAGCATAAACATCAGGTAGCTTAATATTCATTTTAGCATCATTTGATCCTTGAGGCCTTAGGGGCAAATCAGGTGTTCTATACCTATTTTGTGCCATTTTTGAGGTTTTCATGGATCTCAATCCATCCTAAAATGCATAAGGAACATGCTCCAAGTGCTTAGAGAGCACACCCACATCCCCTTAAGCAAGAGAAAATCAAACAGTGCTTGGGTTCACCTGTTTAAGCTCTATCTGAGGTGGCTTAGTTTAGAGTTTTCTTTGTTTTGGATTGATTTCATGCTAAGTTAAAATCTAATGTTTGTTTGGCTTGAGTCTTTTCAAAACAGGTATCCTCAAAAGCTTTTTCCACAGTGATGTAAGTGGTAGTGAAATTATTGATGTGTTCAGTCAAGAAGGTAAACCTATTTCTTTCTATAGTGTAAAGTTGAATGATGAAAAAAGGAAATATTCTGTGTATGATCAAGAATTTTGTGCTATTGTTCAAGAATTGAAGAAATGGAGACATTATTTGATTCTGAGTGAATTTGTGTTGTATACTGATCATAAAGCTTTATAGTATTTGGGTAGTCAAAATGAGTTAAATCAGAGACATGAAATGGGTTGATTATTTGCAAAGTTATACATTTTTGATAAAGCATAAGAGTGGAGTCACCAACCTAGTTGCTGATGCATTGAGTAGAAGAAGATCTTTGATGACCGAGATGAAAATTGGAATTCTAGGCTTTGATGATATGAGAGATTCTTATGAATTTGATCCTGATTTTTCTGAGCCATGGAGAAAGTGAAGAGTACCTATTCAAGATCAACAAAGTACTAAATGGGATGAATATTTTATGCAAGGAGGTATGTTGTTTAAAGGTATTTAGTTGTGTATACCGAGAGGAGCAATGAGAACTAATTTGATAAAAGAGAAACATAGTAGTGCTTTGGTTGGAAATTTTGGTGTTGATAGACATTGAATTTTCTTAAGGAGAAATCCTTTTGGCCATAGTTGTATAAAGATGTTTGGAAATTTCTGAAAAGTTGTGGAGTTTGTCAAATTGCAAAAGGAGTAAGTTATAATACTGGATTGTATACATTGATTATTGTACATGAAAAACTTTGGATTGACATCATTATGGATTTTTTTCTTAGCTTACTGAAGACAGTAAGAGGTAATGATTCTATAGTTGTGGTTGTGGATAGATTTTCTAAAATGGCACATTTTATACCATGTAGAAAGACATCAGATGTAGTACATGTAGCAGATCTTTTCTTTAAGGAAATTATCAAATTGCATGGATTACCGAGGTTTATTATCTCTGATCGAGACTGTTAGAAATAGGAAATATTGAGAGGGGGGGTGAATCAGTATTTCACAAACTTTTTCTTTTTCCCACTTATGGATATAACAGATTACTTTAGTGCATACAAAGATTATCAAGCTGATTAACAAACATAGCAGTAAATAGAAAGAACTCATAACACATCATATGTTCTCGAGGAAACCCTGGCCAAGGGAAAACCCCGGTGGGGATGGTACCCACAAAGATCACTAATAAAAAGTATCCTATTAGGGATATTGGACCCTGTTAGGAGTCAATTTACAATATATAGTAGATCTGTCCTAGTTAAAGGACTTTAGGCCTTGTTAGAACCCTTAGCCCTGTTAGGAGTTAGATTACAAAACTTGATCACCAGCTGAGTTCACTACCCAAAAAGGTAATACAAAATGTTTCTGACTATAATATGGTACTACTTACAACTTCACATCAATAGCCTTTGCTGCTATCACAATAAACAACTATCGCAAGTTATCTTTTCTTTTTTTTTACATCTCACTTCTATATATAATTACATTTCAAGTATGCCTAATATATGAGTTATTAAAGCTAATAAATTTACATCGTCAGCTTCCAAAATATTTATCCAAGAGTAAACATCTAGGATTTCATCCCTTCATAATGTTAAGTCATTATTTTGACAAGAAAAAATAATCCCTTAACTCTTTCGCTAAAATTGTCTCCAAAAACTGTTATGTCTGCAAAAACTATCTTTGGTAAAATTTGAATAACTTTGTCTGTACTACTCCAAACTTTATGCACACTGAGATGGGGTATCCTCATACTCTATAGAAGCTTTAGTTAATTGTGAAAACAAAAATATTTCTCCAGTGGACGTCGCCAACTAAATCTTCATTGGGTGCTCTGTCAGGATCACTATATCCATACTTAGACAATTTCTTCCTTCAACTTTCCATACTTGCATTCCAAATTTAGCACTCTCAATAGAGATCATATGTTTCCATAATGAAAAAATCTATGCATCCACATTAGCCAAATTTCCAACAATATCCCCCTTTGTCATTGGTGGCAACATATGGGAAAATTGGCTAAGTGTGCAAAAAAAACTTCAAAAACACTTATACAAAATTTTTGGCCAAAAGAAAAAGTTATACAATATGTATACAATATCATACTCCATAGAATAGATCCCCCTATGAGTATCCTTCCTCAACATATATTCAATTTTCTACTATATCTCCCCCTTTGACAACAATGACAAAGATAGGGTGTACAAAAATTTCAAAAAACTTTATACCTTATTATCAATTATTGCAAAGCTAGTAGGCTTGCAACACAATCACCAAATTCTAACTTCCAAGATTCAAAATATTTCTCCCATACCTTCCTGATGGATTCAGCAACATTGAGTAGAGTAAACATCTCATGCAATTTGGAAAGCTTTACATTCTACTTTTGAAGGTGATGAACATGCAAAGAAGGCTAGATTACATAATTGGATTTGTGCATTTGAAGATATCAAAATGATGGAAGATGAATCTATTAGAAGTTATATTGGTAGGATGTTTGAGATTGTGATAGGAATAAAGTGTTGCGGAGGTGATAAGATAGAGAATGAAGTGATATGGAAAATTCTGAGAACTTTGACACCAGTATTCAAGCAGACAATGCAGATAATTGAACAAGTGATACCTTGTACATCAAACTTTTCAAGAGAGACTCTTCTTGGAAGATTAGAAATAGAAGAGATGAAGTTGAGATTATCAGGAGAGCTACCTAGAATGGAAACAACATTCAGTGCTCTTAGCATTAGAACTACAAGAAGTACTACTGTGAATGGAGATTATGCCAGCAGTAGCAGATCTGAAGAAGATAAGAAGATTGAAGTGATGGAATATGGATGAAGTGACTGAGAGGGGGGGGTGAATCAGTCAACCATAAAACACTTCACTATTATTTCTTTCCAGATCCCTTAGGATATCTTAATGAATATTATTTATTTAACACTCGGTAAATAGATTGCAGTAACTTGGTAGATACAGAGAATATTATTAAAATTATTTCTTAGATATTCATCACCACTTGTATATGATTAAGATAACTATTAAGAACACAAGAGACACAGGATTTAACATGGAAACTCAATATGGGAAAAACCACCAATTTATCTAGATACTAATTTTCACTTTTCTGAAGTGATGCCCAGTTAGAAGCCAACCCGGTAAAAGGTTACAGAACACACTGTTAGGTGTGACCTTGTTAGAGGATTTAATCACCCTGCTAGGAGTGGCCTCGTAAGAGGTCTTGAGAACAATTCAATGGAATTGTCACCTTGTTAGAGGATTTACAATATGGTTGTTAAACCAACTTGGTTAAGAGATTTAGAATTCACTGTTACAATGATAAAAAGGTAACAATGAAAATGACCTATATAATAATGCAACTGTCTTGCTAATTACAGATCTCTGTTATGTATAAGTGAGATCCTTCCCGATCAAATATATCTCTGCTACTCCTTAAGGATATCTGGTCATCCTTCACAATTTTGCACACACACCTTTCCTGTCTTTCTTCTATATCTATTCTTTATTTTTCACATTTGACCTTTTATTTATATGATTTTAGATTTGTCAAATCGACATTACTTAGTATAACAGTCAGCTGAATTAAGAAAATTTTATTTGCAAAGATCCTTCAAGGGCCGACAGTGCTTGGTGACCATAATAAAATTTTCTACATTCTTTTGGAGACCAAGAGAACTCGATAAACACTGATAATCCTTTTTCTTTGATAACCAAGTGAACTTAGTAAATGCTAACTTTTCTTTGACAACCAAGTGAACTCGGTAAATGCTGATTTTTCTTTGATAACCGAGTGGACTCGGTAGATGCTGATTTTTTTTTGATAACCGAGTGAACTCGGTAAACACTAATTTTAATGCCAGGCAGACCGACTGAGCTTGGTAGGTACTGATTATTGCAGACTATGAAATTGTGTGACATCAAAGACAATACATAATTTGAGTAGCAATTTTCTTCAGACAATTGTTTCCAACAATCTCCCTCTTTGGCATTGATGGCAACACAATATGTCATAGCATAAGAAATTTTGAAAGGATTAGCTCGGTTCAGATTCAAATCTCCCTCTGTCAGCAAACTTCCTTTTTCTTAAAAACTCTTCCTCCTGACTATTGAAAATTTATTGAAGTAATAGCAAAGACATAGCAAAGACACTCCCTCTTTGACAACACATGCCAAAGACAATTCACATATTACCGGTGTAAACTAATGTACCTCAAGTACTGATTCATATGCAATGATTCCTTGAATATGCTGCATCAACTTGTTGATTTTCAATCATGTTCTGGTTGATGCATCACTAAAATTGTATTTAGTGAGCCTCGGATAGGGGAATGACCCCTAACTTACCTCTTAGATACACAAATGCATCCTTGGGTAATGGTTTGGTGAAAATGTCTGCAATCTGCTCTTTTGTATGAATATATTCTAATCTGATTTCCTTGTCCTGCACCAATTCTTTGACAAAGTGATATTTAATAGCAATGTGCTTGGTTTTGGAATGCATTAATGGATTCTTCAAAATGTTTATTGCACTTGTATTGTCACAAAATATAACAACTGGTTCTTTGATCTCAACCTTCATACCTTGTAATAATTTTTTAAACCAAACAATATTTGAACAATTTACTGTAGCAGCAACATATTCTACTTCAGCTGTGGATTGAGATGTGCAATTTTTCTTTTTACTGGTCTAGGATACCAGTCTTTTTCCAAGAAAAAATGCTCCACCACTTGTACTTTTTCTGTCATCAATGTTCCCTACCCAATCAGCATCAGTAAACACTTTTAAGTCTAGATTGCCTCCAAATTTATACCACAAACCATATTCTTCAGTTCCTCTTAAGTACCTTAAGATTCTTTTGATTGCCATCATATGATTTTCCTTAGGTTTTGCTGAGAATCTTGCTACTATACTGACTGCTAATGCAATATCAGGTCTTGTATGTACTACATACTACAATTTTCCAATCATAGATCGGTATAAGGTCTGATCTACTTCTTTTGAATCATCATTTTTGGTAAGTTTCAGTCCAGTACACATGGGTGTACCAACTAGTTTTGAATCTTCCATACCAAACTTCTTAAGTATTTCCTTAATGTATTTAGATTGAGTAATGTATATACCATTCTTGCTTTGCTGAATTTGAAGACCAACAAAGAATTTTATTAAACCAAACATAGACATTTCAAATTCTTTGCACTGATCATCATTCCCTGTAAATATAGTATCATCTACAAATATTTCTGCCAATACAATTTTGTCATCCGGTCCTTCTTTAATATATAGATTGCTATTATCATTGGCTCTTTTGAAATTGATCTGAATTAGATAGTTATGGAGTCTTTCATACCATGCTTTAGGAGCTTGTTTCAAACCATAAAATGCTTTGTGTAACTTGTAGACCATGTCCTTTTTATCTGGATCAACAAAACCTTCAGGTTGCTCAATGTAGACTTCTTCATCAAGAATTCCATTGAGAAATGTAGATTTTATATCCATCTAATATACCTTAAATCCTTTATGTGCTACATAAGAAAGTAGAGTTCTTACACCTTCTAATCTTGCAACAGGAGCAAAAGTTTCACCATAATCTATACCTTCTTCTTGAGAATAACCTTTACATACCAATCTAGCTTTGTTTCTAGATACTTGACCGTCTTCATTCAGCTTATTCCTAAATACCCATTTTGTTCCAATTACATTCTTATCTTTAGGTCTAGGTACAAGAGTCCATGTTTTTTTCTTTTGTATTTGTTCTAATTCTTCATTCATTGCTTCAATCCAACTTTCATTTTTCAATGCATCTTTGATATTTCTAGGTTCAAAATCAGTAAGCAGACATGTACCTTTTAGCTTACTTCTTGTCATAGTACCATCTGATTTGTTTCCAATAATTTGATCTAGTGTATGATGCCTTCTGACATATTTGGCTAGTATAGGTTCCTTTCATTTTGAATGAGTCATGTTGTTGTCTTCTAGGATCTCTTCTTTAGGTTGCTCTAGCTCAGTAGATATTTGCTCGGTAACTTCAGGCTAAGACTCGGTTTGAATTTCTTCCTGTGACTCAGTTTGAACTTCTTCCTGTGACTCAGTTTGAACTTCTTCCTATGACTTGGTTACTGTGCTAGGCTCGGTAGATATAGTTTCCTTATTGATAGTTGTGTCTGGCAATGTTTCAGGTTCAATGTAAATGAATCTCCTGTAGTTTTCAGGTTCCCTTTTGCTTTCTTCTTTAGTCTTTTCTGCAAACTCATCAAATTTTACATGTATACTTTCTATGACTTTGTGAGTAGACAAGTTCAGAGATTTGTATGCCTTACTTTTGCTAGAATATCCTAGGAATATTCCTTCATCACTTTTCACATCAAATTTATTTCTTCTGGATTCTTTTAAGATATAACACTTGCTACCAAATACTTTCATGTAACTTACATTGGGTTTATAGCCATACCATAACTCATAAGGAGTTTTGAATGTGTCTTTCTTCAATTGTACTCGGTTCAAGGTATGAACTACAGTGCTGATAGCTTCCTTCCACTACTTTATGGTTATGTTCTTTTCTATCATTAAGGTCCTTGCACAATCCATAATAGATCTATTTCTTCTTTCAGCTATTCCATTCTGCTCAGGAGTTCTAGGAGCTGATACCTGTCTTTTGATTCCTCTTTCAATGCAAAAGTTGTTGAATTCATGGGAGATGAATTCACCACCTCTGTCTGATCTTAAGCATTTCAATTTTTTCCCTGTTTCCTTTTCCACTCTTGCCAAGTACCATTTGAACTTTTCAAATGCTTCTAACTTTTCTCTTAAATACATAATAGTCATCATTCTAGAATAATCATCAACGAAAAGAATAAAGAATTTATCTCCAGTATAGCTTTCTATTCCAATAGGTCCACATAAATAAGTATGCACAATTTCCAAAATCTCTTTAGACTGATAGTTCTTACTCTTAAAACTAGTCTTACTCATTTTGCCAATCTGACAATTTTTACATAGACCAGTATCAGGTTTCTTCAAAGTAGGAATGCCTCTTACCTTCTTGAATTTGCTTATTTTCATCATGTTATCAAAATTCACATGACATAACCTTTTGTGCCATAGCCAACTTTCTTCAATTTGAGCAATAAAACATGAATATTCACTGAGATCAAGATAAAATAAGTTACCTTTTGTTTGTTTGCCTGATCCAATGAGTTTTCCTTTTCCATCCAGTAGTCTTGCTTGACTATTCATGAATTCAACCTTGAAACCAGTGTTGATTAGCTGTGCTACACTTAGAAGATTATGTTTTAGTCCTTCAATCCAATAAGCATTATCACATATGAGTTCTTTGGTTAATGAGATTCTTCCTTTTCCTTTTATACAACAAGGTTCATTGTTTCCAAATCTTACATTGCCACTATCACAGTTTTCTAGGTATTCAAATTTTGTCTTGTCACCAGTCATGTGATGTGAACATCCACTGTCTATTATCCATATATCATCTTTTCTTATATGAGAAATAAGTGCCATCTTATCTTCATCATCATTAGATTCATCTTTTATAGCAATAAAGACAATTTCTTCTTCACTATCATCAGAATCTTTAGCCATAAAACATGTTTTCTTACCTTTATCCTTGAATGATTTGAAATTCTTTTTGCCATAGTACTTGTGACCTCTCTTCTCTTCCTTGGCTTGCTTGTTTGGGCACCTAGCTGCAATATGTCTGATTTCTTCACATGAAAAATAGATTAAAGGAGTTTTACCTTTATATTTACCTTTCCCTTTAGAGTACTTCTTTGCAAGTAGTGCTTCTACAATTTCAAGATCACTATCAGAACTTTCTTCTGATACTTATTCACTTTCTGACTGAACTTCTTTTATTTTCTTGTTCTTCCTTAGTGAAACCTTGGCCTCAAATGCTGACTCAATATTTTTGGAATTTGGAACATAGTTGTCATAGTTGTCTAATTCAGAGGCTGTCAATCTTCCAACTAAAGCATCCAAAGTTATATTGTGGTTTGTTTCACATCTTCTTTCTTGAATAGCTGATACTCTTATTACATAGATAGGGAGTAATGTTCTGAGTACCTTTCTTATAATAGTTTCATCAGTGATTGTTCCTCTAGAAGCTCTAATTGCACTAACACTTGCTTTGATCCTTTCAACATATTTTGCAATGTTTTCATCTTCTTTCATATTCATCTTGTCAAACTGTCCTCTTAGGCTTTTTGCTTTGGCTCTTTTTACATTTGCATCACCACCATATATTTTCTTCAGTTTGATCCACATTTCATAGGTAGTGGTGCATTCTTTAATTTCATCAAATTCTTCATAGCTGAGAGCTGATGCAATGTCTATCATCATGGTGTTATGACTCTTTTTCTCTGCAATGTCTTCAATAGTTAATGCGCTAGTAGGAACTGTGTATTCTTCATCAATGTATTTGCATCTTGAATCACCAATGGAAGCTAGATGAAGCCTCATGAGACCTTGTCATGCTGAAAAGTTATCTCTATTGAGCTTTGGAATTTCTCTCTTGTAATACATCCTGATCTTTAGCTTAGGTCCTTGAAACCCTTCCTGCAAGCACCAAAAGCTCTGATACAAATTGATGGAATATGGATGAAGTGACTAAGAAGGGGGGGGTGAATCAGTCAACCATAAAACACTTCACTATTATTTCTTTCCAGATCCCTTAGGATATCTTAATGAATATTATCTTTTTAACACTCGGTAAATAGATTGCAGTAACTTGGTAGATGCAGAGAGTATTAGTAAAATTATTTCTTAGATATTCATCACCACTTGTATATGATTAAGATAACTATTAAGAACACAAGAGACATAGGATTTAACATGGAAACCCAATATGGGAAAAACCACCAATGTATCTAGATACTAATTTACACTTTTCTAAAGTGATGCCCGGTTAGAAGCCAACTCGGTAAAAGGTTACAAAACACACTGTTAGGTGTGACCTTGTTAGAGGATTTAATCACCCTGCTAGGAGTGGCCTGGTAAGAGGTCTTGAGAACAATTCAATGGAATTGTCACCTTGTTAGAGGATTTACAATATGGTTGTTAAACCAACCCGGTTAAGAGATTTAGAATTCACTGTTACAATGATAAAAAGGTAACAATGAAAATGACCTATATAATAATGAAACTACCTTGCTGATTACAGATCTCTATTTTGTATAAGTGAGATCCTTCCTGATCGAATATATCTCTGCTGCTCCTCAAGGATATCTAGTCATCCTTCACAATTTTGCACACACACCTTTCTTGTCTTTCTTCTATATATCTTCTTCTATATCTGTTCTTTATTTTTCATATTTGACCTTTTATTTATATGATTTTAGATTTGTCAAATTGACATTACTTAGTATAACAGTCAGCTGAATTAAGCAAACTTTATTTGCAAAGATCCTTCAAGGGCCGATAGTGCTCAGTGACCATAACAAAATTTTCTACAATCTTTTGGAGACTGAGAGAACTCGGTAAACACTGATAATCCTTTTTCTTTGATAACCGAGTGAACCTTGTAAATGCTAACTTTTCTTTGACAACTGAGTGAACTCGGTAAATGCTGATTTTTCTTTGATAACTGAGTGGACTCGGTAGATGCTAATTTTTCTTTGATAACCGAGTGAACTCGGTAAACACTAATTTTAATGCCAGGTAGACCGACTGAGCTCGGTAGGTACTAATTGTTGTAGACTATGACATTGTGTGACATCAAAGACAATACATAATTTGAGTAGCAATTTTCTTCAGACAATTGTTTCCAACATGAAGAAGGTATTGCATTACTTGTAAAAAGAGAACCAGATGGTAAGAAAATCTTTAAATGTTGGACTTGTTAAGAATATGGTCATTTTGCATCTAAATGTCCTAAAAGAGTTAAGAAGTATAGAAGTAACTTTAAACCTAGGAGATCTAAAGAATGTTATTATGCAAATGATGAAGATTTTGAAGTAGGAATTGAAAAACATTTAAGTGACAGTGATAATGATAACTTTGAGGAAATAGGATTTGTAGCAATTAAAGAAGAAAGTTCTGAATCTAATAAAAGGGAAGAAAAAACATTAGTTTCACAAGTTGAAAAGAAATCTATTTAGATTATAGATAGTGGTTGTTCACATCATATGACTGGAGATAAAAGAAAGTTTGTTAAGTTAGATAATTATGATGGAGGAATTGTTAGGGTTGGTAACAATGCACCTTGTTTTGATTAAGGGTATAGGATCTATTACTCTTGATGGAAAGACTAACATGAATGATGTTTACTTTTTTGATGGACTAAGACATAATCTACTAAGCATTGGACAATTGGTTGATAAGGGTTATCAAGTTTGGTATTCTGAGAAAAATTGTGTGATAAAAGATAAAGATGGAAATCTGATTGGAAAAAGATCTAGAACTAGAGGTAATGTATTTCAATTGAATCCTACTAAGATGACATGTTTGATAACTAGGATTGATGATAGTTGGTTATGGCATAAAAGGTTTTTTCATATAAACTTTGATAATATTGCCAAGGTGAGCACTACACATGCGGTAAGAGATTTACCTAGAATTATGAAACCTACTAACATGATTTGCAAAGAATGTATGATGGAAAAGTAGAAAAGGAGTTCATTTCCCAATAAGAAGTTCACATCAGCAGAGAACTTGGAGATTGTTCATACAGACTTGAGTGGTCCTACTAGGACTAGAGGATTCTATGGTGAAAGGTATTTTATGATTCTTGTTGATGATTTTACAAGAATGATGTGGATTGCATTTTTGAAAGAAAAATATGAAGCATTTGATAAGTTTAAGATCATGAAAAGCAAAATTGAGAATGAAGTTGGAATGAAGATTAAGTGTCTAAGATCTGATAGAGGTGGTGAATTTACATTTAGAGAGTTTAACACTTTTTGTGAAATGAATGGTATTAAGAGACAACTTTTAGCCCCTAGAACACCATAACAAAATGGTATTGCAGAAAGAAGGAACAAGTCAATAATTGAAGCAGTAAGAGCTATGTTGTTTGAAAATGATTTGGCTAAAACCTTTTGGAGAGAAGCAGTGAACACAACAGTATACACCATGAACAAAGTACAAATCAGAGCAGATACTAACAAGACACCTTAGTTCAATAAGTCATTCAAATACTTAGTCTGACTTACAAATATACCTTCCTTGCTTTGTGTTATCTGTAATCCCAAAAAATATTTCATTTCTCCAATCATGCTTATCTCAAATTCAGTCTTCATTTCATTTGCAAATTTGTCACTAGCTTCATCTTCTCCTCCAAAGATGATATCATCAACAAATATAACTATAACCAACAAACCATTCTCAATTTATTTTGTGTATAAGTTACTATCTGATGTTCCTTTTATAAATCCCAATTTCAATAAATACTTAACGAATCTTGCATACCAGGTTCTAGGTGCTTGTTTTAATCCATATAAAGCTTTCTTTAACTTACATACCATATCTCCTTCTTGTGTCAAAGGAAAACATTAAGGCTACTCAATGTATACTTCTTCTTCCAATTCACCATTCAAAAATGCTGACTTCACATCCATCTAATACACTTTGAATTTATTGTAAGTTGCATATGATAGAAACATTCTTACTACTTCAAGTATAGCCACAGGTGCAAAAGTTTCTGCTGTTCCTTTTATAAATCCCAATTTCAATAAATACTTAATGAATCTTGCATACCAAGTTCTAGGTGCTTGTTTTAATCTATATAAAGCTTTCTTTAACTTACATACCATATCTCCTTCTTGTGTCAAAGGAAGACCTTTAGGCTACTCAATGTAGACTTCTTCTTCCAATTCACCATTCAAAAATGCTGACTTCACATCCATCTAATACACTCTAAATTTCTTGTAAGTTGCATATGCTAGAAACATTCTTACTACTTCAAGTTTAGCCATAGGTGCAAAAGTTTCTTCATAGTTAATTCCTTCTTATTGTGAATATCCTTTACATACCAATCTTGCTTTGTTTCTTATCACTTCTCCTTGTTCATTCATCTTGTTTCTGAATACCCACTTTGTTCCAATCACATTCTTGTCTTCAGGTCTAGGGACCAATTCCCATATCTTGTTTTTTTCAATCTACTCTAATTCTTCTTTCATAGCATTGATCCAATGTTCATCTTCACAAGCTTCATTAGTAGTCTTAGGTTCAATTTGAGAAATCAAACATAAATGTACCTTATTCTGAGTCAAAACTCCTCTATCTAAACTTCCAATAACTTGCTCAACAGGTTGATGTCTTGAAGTGTACCTGTTAGGTGTCATAGTTACTGATCTTGTTCTGACTATAGATTCTTCTCTATTTTCTTCTCTATTTTCTTCTCTATCTTCTTCAGTGTGACTTTCATTCAGCAAATCACTGTTAGTTTCAAAAAATAATTCTACATTTTCAATGTTAGGCTGAGGTTGTGCTTCTCCATCAGATTCATAATCAAGCATTCTTTCCTAAATTTTAAACTTCTCATCAACTTTTACATTTGCACTTTCAACAATAGTCTTAGTTCTTTTGTTATAACAACTATATACTTTTCTTTTTAAAGAATATCCAAGAAATATTCCTTCATCAATTCTAGGATCAAACTTTCCTATATCATCATCTCTCTTTATATAAAATTTACTTCCAAAAATTCTAAAATACTTAACTGAGGGTGTATGTCCAAACCATAATTCATAAGGTGTCTTGTTAGTATCTGCTCTAATTTGTACTCTGTTCATGGTGTATACTACTGTGTTCACTACTTCTCTCCAAAAATTTTTAGCCAAATCATTTTCAAACAACATAGCTCTTGCTACTTCAGTTATTGACCTATTCCTTCTTTCTACAATACCATTTTGTTCTGGTGTTCTAGGGGCTGAAAGTTGTCTCTTAATACCATTCATTTCACAAAAAGTGTTAAACTCTCTAGATGTAAATTCACCACCTCTATCAGATCTTAGAAATTTAATCTTCATTCCAGATTCATTCTCAATTTTGCTTTTCATGATCTTAAACTTATCAAATGCTTCAGATTTTTCTTTCAAAAATGCAATCCACATCATTCTTGTAAAATCATCAACAAGAATCATAAAATACCTTTCACCATAGAATCCTTCAAGGAAAATTCTTTTGATTAGTGATCTTTGTGGGTACCATCCCCACCGGGGTTTTCCCTTGGCTAGGGTTTCCTCGAGAACATATGATGTGTTATGAGTTCTTTCTATTTTCTGCTATGTTTGTTAATCAGCTTGATAATCTTTGTATGCACTAAATTAATCTATTATATCCATAAGTTGGCAAAAGAAAAAGTTTGTGAAATACTAATTCACCCCCCCCTCTCAGTATTTCCTATTTCTAACAATTGGTATCAGAGCACAGTTACTCAGAGAAGGAACATTCAAGGAAAGCTTAGCAACTTGAGTAAGATCTTTATGCATATGGATCAACTTTAGAAGAATCTTGAAGAAGCTCTTGAACAGACTGATATGCTTACTGATAAAAGAAACTCCTTACGAAGAAAATATGAAGATGCAAAGAATGCTATTGACAAATTAAAAGGTAAGATTGAAGATCTGAAATCTGAAAAGAAATCTAATATGCTTGTTGAAGATTGTGATGAATTAGAAAAAGAAAATGAGATCCTTAAACATGAGTTCAAGATAGTAAATCTAAAGCTTAGTATGAAAGATGGAAATTTGAGATCTGATAATGAAAAATTGAAAATTGAGAATGAAGATCTGAGGTCAAGACTTGAAAAGGAAACATTTGAATCTGAAAAAGTAAAAATGCAGTATGTGGAACTTGAGAAGTATAATAAAATTGTGAAAGGTGAATTAACTCAATCTAAACAACAACTTGAAAGGCTATATTCAAAAAGTGATAAGACTGAAAAACAAATTTCTTTTGAAGAACCATTCTTTGATAGGACTAGATTTGGATATAGTATGTTTAGAACAAACCATGAAAGTAAGAAGCCAGATCTGAAGACATTTGAAAGTGTGGAGGAAATAAAGCTAGATGAGAACACATTGGAAGATCCACCTAAAGAAGAACCACCTAGAGAGAAAGAAGAATCAAAGCAAGAAGAATCAAACTAGGAAGAATCATCTAAAGGTATGCAAAGAGAATTCAAAGGTAGATGTTTTGCTTGTAATACTATTGGGCACATGAAGAGAGATTGCACAGGTAAGCAATTTAAACCTTTTAATGGACATTGTTATAATTGTCATAGTTTTGGACATAGAGCTAACAAATGTAGAAAACCTAAAGTAATTTTGAATAATTAAGATAGAATGATTGGGAATACTAACAATGCAGATGAGAAATCTATTGAAGAAATGAATCAAAGAAAAGTGGTAGTATGTTTTAGATGCAACAAAGTAGGACATATTGCTAGAAATTGCAGGTCACAGATTAACCAGCAAGGACAAAGATTTGGAAACAATGGAATCATTTGTTAGATATGCAACAAGTTTGGACACTCAACAATATTTTGCAAAATGAACAATGGAGGTTATCATCATAACCCTAACCCTAGGAACAATGCAAGAAGGAATGAAAATGTAGGAAACAAAGAGAAAGGTTGTTGTAGCAATAAAGATGAAGTAGAATTTGACAAAGGCATAGATCAAGGAGTTATAGTCAGCACTAAAAGTAGTCAGCAAGGTAATGTAACTGATGGTAGGGATGAATCTTTACCTGACCCTTCTTTAAGTACTTAAATTATGTAAATTTCTATAGTTTAGGACTTAGGATTAGTGTAGATTAGGAATTTGAATGAGTTAAGTTTTGCACAGTTAGGTATAGGTTTATTATGTTGTACTAATGCTATGATTAAGTGCACAAAAGAAAATATTGTGTTTTGCAAGGTCGTAGAAAGTTTTATGGTTGCAGGTTTACAGAATCATCTTTTTGAGGTTTTAGTGGCAAAATGAATGAATTTCTTTTTGCACTGTTAACGATAGGTTAATAACACACCAAAGAACATACCATCAACTATGCAAAAACCAATCTGCAATACAACATGTGTGCAAAACAAAACTATACCTGCTTTCCTGCTAATATCCAGAATATCACTGTGTTGACATCAATGACAATCCACATCATGAATGCAACAACAACTACTATAGAATGACTGCCAAAACACTTTTCATTCAATCCTAATAGAGACTATAAATTTGTTGGATACTTTTGTAAGACTCTTTGGAGAAATTTGGGTACTGAGTTTCAATATAGTTCTACATTTCACCCACAAACCGATGTAGAGACAGAAGCTGTGAATAGAAGCTTGGGTAATATTTTGAGATGCTTAGTTGGAGACACACAGGGTAATTGGGATTCTATGTTGGCACAAGCAAGTTTGCATACAATAATTCAATGAATAGGAGTACTAAAAAAACATCTTTTGAGATTGTAAATGGCATACAACCGAGAGGTATATCAGATTTGAGAGACATTTCTGTTGAAAGAAAGAGAAGTGCTAAAAGAGTAAAATTTGCTAAGTACATGAAGACATTGCATGAAGATGTGAAACTTAAACTAGAAAAGAGTAATCAGAAATACAAAGACAAAGCTGATAGATCAAGAAGACATAAGACTTTTGATGTTGGTGATGAAGTGATGGTTCATTTCAAGAAAGGTAGATTTCATGTTGGAACATATGCGAAGATGAAGATGAAGATGTTTGGGCCATGCAATATTTTCAAAAAATTTGATAGTTGAAATGCATATGAAGTTGAGTTACTTGATGACATGGATATATCACCTATATTCAACATTGCTGATTTTTTTGAGTTTCATGAACCTAAAGAAGACATGGTAGTATTGGTGGATTATCCTAAGAAATAGAATGAAGAAGTTGAGCATATTTTAGAGCAAAGAATCAGTAGAAGTACAAGAGGAAAACATTATATGGAATATCTAGTAAAGTGAAAAAATAGACCGATTGAAGACAGTTCTTGCATTTCATAGTCTGAGTTGGATGCAGCTCAAATCATACATGTTTCATGATTTAGAGAATCATTTCAAATAACCCCAGGTGTGTGATGAAGGTGCATCTTGGGTCCTTGGTAATCCTGTGTCACCAAAAACATATTTGAGTTTGTCTGTGCTGCTCAGTTCCTAATTTGACCAAGTTGGTTCGGTGTTGCTCAGTTTCCTTTGTTCACCGATGTTTCTCGGTTATCTCTCTAGTGCTTGGTTATTTTCCCTAGCACTCAGTGATACTTGTTTGGCACTTGGTTGGCTTTTCTTACCGATAGATTTATTTTGGATTTCTTTTGAGGCCAATTGGTGCATTTAATTTGGGTCACGGATTTAATGCTGGTATCCATCATTGGGAATCATGTGGACCTAGATCTGGTCATTCCTTCCATTGATTGTTGATCTGAAGGCCGACATGGTTCGGTAGCCTCTTGTATAAATGTAGTTGTTTGATTAGATTTTAGGGACTCATTTTTGGAGGATGTTTTGATAGAAGATAGAAGATTAGAGATTATCTCTAGATCCTTGCATGTTTGATGACTTCTATACTTGATTGTAATATCTAGCCAAAATTGGGAAGGCCTTACAGCCTGACATGTATGAATCAATTTGAATATAATATATTAAGTTCTACATTCTCTCTCTCACTATTGTATATTATTTATTCTATGTGTTGTTGAGCAAGGTGGATCAGGTTAGGGTGTGCCATTTCTGGCCCCTCCTGTCCCTCCTCTTGTGTCAAGTGGTATCAGAGTGAAGTGAGATCTGGATCTAGGTTTGTGAACCTAGATTTGAAGGTTCCTTCTTTGAAGCCCTAGTTAAATTATTGTGGGGTAGAAAATTGTGATTTGACCTACAATTATAGAGGGTTGTCAAGATGGTTCATGGGAGGCACGATGTGGATCTAGGATTGGTAGACATGTTAAGACAACTTGCTGCTAGATTGGAAGCTGTTGAAATAGCCTAGAGAAGAGGAAGACATATTGAAGATATTAGTGATGATGAAATTGACAAAGAACAAGTTTATTTATAACTTGTACGTGTAATGGATCAAGGTGAATTAATATTCTTGAAGGCTTTGACAAGTCTGAAGTCTACACCATACTTTAATCCTCCTGAGTATGGTGGGAAATTAGATTCTGGTGAATTAGTGGATTGGATCACTGAGATGGAAAAGTATTTGTTGGCAATTTGGCTAAGGTATGTACATAGATGTTGTCATTATGGAAACATATGTTCCCTATGAAGATCACATAAGCTGGAAAGTAAGTATGGAAGATCGTAGACTAAAATTGTCTAAGTATGAAATAATGTTTTTGACAGAGCACCCGATACAGTTTGTTTTGGCGACGTTCACTAGAGCATGATTAGAGTTTGCGTAGTTGAACATAGACTCTATAGTGTCTAAGGATACCCCATCTTAGTGCACAAAAGAGTACAAATAGTATGGACAAAGTTATGATTATTTTATTGATCACAGAGTATAGCCGATAGAGCAGTTTTGAAGGAAGAACTAGTAAATGAATTAAGGGATTATTTTTCTTGTCAAAATAATGACTTAATATTATAAAGAGATGACAGCCTAGATGTTTACTCTTGGATAAAGATATGTAAGCTAACTAGAGAAACATATTATGTTTGTATCATGTATAAAGATGTAATATTGTAATGTACCGAATATACTTCAAATGTAACTTGTGATAGTTGTATATTGTGACAGCGGTGAAAGTTGTTGATGCGAAGTTGTAAGCAGTACCATATTGTAATCAGTAATCATTTGTATTACTTGTTTGGGTAGTGATCTCATCTGGTAATCAGGTTTTGTATCTACAACTCCTAATAGGGTTGAGGCTTCTAACAAGGCCTATAGTCCCTTAACCAGGACTGATACACTATATGTTTCTAATAGACTCCTCACAGGGTCAACATCCTTAATAGGATATCTTTTGATTAGTGGATCTTTGTGGGTACCATCCCTACTGGGGTTTTCCCTTGGCCAGGGTTTCCTTGAGAACATATCATGTGTTATGAGTTCTTTACATTTACAGTTATGTATGCTATTTAGTCTCTTATGCTTTAAAGTAATCTATTATATCCATAAGTGGGCAAAAGCAAAAGTTTGTGAAATACTGATTCACCCCCCCCTCTTAGTATTTCCTATTTCTAACAATTGGTATCAAAGCATAGTTACTTGGGGAAGGAACATTCAAGGAAAGCCTAGCAGCTTGAGTAAGATCTCTATGGATATGGATCAGTTATAGAAGAATCCTGAAGAAGCTCTTGAACAAATTGATATGCTTACTAATGAAAGAAACACTTTGAAAAGAAAGTATGATGATGTAAAGAATCTTATTGACAAATTGAAAGGTAAGATAGAAGATCTAAAATCTGAGAAGGAATCTAAAATTCTTGTTGAAGATTGTGATGATTTAGAAAAAGAAAATGTGATCCTTAAACATGAATTGAAGATAGAAAATCTAATGCTTAGCTTGAAAGATGGAAATGACAATCTAAGATCTGTGAATGAAATTTTAAAGAATTAGAATGAAGATCTGAAATCTAAACTTGGCAAGGTAACATCTAAATTTGATAAAGTCAAATTGCAGTATGATGAACTTGAGAAATACAACAAGATTGTGAAAGGTGAATTGACTCAATCCAAACAACAACTTGAGAGGCTATATTCAAATAGTGAAAAGATTAATGAGAAAGTATCTTATGGAAAACCATTCTATGACAAAAATGGTCTTGGATTTAACATATTGAAAATAGTTAGTGAAAGCAAGAAACTAGATCTAAATGTATGTGAAAGTAGTTTAGAAAATAAGTTAGATGAGAACAAATCTGAAGATGCACCTAAGCAAGAAGAATCACCAAAGCAAGAAGATGCATGGAATCAAGAAGAACCACTGAAGCAAGATGAACCATCCAAAGGTATGCAAAGAGAATTCAAAGGTAGATGTTTCTCTTATAATACTATTGGTCATATGAAGATAGATTGTACAGGTAAACAATTTAAACCTCTTAATGGATATTTTTATAATTGTCATGGTTTTGGACATAAAGCTATTGAATGCAGAAGATCTAAATTTATTGAGAATAATTGCAATAGTAGAATACCTAGAAATACTAATAATGCAGATCAAAGATCAACTAAAGACATGAAAAGAGGAAATGGAATAGTATGTTACAGATGCAACAAAATTGGACATATTGCTAGAAATTGTAGGACACAAATCAATCAGCAAACACCTAGATATGGAACCAATGGAATCATTTCTTAGATATGTAACAAGATTGGACACACAACAAGATTTTGTAGAATGAACAATGGAGGTTATCATCATAACCCTAACCCTAGAAACTATGCAAGAAGGAATGAAAATGCAGGAAACAAAGAGAAAGGTTGTTGTAGCAATGAAGATGAAGTAAAATTTGTTAAAGGCACAGATCAAGGAGGTATATTCACACTGAAGGTAACTAGGAAGGTAATGTATCTAATGGTAAGAATGAGTCTTTACCTAACCCTTCTTTGAGCACTTAAATTATGTAAATTTCTATAGTTTAGGAACTTAGAATTAGTGTAGAATTAGATTTTGAATGAGTTAAGTTTTGTGCAGTGAGATGAAGGTTTTTTATGTTATACTAATGCTATGGTTAAGTGTGCAAAAAGAAATATTGTGTTTTGCGAGGTTGCAAGAAGATTTATGGTTGCAGGTTTACAGAATCAACTTTTTGGCATTTTAGCGGCAAAAGAATTGAATGCGATATCAGATCGAGTAAATGCTAAGTATTAAAATATTGAAATCAAAGTTATTGTGATTATCCAGCAATTAGAAGTGACTTGGAGAGCGAAGAAAGTAGTTTGGAAGTGATTTGTAGAAGTTTGAAGCACTGATCAAGTGAAAGCCCTAATTTTGTGAATTTAAGGTATTTATCCGACTAAGATCTTGAATCAGCTTAAGTAATCAGATATAATCATGAATGTGTCATTGATTCACAACATTAAGGATAAGAACAGATCTAGAACTAAGAAAGATCTAGTTGAACCCTCAGAAAGAGATGCTAGTTTAGCTTTATCATCTATACGAGATGAAGTTCTTCATTTAGAGAATGTTAAAAGATATCTTGGATGCAAATATGAAACCCTAAGGGAGAGTAATTTTAAAGGTGAATATAAGAAATTGTACAACAAGGATATGTCAGTGAAACAAGGTTATGAACATCTAGAAAACAATGAAATCATTGAGTACTCTATGAAATATGTATTTGATGATGAGGAGTGTTCTAAGATCATTTTGAGTAGGATACATAATGGTAAATTTTGGTTAGAAGATAGAGTTATAGACATAACTGTAGACCTAATTCATGATGTGACTAGATTATCAAAAGTTGGTGCAATTCAACTGAATGAGAAAAACATAAGAAAGATTGTGATTGAAAACACCGGTTCAATATACAATGGTAGAGGTATAGTCATTAGTAAGATTAAGCAAGATGATGTAAAATACTTGTGTAAGATTTTGACAACAAAATTCTATGGAAGTTCTAGAGAAGATGATATGCTAGTAGGTATGGTACACATTGCTTATTTGATGTGTGTGGAGAAGAAGCCTGTGGATATGTGTGAAATTCTAAGAATATAGTTGTTTGAGAATTTGGAAAAGATAAAGAAAGATAAATACACTCACTTTAGATTTTCCTCATTGGTTACTTACATGTTCTTCCACTTACTAATAATATTTCCTTACACTATTGATTGAAATGATGGTGAGAATACTATGGAAAGAATCAATAAAGATTACATGAAACATCTTATTGAGAAGGTTAGTGATAGATTAAAGTTAGTGTTGAAAACTTTTCAGAACATTGTGGTAAATAGATCAAGAATTCCTCCATCCCTAGTTGAGAAATACAAAGATGATATATGTTTTATGGTTGATACTGATTTCACTTACATTGAGGTAGTAGAACCTAGACATGAATTCATAGACCCTCTTGGCTATGAAATCTCTGAAGTTGAAACAGAAGGATATGTTAGTAGATTGTTGAAAAGTAAAGTGGATGCTCATAGCAATAGATTTGGAACATATAATGAAAAATTTGATTCAGAAAAGACACTCAAGGAAGAGAAACAATCAAAGAAGAGAGTGGAGACTACAATAAAGAAAACTCTAAAAGAATCAGGTATGAGTGAGCAAGAATTTGATATTGCAAGAAAGACTGCAAAAGCAATAAGGCAAAGTGAGATACTATCAGTCCCACCTTTGGCATCAAGTGCAGAACCCATTCAAGTTAAGGTAAAGGTTGAAGAACCTGAGAAGGAGCAAGAAATTAGTTAGACAAAGAAACCCTTTTCTTCAACACCAAGCAAAAGAATGAAGGCAAGTGCTTCAGGACCGAATAAAAGGCAAAAAAATAATTGTTCCACCAATACCTAGAAGAGTTGTAGAGATAAAAGATGATGAAGTAACAATAAAGAAGAAATCATGGAAACCAAGGATAGAAAGAGTTAATGAAGATATATTGCAGCATGGAGACTTTACCAAGATGAACAAATACTATGATTTATATGGATCCTCTGATAGATTAAATCTATAGAATGCAATGGTTACACATATGATTTTGATAGACAATAAATTTGATACTATTCATGGAAAGATACTAGAAGATTTGTACAATAGACTTGTGAGAAGAAATATGAGAGCACAAGAAGAAGATACTAAAATAAGAGAGAATGTGATAAGATAGTTCTGTGACATAAGAGATGATGACCACCTTAAATAGATCCTTAAGCCACTTGAAACCCTATTAAGAACCAAAAGAATAAATATACAAATAATGGGAGGTCAATATGAACAAGTGAAGATTGAAACTGAACAGATAGTTGTGCAAGTGCTAGCAAACTTGGTAGCAAGAAAAGATAGCAAAGATCAATCAGTTGCAGAACCAGTAGAGAAACAAAGTTCAGAATAGGTAGAGGTAGTAGTAGAGGTAGTTGAAGTTGAAGATATTCCCTCTTCTTCTATAAACATTGGCACATAATCTATGGACATTGAAGGAACAAAAGTTACTTTAGATTCAGATGGTGCGATACTCAACAGTTTGGATAACATTGTTGACAATTTGGCTTTGGGAGAGCAAGAAAAGAGCATTGAAACAGAGACTACATGAACAGAAGAGAAAATGGAAATAGAGGCCCATACACCTTCTGAACCATAAGAAGAGATCAGTCTTACTCCTAAGACTAGAAAGGAGAAAGGAATAGGAACATTGATTGAAGATTTGAGCAAGGAGATTGATGACAATGATCGATTAGAGTTGATCACTTCTTTGAACAAAATTATTGGAAAGAACAAGAAAGTTAAGAACTTGGAAGGAAGTCTGAAAGATTTGACTGAGAAGCTACAAAGTGTTATATCTACAAAAGTCTTTGATTCAGACCCACTTGAAAGAGAAAAGATGGTAATAAATTCTTTTGATGTTGAGTTCACTAATTTGGCTGATACTGCTAAGGTTAAGGCACAGGTAGCTTATGAAGTTGAGATGTTGCAGAATATAAGTCAGAATATCAAAAATGACATTGGCAGCCTTGATAGACACATTAAGAACTTAAGGAAACATCTTGAGATTGCAAAAGTGTTTGTACATTCTATGTACAAAATCTGAAAATATAATAATTGAGGAAGAGAAGAAGCTAAAAGAGAAGCAAGATGAAATTGCAATAGAGAAAAACTCAATGGTTAGCACAAACATAAAGATCAGTGCAGTTGAGAAAAATATCAGAAAATTATGTGATGAGATAAGGACTTTGAATGATGAGAAGAATGGGAAAATTATCAGGATAAACATCTTGAGAGAGCATGTCTCAATAAATTTGACTATAATAGAAGAGTAGCTAGAAGAATGTCTTACTGCTAAGACATCATTTCAGAAGTTCAACTTTGAGACCCTTCAAGCTTGTCAGATTGCAGCATACGGATCAAGTACTTTACTCAATGTAGAAGAATCAATTAAGAAGGCATGGGAGAAAGATTTTGAGGCTTGGAAGTCAGATTTTTTAGATTGTGTTGCAAGCCTACCGACTTTGCAATAAGACAGTAAGGTAAAATTTTTGACACAATTTTGTATATCCCTTTCCACCCTTTATTTTGTCATTATTGTCAAAGGGGGAGAGATACTTAGAAAATTGTCTATATATGATAAGGAAGGATACTCGTAGGGGGATTTCTATGGAGTATTATGAAGTGTTATATATTATGTATATATTTTGAGGATATATAAGGATAGTATACTTATTTTATACTCTAGCCACAATTTTGATACAAATTTTGAGATTTTAACTTGTACACTTAGCCAATTTTCTCATATGTTGCCACCAATGACAAAGGGGGAGATTGTTTGTGATTTGGCTGAGGTATGTACATATATGTTGTCATTATGGAAACATATGTTCCCTATGAAGATTGCATAAGCTGGAAAGTATGGAAGATTGCAGACTAAAATTGTCTAAGTATGAAATAGTGTTTTTGACAAGCACCCAATACAGTTTGTTTTGGCGACATTCACTGGAGCATGATCAAAGTTTTTGCAATTGAACTTAGACTCTATGGTGTCTAAGGATACCCCATCTCAGTGTGTAGAAGAGTATAGAAAATATAGAGAAAGTTATGATTGTTTTACCGATGATAGAGTACAGCCGACAGAGCAGTTTTGAAGGCAGAACTAGTAAATGAATTAAGGGATTATTTTGCTTGTCAAAATAATGAATTAATATTAGAAAGAGATGACATCCTAGATGTTTACTCTTGGATAAAGATATGCAAGCTAACGGGAGAAAGATATTATGTTTGTATCTTGTATAAAGATGTAATAGTGTAATGTACTGAATATACTTGAAATGTAACTTGTGATAGTTGTATATTATGACAATAGCGAAAGTTGTTGATGCAAAGTTGTAAGCAGTACCATATTGTTATCAGTAATAATTTGTATTACTTGTTTAGGTAGTGAGCTCATCTAGTAATCATGTTTTGTATCTAAAACTCCTAACAGGGTTGAGGCTTCTAACAAGGCCTATAATCCATTAACCAGGACTAATACACTATATGTTTGTAATAGACTCCTAATAGTGTCAACATCCTTAATAAGATATCTTTTGATTAGTGGATCTTTGTTGGTACCATCCCCACTAGGGTTTTCCCTTGGCTAGGGTTTCCTCGAGAACATATCATGTGTTATGAGTTCTTTACATTTACTGTTATGTATGCGATTTAGTCTCTTATACTTTAAAGTAATCTGTTATATCCATAAGTGGGCAAAAGAAAAAGTTTGTGAAATACTGATTCACCCCCCCCTCATAGTATTTCCTATTTTTATTAGTATTTTGAGTATGAAAATGTACCTAAGGAAAAGAAGGTGAAAATTGCAAGCACAAAGTTGAAAAGTCATGCAACCTTATGGTTGTTGTTGGAGCTCTAAATTTTGGGCAAAATTTGGAGTCCTATATAGTGATAAAACCCTAAAAAATGTTCTCTTAAACTCCATGCCCAATAATTAATGATGGAGTACATTAAATGGGATAAAATATTAGATTAATTTTTAATTAAAAAGCTAAGATATTATGGAAGGAAGCTCTGTGACAAGAACAATCAAAATTCTATGATCAAAGCCTTTAGAAAATGCTGGAATTTTGACTTGCTACAAAGATGATGTTTACAAAGGCAAAAGATGGTCAAATTTTAAAAATCTAAAAAATATCTAGTTTGGATGATCAAATTTCCTATCTCCATTAAAAATATTAGCTTTCCACAAGGTGTTTTGTATTTTCAACCAAGCCTAAATCCGAAAGTTAGGTAGTTAGTTTTAAGTTAGTTTATCATTTTTTCAAAACAATTTGTAATAAGGGTGTGTCTTTTCACCCTAAAGAGGTGTGAAAGCCACTCAAACATGTATATATGCATAATGTAAAATGTAAAGATAGAGAATTACAATTCAATATACATTTTCATAGGATATAATTTGATCAAAACTACAATATGAACTCTAATGTTCTATTTTTTTCAACATTAATAAAGGTAAGTGCTCTTCTTTTTTTTTTGTGGTTATAAGTTAAATGTTTTCAATTAGTCTTTTAGATTACTTTATGAACCAGGGTATCCTATTGTGTTTTTCTATTTGATGCATTCATTTATGACTAATTTGTACAATTTGAATAATGGTAGCATGGTTTGAGAACCTATTATTGTTTCCTTTTGGGCTCTTAAGTTGGGTTAAAAACCATAGGACCTATTGTATAAGTTGTTTTAAATTTTGTTTCAATAGAACCTTGTAGGGTGATGGTCTCACTTTATAGGAGTGAGTTACCTTAAAACCGTCTCTGATTGTACGTAGGATTGAAATTTTTATGACTCTATAGCCCAAGTATTTAAAAGGCACTGATCTAACTATAATTTGGAAATTGTCATTTGGTTCATACTTTGTGGTTTGTAGATTATATAATCATTATTTCAAAAATATTACTTTTGAGTCCTTAGTTTAATCCACTTTAGTCAAGATTTATAGAATAGAGATTATTAGAGGATTTGTTTCTTTCCTCCAAGGATCATTCACCACCTTGGGAGGAACTTTGTTTATTTATGTAAGCAGATGTGCAACATAGAGAATTTTATAGTTTAAAGTGAATTTAGGCCTACCAGCCTTGGCTTGATTAAGCTAGAATTGTAGAGGTATTAGTGTGTACGTATCAGTTGGCCAAAAGAAATCCATCATTTTTGGGCACCAATAGTGGGAACATCTGTAACTGGACAAAAAGAGGAAAGACAAAAAAAATCAATGTATGGAGTAAAATGGTGAATAAATTGAAAGGAAAGTTCTTACCTTGTGATTATCAGATTAACCTAGTTAGGTGAATGCAAAGTTTAAGGTAGAAAGATAGCTCAGTAAAGGAATATACAAAGTAGTTCTCTAGATTAGATATCAGATATGGACATGATAAAGATGATGTGGAAAGAATTGCTAGATACCTGAGTGGTTTGAGAGTTTCCATCCAAGAAGAAATTAGTTTGGTCAAATTGGAGAATATTGAAGAGACTTATCAAGTTGCATTTAAAGGTAAGAAGAAATTGAATAAGAGATATGAGAAAATAAAAAGAGGCAGAGGTGGTAGATTCCTTAGAGGAAGACATCGATCCAATGGTGAAAACAATAGATTTGAACCAGAAAGGACAACACTGGATAAAGGCAAGACCGAGTGGAAAGGTGAAAGTTCATCTAGAGGTAGAGGCCATAACTATCGAGGTGAATATAATAGAGATGCTTTCTGAGGAGCTTGTTATATTGTGGAGAAAAAGGATATAGATCATTTGAGTGTACATAGGAATGTAAGAAGGTTGGTAGCAATAGAGATGCTTTGGTGCAAGAAGAGTCACCGAATGAACCTGAGAAGGAAAATAACTTGATGGTAAGAAGAGCACTTTGGAATGAAGGTAAAAGGGAAGATCCGATAAGGAAAAGTTTGTTCAAGACCAAATGTAGAGTTTTTGACAAAGTTTGGAAGGTAATCATTGACAGTGGTAGCTCAGAGAATCTAGAATTTGAAGAGATGGTCACAAAGTTACAGGTGAAAAGGTTGGAACATCTAAAGCCCTATCAACTTTCATGGATCAAAGATGAGCATACACTCTTGGTAAGTCAGCAATGTTATGTGAATTTGAAAATTTGAAAGTACTATGATAAGGTGTTATGTGATATCATGCCTATGGATTTTTGTCATATTTTGTTGAGTAGACCTTGGCAATATGATAGACATGACATATATGATGGGAGACTGCATAAGTATACTATTTTGGTTGATAGAAAAATACAAATCTTGTAACCTTTGATGGAGGAACCCATTAGTAATGTTTGCACACATGTGAAATTTTTCTTAATGGAAGGATGGAATTTTGTTAAGGATTTAAAGACAAATGAAGTATGTTTTGTTGTAATTCCTAACAAACCAAGTAAGAAAATAGAGGATAATGTCCCTAAGGATATTGATAGGTTACTCACCGAGTAGAGTGGAATCATTTATGCTAATGTACCTGATGGTTTACCATCAAAGAGAAGCATTGATCATTGCATGGATCTCATCCCTGAAGCTAGTTTATTGAATAAAGTACCTCATCGGTTGACACCTACCGAGAATAAGCAATTGAACCAACATATTCAAGAATTGTTGGAGAAATGTTTGATCAGAGATAGTTTGAGTCCTTGTCCAGTACCTATGGTATTGGCACCTAAGAAGAATGGAGAATAGTGAATGTGTATTGATTCAAGAGAAATCAACAAGATAACAGTGAAGTATAGGTTTCCTATATTGAGAATGGATGTATAATGGATAGTTTGACTAGAGAAAAATATTTTACCAAAATCAATTTGAAAAGTGGGTATCACTAGATTAAAATTAGTGAAGGTGATGAAAGGAAGACTGGTTTCAAGACAAAAGAAGGTTTGTGTGAGTGGTTGGTTATGTCATTTGGTTTAACTAATGCACTGAGTACTTTTATGAGGTTCACGAATGAAGTTTTGAAGAAATTCTTGGGTAAGTTTTTGATTGTATATCTTGATGATATTTTGATATTTAGTAAGATGAGAAGAAAATTTGTTGCATGTTAGACAAGTTTTACAGAGATTGAAAGAAGAAAAGTTGTTGATAAATCTGAAAAAGTGTTCATTCATGAAAGAGGAGATTGTGTATTTGGGATTTGTGATTTCAGATTATGGTTTGAAAATGGATCCTAAAAAGGTTGAAGCTATTTTGACTTGAACATATGAAATGGGTTGAGTATTTATAGAGTTATAAATTTGTGATAAAGCATAAGAGTGGAGATACTAACCTAGTTGCTGATGCATTGAGTAGAAGAAGATCTTTGATGACCGAGATGAAAATTGGAATTATAGGCTTTGATGACATGACTAAGTTTCAATCTATTTCTACATTCCACCCACAAACCGATGGATAGACACAAGTTGTCAATAGAAGCTTTGGTAATCTTTTGAGAAGTTTAGTTGGAGACAAACCGGGTAATTGGGATTCTATATTGGCACAAGAATAGTTTGCCTACAATAATTCAGTGAATAGGAGTACTGGAAAAACACCTTTTGATATTGTAAATGACATACAATTGAGAGGTATATCAGATTTGAGAGACATTGCCAATGAAAAAAAGATAAGTGTTGAAGGAGTAAAATTTGTTGAGTACATGAAGACATTGCATGAAGATGTGAAACTTAAACTAGAAAAGAGTAATAAGAAAAACAAAGACAAAGCTGATAGATCAAGAAGACATAAGACTTTTGATGTTCCTGATGAAGTGATGGTTCATTTGAAGAAGAGGTAGATTTCCTATTGGAACATATGGGAAGAAGAAGATGAAGATTGGGCCTTGCAAGATTTTCAAAAAATTTGACAGTGGAAATGCATATGAAGTTTAGTTACCTAATGACATGGATATATCACCTATATTCAATATTGCTAATTTGTATGAGTTTCATGAACCTGAAGAAGACATGGCAGTACTAATAGATTTTCCTAAGAAGTAGAATGAAGAAGTTAAGCATATTTTGGAGAAAAGAATTGGTAGAAGTACAAGAGGAAAACATTATATGGAATATCTGGTAAAGTGAAAAAATAGATTGATTGAAGACAATTCTTGGATTTCACAGTCTGAGTTGGATGTAGCTTGAATCATACATGTTTCATGATTTAGAGAATAATTTCAAATAACCCTAGGTGTGTGATGCAGTAGCATCTCGAGTCCTTAGCAATCCTATTTCACCAAAAACATATTTGAGTTTATTTGTGTTGCTTGGTTCCTACTTTGCTGAGTCGGTTTGGTGTTGCTCAGTTTCCTTTAGTCACCGGTGTTGGTCGGTTATCTCTCTAGTGCTTAGTTATTTCCCTTGGCACTTGACGATGCTTGTCTAACATTGGATTGGCTTTGCTTACCAATGGGTTTATTATGGATCTCTTTTGAGGCTGACTTATGCATTTAATTTGGGTCACAGATTTAATGTTGGTATCCATTGTTGGGAAGCATGTGGACCTAGATCTGGTCATTCCTTCTATTGATTATGGATCTGAAGGCCAACTTGGGTCGGTAGCCTCTTGTATAAATGTAGTTGTTTGGTTAGATATTAGGGAGTCAATTTTGGAGGATGTTTTCATAGAAGATAGAAGATTAGAGATTATCTATAAATCCTTGCATGTTTGATGACTTCTGTACTTGATTGTAATATCTAGCCAAAACTGGGAAGGCCTTAAAGCTCGACATGTATGAATCAATTTGAATATAATATATGAATTTCTGCATTGTCTCTCTCACTATTATATGTTTTTTCTTCTATGTGCTATTGAGCAATGTGGATCAGGTTAGGGTGTGCCATTTCTGGCCCCTCCTATCCCTCCTCTTGCATCATGTGGTATCTGAGCGAAGTGAGATCTGGATCTAGGTTTGTGAATATAGATTTGAAGGCTCCTTCTTATAAAGACCTCATTGAATTGTTGTGGGGTAGCAGATTGTGATCTAACCTACAATTACAGAGGGTTTTCAAGATGGTTTGAGGGAGGCAAGATGCAGATTGAGGATTGGCAGACATGTTAAGACAACTTGCTACTAGATTAGAAGGCATTGAAATAACCCACAGAAGAGGAACACATCTTGAAGATGTTAGTGATGATGAAATTAAGGTAGAACAAAGTGATGTAGAACTTGCACATGTGATGGATCAAGGTGAAGAAAGATTTTTGAAGGCTTTGACAAGTTTGAAGTCTACACCCTACTTTAATCCTCCTGAGTATGGTGGGAAATTAGATTCTGATGAATTAGTGGATTGGATCACTAAGATGGAAAAGTATTTTGAGTATGAAAATGTACCTAATAAAAAGAAGGTGAAAATTTCAAGCGCAAAGTTGAAAATTCATGCATCCTTATGGTGGGAACATCTACAGCTGGACAGAAAGAAGAAAGGCAAAGAAAAAATTAAGGTATGGAGTAAAATGGTGAATAAATTGAAAGGAAAGTTCTTACCTTGTGATTATTAGATTAACCTAGTTAGGTGTATGCAAAATTTAAGGTAGAAACATAGCTCGATAAAGGAATATACTAAGGAATTCTATAGATTAGATATTAGATATTGACATGATGAAGATGATGTGGAAAGAATTGCTAGATACCTGAATGGTTTGAGAGTTTCCATCCAAGAAGAAATCAGTTTGGTCAAATTGGAGAATATTGAAGAGGCTTATCAATTTGCATTTAAAGCTAAGGAGAAATTGAATAAGAGACATAGGCAAAGATAAAGAGGTAGAGGTGGTAGATTCCCTAGAGGAAGATGTCAATCCAATGGTGAAAACAATAGATCTAAACCAGAAAAGACAACTCTGGATAAAGGCAAGACTAAGTGGAAAGGTGAAAGTTCATCTAGAGGCAGAGGTAGTAACTAGTGAGGTAGATATAATAGAGGTGCTTTTCGAGGAACTTGTTATAATTATGGAGAAAAAGGACATAGATCATTTGAGTGTACATGTAGGCAAGTAAGAAGGTTGGTAGTAGTAGAGATGCTTTGGTGCAAGAAGAGTCACCAAATGAACCTGAGAAGGAAAATAACTTGATGGTAAGAAGAGCACTTTGGAATGAAGGTAAAAAGGAAGATCCAGTAAGGAAAAGTTTGTTCAAGACCAAATGTAGAGTTTCTGACAAAGTTTGGAAGGTAATCATTGATAGTGGTAGCTTGGAGAATCTGGCATCTGAAGAGATGGTCACAAACTTATACATGAAAAGGTTGGAACATCTGTAGCCCTATTAGATTTCATGGATCAAAGATGAGCATACACTCTTGGTAAGTGAAAAATGTTACGTTAATTTATAAGTACTATGATAAGGTGTTATGTGATATCATGCCTATGGATTATTGTCATATTTTGTTGGGTAGACCTTGGAAATATGATAAACATGATATATATGATGGGAGACTACATAAGTATACTATTTTGGCTGATGGAAAAACACAAATCTTGTAACATTTGATGGAGGAACCTATTAGTAATGTTTGCACATCTATGAAAGTTTTCTTTATGGAAGGAAGAAATTTTGTTAAGGATTTAAAGAGAAATGATGTATGTTTTATTATAATTCCTAACAAACTAAGTAAGAAAATAGAGGATAATGTCCCTGAGGATATTGATAAGTTACTCATCGAGTATAGTGAAATCATTTTTGATAATGTACTTGATGTTTTATGACTGAAGAGAAGCATTGATCATTGCATGGATCTAATCCCTGGAGCTAGTTTATCGAATAAGGCACCTCATTGGTTGACACCTACCGAGAATCAAGAATTGAACTGACAGATTCAAGAATTGTTGGAGAAAGGTTTGAATAGAGATAGTTTGAGTCCTTGTGTAGTACCTACTATATTGGCACCTAAGAAGAATGGAGAATAGTGAATGTGTATTGATTGTAGAGAAATCAAGAAGATAACAGTGAAGTATAGGTTTCCTGTATTGAGCATGGATGATATAATGGATATTTTGATTGGAGCAAAGTATTTTACCAAAATATATTTGAAAAGTGGGTATCATCAAATCAGATTCAGAGAAGGTCATGAATGGAAGACTACTTTAAGGACAAAATAAGGTTTGTGTGAGTGGTTGGTTATGTCATTTGGTTTAACTAATGCAGCGAGTACTTTTATGAGGTTGATGAATGAAGTTTTGAAGAAATTCTTGAGAAAGTTTGTGATTGTATATCTTGATGATATTATAATATTCAGGAAGACCAGAGAAGAAAATCTATTGCATGTTAGACAAGTTTCATAGAGATTAAAAGAAGAAAAGTTGATGATAAATCTGAAAAAGTGTTCATTCATGAAAGAGGAGATTGTGTATTTGGGATTTGTGATTTCCACTGATGGTTTGAAAATGGATCCTGAAAAGGTTGAAGCTATTTTGAATTGGCCTACACCTGTGAATACTAGTGAGGTAAGATCATTTCATGGTTTGGCATGTTTTTACCAAAAGTTCATTAGGAATTTAAGTTCAATTTATAATGCTATGACTTAGACTATGAGAGGAGACAAAAGAGAATTCAAGTGCAGACATGGAGCTGATAAAATTTTTGAGAATCTGAAGCAGAAGGTTGTTGAATTTATTGTTTTGGCATTACTTGATTACAATAAGGTATTTCAAGTGGAATATGATGCAAGTGGTAGTGAAATTAGAGTTGTGGCGAGTCAAGAAGGTAAACCTATTGCTTTCTTTAGTGAAAAGTTGAGTGATGAAAAAAGAAAATATTCTGTGTATGATCAAGAATTCTATGCTATTGTTCAAGAATTGAAGAAATGGAGACATTATTTTATTCAGAGTGAATTTGTGTTGTATATCGATCATAAAGCTTTACAATATTTGTGTATTCAAAATAAGTTGAATCAAAGTCATATGAAATGGGTTGAGTATTTGCAGAGTTATACATTTGTGATAAAGCATAAAAGTGGAGTCACTAACCTAGTTGCTGATGCATTGAGTTGAAGAAGATATTTGATGACGGAGATGAAAATTGGAATTCTAGGCTTTGATGATATGAGAGATTCTTATGAATTTGATCCTAATTTTTCTAAACCATGGAGAAAGTGAAGAGAACCTATTCAAGATCAACTGAGTACTAAATGGGATGAATATTTTATGCAAGGAGGTATGTTGTTTACAGGTATAGAGTTGTGTATACTGAGAGGAGTAATGAGAATTAATTTGATAAAAGAGAAACATAGTAGATCTTTGGTTGGACATTTTGGTGTTGATAGACATTGAATTTTCTTAAGGAGAAATACTTTTGGCCATAGTTGTGTTAGCACCTATAAAAATTTTTCATGGCTATATAGTTTTCTCTGGTCTCTGCAAGTGTTTTCCCTACCTCTGGCCTTAAACCCTAGGTTCTGAATTCATATTTCTAGCCACTGGAGGGAAAAAACCCTAATTATCTTGACCATGTTCTAATTTGTTATTACTTTATTGGGCCACTTAAGTGATTTATAGAGCATGTGTGTTTTTCTTTCCAGGTTGGTCTCTTAATCTCCAGAAAAATTTGGCATATTCATGTTAATCTCACAACTTCATAACCCCTTTAGTTGTCAATCCCTTAATGTTTGAGGAATATTCCATACCCTCTTAAGACTTAGCGATTTCCCTTTGGTTGTTAAGTCTCTAGATTTTATTTTGAGATTTGGCAACCACTATATAAATGTTTTCAAGATGGCTTCAGTCACCAAATCTCCTAAGAAAAGTCAAAGTCAGCATAAGGTTTGGAGATCTAGTGACTACCGTCAAATCAGGATTGTGTGGTGGAGATTTAGTCATTGAATCTTGTGATGGTAGGCCCACATCAGATGAGGATTGTGTAGGTAGACCTAATGTAAGAAGATGCTGAGGTGTTTGATGATTATTGGCCGCAAGGCAGTGAGTTGGTAGTTGTTAGTGGGCCCAAGGTCTTCAATCTATGGAGTGAGTTAAAGCTCAAGTTGATCCTACAGTTTTCATTATACCATTGAGGTAAGATGTGTGATATTTAAGTCAGTGGTATAATGACAGTTGTTGATCTTAGTATGCTCAGAGTTTATAAAAGATTTAGCAATCTAGCGATCTCAGTATGATATTCTAATATTCAATAAGACTAGAGAAGAACATCTGTTGCATGTTAGACAAGTTTTGCAGAGATTGAAAGAAGAAAAGTTGATGATAGATCTGAAAAAGTATTCATTATGAAAGAGGGGATTGTGTATTTGGGATTTGTGATTTCAGCTGATGGTTTGAAAATGGATCCTAAAAAGGTTGAAGATATTTTGAATTGGCCTACACCTGTGAATGCTAGTGAGGTAAGATCATTTCATGGTTTGGAAAGTTTTAACCTAAAGTTCATTAGGAATTTAAGTTCAATTTATAATGCTATGACTTAGACTATGAGAGGAGACAAAAGAGAATTCAAGTAGAGACATGGAGTTGATAAAAGTTTTGAGACTCTGAAGCATAAGGTTGTTGAATTGCTTGTTTAGGCATTACCTAATTTCAATAAGGTATTTCAAGTGGAATGTGATGCAAGTGGTAGTGAAATTGGAGCTATGTTGAGTCAAGAAGGTAAACCTATTGCTTTCTTTAGCGAAAAGTTGAATGATGAAAAAAGGAAATATTATGTGTATGATCAAGAATTCTATGCTATTGTTCAAGAACTAAAGAAATGAAGACATTATTTGATTCTGAGTGAATTTATGTTGTGTACTGATCATAAACCTTTACAGTATTGGGTAGTCAGAATAAGTTGAATCAGAGACATATGAAATGGGTTGAGTATTTGTAGAGTTATACATTTTTCATAAAGCATAAGAGTGGAGTCACTAACCTAGTTGCTAATGCATTGAGTAGAAGAAGATCTTTGATGATAGAGATGCAAATTGGAATTCTAGGCTTTGATGATATGAGAGATTATTATGAATTTGATCTTGATTTTTCTGAGTCATGGAGAAAGTGAAGAGCACCTATTCAAGATCAACAGAGTACTAAGTGGGATGAATATTTTATGCAAGGAGGTATGTTGTTTAAAGGTATTCAGTTGTGTATACCTAGAGGAGCAATGAGAACTAATTTGATAAAAGAGAAACATAGTAGTGCTTTGGTTGGACATTTTGGTGTTGATAGACATTGAATTTTCTTAAGGAGAAATACTTTTGGCCATAGTTGTATAAAGATGTTTGGAAATTTATGAAAAGTTTTGGAGTTTGTCAAACTGCAAAAGGAGTAAGTTAGAATATTGGATTGTATACACTAATTATTGTACCTGAGAAACCTTGGATTGACATTAGTATGGATTTTTTTTTTGGCTTACCGAAGACAGTAAGAGGTAATGATTCTATATTTGTGGTTGTGGATAGATTTTCTAAAATGGAACATTTTATACCTTTTAGAAAGACATAAGATGCAGTACATGTAGTAGATCTTTTCTTTAAGGAAATTGTTAGATTGCATGGATTACCGAGGTGTATTATCTTTGACTGATACTGTCAATTTGTTGGATACTTTTGGAAGACTCTTTGGAGAAATTTGGGTACCGAGTTTTAATATAGTTCTACATTTCACCCACAAACTGATGGATAGACAAAAGTTGTGAATAGAAGCTTGGGTAATGTTTTGAGATGTTTAGTTGGAGACACAATGGGTAATTGGGATTCTATGTTTGCACAAGTAGAGTTGGCATACAATAATTTAGTGAATAGGAGTACTAGAAAAACATCTTTTGAGATTGTAAATGGCATACAACCGAGAGGTATATCAGATTTGAGAGACATTGCCGATGAAAGAAAGAGAAGTGTTGAAAGAGTAAAATTTGTTGAGTACATGAAGACATTGCATGAAGATGTGAAAATTAAACTAGAAAAGAGTAATCAAAAATACAAAGATGGAGATGATAGATCAACAAGACATAAGACTTTTGATGTTGGTGATGAAGTGATGGTTCATTTGAAGAAAGGTACATTTCTTGTTGGAACATATGGGAAGATTAAGATGAAGAAGTTTGGGCCTTGCAAGATTTTGAGAAAATTTGACAATTGAAATGCATATGAAGTTGAGTTACCTGATGACATGGATATATCACCTATATTCAACATTTCTAATTTGTATGAGTTTCATGAGCCTGAAGAAGACATGGAAATACCGATGGATTATCCTAAGAAATAGAATGAACAAATTGAGCATATTTTTGGAGAAAAGAATTGGTAGAAGTACAAGAGGAAAATAGTATATGGAATATTGTGTAAAGTGGAACAATAGACCGATTGAAGACAGTTCTTGGATTTCATAGTCTAAGTTGGATGCAGCTTGGATCATACCTATTTCATGATTCAAAGAATGATTTCAATTAACCCCAGGTGTTTGTTTTAGGAGCATCTTGAGTCCTTGGCAATCTCATATCACCAAAAACATATTTGAGTTTGTGTGTGTTGTTTGATTAGTTCTTTGACCAAGTTGGTTCGATGTTGCTTAGTTTCCTTTGTTCGCTGATGTTGGTCAATTATCTCTCTAGTGCATGGTTGTTTTCCTTGGTGCTCAATGATGCTTGTCTAGCACTTAGTTGGCTTTGATTACCGATGGGTTTATTTTGGATTTCATTTGAGGCTGATTTGTGCATTTAATTTGGGTCACAAATTTTTTGTTGGTATCCATCATTGGGAAGAGTGTGGACCTAGATTTGGCCATTCCTTCCATTGATTATGGATCTGAAGGATGACTTGGTTTAGTAGCCTCTTGTATAAATGTAGTTGTTTGGTTAGAGTTTAGGGAGTCAATTTTGGAGGATGTTTTGATAGAAGATAGAAGATTAGAGATTATCTATAGATCCTCGCATGTTTGAGTACTTCTCTACTTGATTGTAATATATGGCTGAAACTAGGAAGGCCTTTCAACCCTACATATATGAATACATTTGGATATATTATATGAAGTACTATATTGTCTCTCTCACTGTTGTATGTTGTTTCTTCTACATGTTGTTGAGAAAGGTGCATCAGGCTAGGGTGTGCCATTTATGGCCCCTCCTGTCCCTCCTCTTGCATCAAATCTTCAAACATAACATAATGTGACTAGATATATCTTTAATCCCATATAGAGGTCCATAATTGTACTAGATTCTTCTCTCCATCTTTGTTAACTATATGTAATTCCAATTCCACATGCCAAAGTCCTCTCTTAAATCCATAAAATAGCACTAAGTGAATTAACATGGAATAATACCTAAATTTGGGTGTGCCACTATCCCTTAACTCAATAAAATCCTCATGTAACCTCTCTATTAAGAATGTTTCATAATCAAAAGGCCTAGGTTCATACATTTTTATATCTTCTACTAATACCATAGGTTCTATAGTCATTGAATCTAGAACCTCCACTCCTACAACTTGTCCACAAGACATATATGTATACTTAAGATAAGGCCTAAACAAGTCTAGCTTAAAAGGTGGACCATGTTCCCTAGTCAAGGCACCTGTCTCAATTTTGTGCAAAGCCAATTTCCATCCCATATAAACTATATCCATTTGTATGAGTTCATCACTTAACTCTACTAATTTTAATAGTTTATTATAGCTGTAATCTAAGCCAAATGATTTTGATATAGAGTCAACACAAAATTCTAAGAAAATGTCACCCTTTGGATCTTTGATACAGCTTTCCTTTTCCTTATAGTTTCTAACCAGTATTTCAAGTAATTTCATATTATTAAATACATTTGGCACAACCAACCTACCAAGATTCATCATCCACAGGTTGCTGACTGGTGCTTGCTTTTTTCTCCTCAAGTAGTGAAAAAGGAATAATTCCTAGCCATGCACCTTAGTCTAGATATGCTTAAATTTTCCATAATCATCCTCTAATTTATCTTGTTCTATCCTATTTTGTTTTTATCTCCATTATTTTGGATCGGGAGAATTCATCTGGTCTATCATGTCTTGATTAATCTTCCTTGGTGCATCCTTAACTTCACTCTTCTTTTTAGCAATAGATTCAGAGCTCTTTGCTAGTCTCTTGTTTCCTGTCTAGTTAGATGCCTCCATTTTTTCATACACTTCCTACTCAATCACTTAGCTCATAAAATTTTAATTATGGAATTTGTGAAATCAATATGGATGATTTATTTTGATCTTAGATGATTTGAAATAAATGGCATGCTTCATGCAAAGGATCCCATCACATTAATTTTATTTCCCTTCAACTCTTTCTTGAAATTTGAAATCATTATCATTATAGGTTACATCTATATATGAATGATGAAGGTGCCAAATTCTATCTCTTTTCACAATTAACACTTATCGGCATAGGTTTCACCACTTCCTTCATTAGGTATTGGTCTATCTCATTTTTCACTATGTTGCCCATGTATGTTGTGCTGATAGTATTATACGCACAAGGTTTTTGACATGATGAATACCGTTAGACACCATTAGGTATGGGTAAAATCCAAATCCATTTTTGCCTTTAATAAAAGCTACCCTGATCAATCATTGGTGTATCCATCTCTGATCAAGTCATCGAGGATCAGTCTGAACAATTTTAACTCACCCTAATAGTATGTGTCACATTGGTAGAAATTTTGTTGGTATATCTCTTAGTGATTTAAATTGTCTATTGGTGTGATTGTACTTCTATCCTACTGATTATTTATGCTAAAATATTTAACTTTGATCTACCAATCTATTTTAGTAATTGTATACCTCTTTTGTTGGTGTATCATGACCTGATTCATTTTCTTAAGGATATTAGCCAGAGTCTCACCAATAAGAAATCCTTTCAATCATGGAATCTTCATATTATACCTTTGAGTATATGTGGTCAATTTGTCCCAGTGTCACCTTGGAATTTCCAAATAAAGAACTAGATATAAAGACTTTTGAGGTAAATATCCATAAGCTAATCCTGCCAAAACAAAAAAAACAAGTAGTAACTATTCTCAAAGCATAAGAATATTTTTAAACCAGGAAAATATTTAATTTGAAAATTTAAGTTTTAACACTAGGTTGGATTGATAATTAATGTTATCCATGTGAAAGGTGTAGATAGTCAATGTGCAATTACCACATGTCGGGGTAGGATATCTATTACCAACTATGCTAATACTACTTCCTAATCTTATGTACAATCCAACCTCCTATAACACCTTGGGAATACCCCCACTCAAATATATATTTTAGATCTTCTTTGCACATACCCCATACATCAATAAATCCTAAACAAGGCCCTCCAAGAGGTACATGTTCCAACAAACATCAATACCACCTAGTTCAAGAATCTTGTGGGACACTTATCTACATCATGTGGCCTTTCATTTAATCCCTTTGATAAATCAGACTCCCCCCTCCACATCACTATCACGATCAATGATTTCATAGTGAAGCAAGTCATAATAGATAATGGTTTGACCCTCAACTTGTGCAGACTAAATTTCATCAAGTAGGTGCGGTATACTGAAGCAGACATATCACATGAGGTTATTACCATCAAATAATATGAAAACCTAGAATGTACCTCATAAGGTACCATATTTTTACCCATCAAAATGGGTCCTCAAGTATAAGAAATTATATGCTATGTTGTTGATCTTCACCTACCTTACAAAATCCTCCTCGGTTGCCCTTGGATTCATCCCATAAAGGTCATTCCCTCCACATATCATTAGTGCATCAAATTCCCACATCAAGGAACAAAAATAACCATCCATGCTTATCCACAACCCTTTACATACTACCATGTGTTAGAGGATTCATTCCCACATTCCTCTCATTGCTGTGGAATTGATATCATAACTTCTATCACCAGTTCCTCTTGATCCCATTGCAATCTAGAGACAGTGTCTCTTCTACCCTTTCCATCGTCAAGATCAACAATAGGGGCTACAGAGAATATAGCCCAAAAGATTCCTTTTTAGTGGGGTCCCTACCACTTGATCCACATATGAAAGGGTTCTCATCCTACCAAAGCACACCTAAGAAAGAGGAACCTAAAACCAAAAAAATAGGTTCATCCACATTTTTATCACACGACATTCTGAATAATCATGAGATGGATCCTAACATCAATAGATGTATACACAAAGATCCCTCACCTCACAATATTAAACTCCTCAAGTAATTCAAATATAAATACCCACATCACATAAATGGGCCACAAAAAAAGAGAATTATTAGGGTGGTGGTCTAGGACTTGAGGAAGGTGGTATGAGACACCCACAAGAAGCTTCTCATCAGCCAAGACATCAAGGTCTTGTATTTAACCACAACACTATTTACCTGTGCATACAAGGTCATTATATCAAAATTGGGAATACTATTGTGCCTAATGTTACCCTTCTATACATGTAGGGTGACATCGTGGAAGTTGAAGTTAGCCAAAAAGAGGAAATTAACAAACCCTATGATGATATATTTGACTACAAAACCTTCCTAGGAAACTATGTCCTCTACCAAATATCTTTTGGAATTTGGCTGAAGTGAGCACATATATTTTGTCATTATGGAAACATATGATACACATGAATATCACACAGGTCAGAGAGCAAGTATAGCAGAGCGCATTGCAAATTTGTCTAAGTGTAAGACAATGTTTTCACCAGTGCACCAGGACATAGTTTTTATTTACGACATTGACTGGAGTAAGTTCAGTGCTTGCACACTTGAACATAGACTCTATGATGACTAATGATGACCCATCTCATAGTGAAAGTTAGTACATGTACAGAATTAGTTATTATAGTTTTACCAAAGATAGTGTTAAGCTGACATGATAGAATATGAAGGTAGAATTGGTAAAGAGGTAAGGGATTATTTTGTTTATCAAAATAATGAATTAACAATATAAAGGGAAAAAATCCTAGATGTTAACTCTTGGATAAAGATATATGGAAGCTCACCATGTAAATTTATTATATTTAATAACTTGTATATATGTAATATGTAATTGGAAGAAGAGAAAAGCATATGTGGTAATATTGTAATGATATGATGTGAATGTAAGAGTAGCAAAAAGATACTAATGCAAGTAGCATAAGGTTACATACTTTAATCCATTTTTGTAATAAGTATACACTGTACATTACTTGTTTGGGTAGTGGGCTCATCTAGTAATCAAATTTTGTATTGACAACTTCTAACAGGGTTGAGGGTTCTAACAAGGCCTATAGTCCCTTAATCAGGACTGATACACTATATGCTTGTAATAGACTCCTAACAGGGTCAACATCCTTAACAAGATACTTTTGATTAGTGGATCTTTATGGGTACCATCCCCACTGGGGTTTTCCCTTGGCCAGGGTTTCCTCGAGAACATATCATGTGTTATGAGTTCTTTATTTCCATTGCTATGCATATTGTTTAGCTTCTTATGTTATGCATGTATAAAGATAATCTGTTATATCCATAATTGGGAAAAAGATAAAGTTTGTAGAATATTGATTCACCCACCCCTCTCAGTATTCCCTATTTCTAACAATTCATATTAGAGCTTAGTTACTCAGAGAAGAATCATTCAAGGAAAGCCTAGCAGCTTGATTAAGATCTCTATGGATATGGATCAACTACAGAAAAATCTTGAAGAAGCTCTTGAATAGATTGATATGCTTACTGATGAAAGAAACACTCTGAAAAGGAAATATGATGATGCAAAGAATCTTATTGAGAAACTAAAAAACAAGATAGAAGATCTGAAATCTGAAAAGGAATCTGAAATTCTTATTGAAGATTGTGATGACAATTTAGAAAAAGAAAATGTGATCCTTAAGCATGAACTGAAGATAACAAATCTAAAGCTTAGTTTGAAAGATGGAAATGACAAAAATGAAGCAAATCTAAGATCTGAGAATGAAAGGTTGAAGGTTGAGAATGAAGAATTAAAATCTAAACTTGGCAAAGTAACATCTGAATTTGAGAAAGTAAATTTGCAGCATGCAGAACTTGAGAAATACAATAAGATTGTGAAAGGTGAATTGACTCAATCCAAACAACAACTTGAAAGGCTATATTCAAATAGTGAGCAGATCGATGAACAAGTATCTTATGGAAAACCATCTTATGATAAGATTGGACTTGGATTTAATATATTTAGAACAAATGATGAAAGCAAGGAACCAGATCTAAAAGAATCTAAAAGCATAGATAAGAACTCAGATGAGATCAACAAATCTGATGACACACCTAAAGGAGAAGAACCACCTAAAAAAGAAGAACCACAAAACCAAGAAGAATCACCCAAAGGTATGCAAAGAGAATTCAAAGGTAGGTGTTTTGGTTGTAATACTATTGGTCACATGAAGAGAGATTGCATAGGTAAACAATTTAAACCTCTTAATGGTTATTGTTATAATTGTCATGGTTTTGGACATAGAGCTATTGAATGTAGAAGACCTAAAGTTATTGAGAATAATTATGGTAGTAGAATGTTTAGGAATACTAACAATGTAGATAAGAGACCTACTAAAGATATGAATAGAAGAAATGAAGTAGTATGTTATAGATGCAACAAGGTCGGACACATTGCTAGAAATTGTAGATCACAAATCAATCAGTAAGGACCAAGATATGGGAACAATGGAATTGTTTGTCAGATATGTAACAAGATTGGACATACAGTAAAGTTTTGTAGAATGAACAATGGAGTTTTTTATCCTAACCCTAACCCTAGAAATCATGTAAGAAGAAATGAAGATGTAGGGAACATATAGAAAGGTTGTTGTAGTAATGCAGATGAAGTGAAGTTTGTTAAATACACATATCAAGGAGACATATTTAACATTGAAGGTAATCAGAAAGGTGAAGTATCAAGTGGTAAGAATGAATACTTACCTGACCTAACTCAAAGCACTTAATTTATGAAAATTGCAGTAGATTAGGAACTTAGAATTAGTGTAGAAGTAGATTTTCAATGAATTAAGTCTTGCAAAGTTAATGTAAGATAGTTTATAATGTACTAATGCTATGGTTAAGAGCACAAAAGAAAATATTATGTTTTGCGACATCACAAGAAGTTTTAATTTTTGCAGGATAGTAGGAACAACTTTTTGGAAAGAAGCGGCAACAGAATTGAATGTGATGTCAGATCTAAGTAAGATTGAAGTAATAAAAGGTTATGATTGATGTTATTTGATTATCAAAGTGAATTGAAGTGTTTAGGAGAGAAAAGAATAGAGATTGGAAGCATTTTGCAGTGATTTGGTGAAAGATTTGAGTGCTAAATCTATGAAAGCCCTAAAATCATGAACTTGAGGTATTTATCTTGACAAATCTTTGAATCGGTATAAGGAATTTAAAGTAGTCATGGATGTATCCTTAATTCATAATGTCAGAGATACGAACAGACCTAGAATGAAGAGGGAACTATTAGAACCCTTGGAAGAAGATGATCCTAGGTTAGCATTATCATTCATACCAGATGGAGTTTTGCATTTAGAAAATGTGAGAAGTTATCTTGGATGCAAGTTAGAAACTGTCAGTGATAGTGATTTTACCAATGAACATCAGAATATTTACAATCAGGATATGTCATTGAAATAAGGATATGAACATTTGAAAGATAATGAGATTGTTCAATATGCTTTGAAGTATGAATTTGACAATGAAGAATGCATTGAGATTATTTTGAGAAGAATTCACAATGGGAAGTTTTGGCTAGAGGATAGAGTGATAGACATTACAGTTGACTTGATTCATGAAGTCACAGGTTTATCTAAAGTTGGTTCTATTCCTTTAAATGAGAAAAATATGAGAAAAATAGTCATAGAAAACACAGGTTCATCCTACAATGGTAGAGGAATTGTGATTAGCAAGATCAAACAACATGATGTTTGATATTTGTGCAAGCACCTAACAAGTAAGTTTTGTACAAATTTTAGAGAAGATGATATGATAGCTAGAATGGTACATATTACCTATTTAATTTCTATTGACAAAGTACCAGTTGATATGTGTGAAATTATGAGAATTTAATTGTTTGAAAACTTGGAGAAGATTAAGAAATCTAAGTATGCACAATTTAGATTTTCATCCTTAATCACATACATGTTTTTCCACTCATTGAGAAGATTTCCATACACCATTGGAGATGATTGGAATGATGGACAAATTGCTATGGAAAGGATAAATAAAGTATATTTGAGACATGTTATTGACAAAGTAAATGAGAGTGCTATGTTAGTAATGAAGACATTTCAAAACATGGTAACTAGTAGATCAAGAATTCCACAGTCACTTGCAAAGAAGTATAAAAATGATATATGTTTTATGGTTGACACTGACTTTACCTATATTGAAGTAGTGGAACCTAGAATTGAGTTCATAGACCCTCTTGGCTATGAGATATCTGAGGTTGAAATAGAAGAATATGTTGGTAGATTACTTAAATGTAAATTGGACACTCAGTGCAGTAGATTTGGAACTTTTGATGAGAACTTCAACTAGGGAAAAGCTATAACTAAAGAGAAGCAATCTAAGAAGAGAGTTGATAGCACTATTAAGAGAATACTGAAAGATACAGGAATGTTAGAACAAGAATTCTTAATAGCAAAATAGACAGCAGCAACAATCAGGGATATTGGATAGAAAGAAGTCTTGATTGTACCACCCTTCTCATCTAGTGTAGTATAGTAAGAACCTACACAAGTCAAGGTGAAAATAGAGGAACCAGAAAAGGAACAAGTAACAACTAGATCCACTTCCTCCACAACTAGCAAGAGAATGAAAGAAATTTCTACTGGACCAGGAAAGACATAGAAGACTTTAGTTCAACCAGTACCAAGAGAAATTGTAGAAATAAAAGATGGTGATGCTACTTTGGTTAAGAAGAAAGATTGGAAACCTAAAGTTGAAAATCTTAATGAGCAGATTATTGAAAATGGAGACATTACCAGAATGAATAAGTACTACAATCTTTATGATTATTCAGACAGACTTAATTTGGAGAATGCTATTGTGAAGCATATGATTTTGGTAGACAATAAATTTGATTATGTTCAAGGTCAAATACCTGATGAGTTGTATACCAAACTTCTAAATAGAAAGTAGAGAGCAATTGAAGAAGACACTAATATCAGAAAGAATCTTATGAAGAAGCTTTGTGATGTGAGAGATGATGAACACTTGGAGTAGATATTGAAGGCCTTAAGCACCCATTTGAGAACCAAAAGGAGAAACATTTTGATTATGGGAGGTAGATATAAAGAAGTTAATTCAAATACAAAGCAGGCAGTAATCAAGGTCATGGCAGAAAATGTTGGAGAGCCATCGGTTGCAACAGAGAAAGTAGTTGAAGCTGAACAAGAGGATATTCCTTCTCCTTTAGCTATTAACATTGAAGATGAAACTATGAATATAGAAGGTACTAAGGTCACCTTGGATACTGATGATAATGTATTCAAGAACTTAGCAAACATTGTTGACAATTCGGCTCTTGATGAACTAGATAGAACTAAAGAAACAGAGCAGACTCAATCTATCAGTGAAGAACCTAAGGAGACTAAGATTCAAACACCTATTCCTACCATAGAAGACATCAATCTTACTCCTAAGATTGGAAAGAAGAAAGAAATTAGATCTTTGTTTGAAGATTTAGGAAAGGAAGTTGATGGTGATGATTAGTTGGAACTGATCACTTCTTTGAATAAAATCATTGGCAAGAACAAGAAAGTGAAGAATCTTGAAGGGAGACTGAAGGATCTTACTAAGAAGTTACAAAGCATTGTAACTACACAAATCATAGAGGCAGACCCTTTGGAGAAAGCTAAGAAGGTAATGAGCACTTTTGACAATGAATTCACTAGCCTATCTGATATTGCAAAAGTGAGAGCTCAAGAAGCTTATGAAGCTAAAATGCTTTTGAACATTAGTCAGAATATCAAGAATGATATTAGCAGTCTTGATATTTGTATCAAGAACTTGAGGAAACATTTGGAGATAGGAAAATCATTGTACATATAGTGTACAAAACCAGATATTTTGACAGTAGAAGAGGAACATAAGATCAAGTTGAAGGAAGCTAAGATTCAGAATGAATGTAACCTTCTTTCTAAACCTAATATGAAGGTATGTGATGTTGAAAAGAAAGTTTGGAAGCTTTATGATGCAATAAGTGAATAATGATGATTTGGAATCACCATTATTTGTGTATGTGTGTGGGGAAAATGTAAGATTCACTCCTAAATTCAAATTCCCAAAGAAGAGATCCAATTTGATCAACCAAGAGGTTAATACATAATCAAATCAATCTATGAAGAATATGAGAAAGAGAGAGAAACCCTATACTTCCCTATAGTTGGATTAGGCTTGAAATCTAAAATAATTGAAGTGCAAATACTAACCTTGAATTAGGGCAAATCTAGAAAATGCTAAATTTTGGCTTTTGTATGAATTTTTTGAAGATTCTGTCACCTATTCTAGACTGGAAATGCCGAGGCAGACAAAACCCATAAATCTTTTCTCCAAATTCACACAGGTTGACTTTGACCTTTTAAAAGGTCAAAGACCACATTATTTATTTGAAGTCCGATGTCGATTCTATTCGTAGATCCTGAAAGATTGCCAAAAAGGGTATCCAAATTCACTCTCAGATCTGAGATTTCACACTTATACCTGCAAGAAAATGGGGGTTTTTGGTTGTATGGGGGGTTTGCCTTAGTCAAACCCCAATTTAGGAATTAACCTTCAAATTGAATTGAAATATATGGTGCATAAACAAAGTAATTGAAACAAATCACCTCGCTTATGTTGAAGTCCTTGTAGAGGATTCAAATCCTCAAATCCAAAAGTAGGAATGCTTCAATGGATGTAGGATGTCTCCAATCAATGGTATTTTGATCTTTAACACCAATCTTGATTTGATCTTTGCATATGAGAAGGCTTGAATGGATGGAGAAGGATGGATCTTAAAGGGGGCTCAAAGGAGATTGAATCTTTCAATAGCTAACAATGTAACTCCTTGATGGATGAATTCTTGAACACTTGAATGCTTGAAGACTTTCTTGAATGCTTGAGAGCTCTAGATGCTTGATTGCTTGAGTGTGGATGATGGATGTGAAAATGAGAGAGGAAGGCCTCCTTTTATAGTGATCTAGGGCACACTCCTCTAAATGGGCCACCTTGGAGAATTAAATCCCAATTAGGTCCTCACCTTTAGAAAATATACCTTGATTAAATACCATTAAAGGATTTACTATTTGAGAGCCCGAAATAGCCGACCCAAAAGTGGGGAATAACTTTCCCAAAACCCAAATTAGCCAGAAATGAAACTTAAAAATTCTAGTAGGAAGAGGTCAAGGTTGAGGTCAACGCTGACCTAGTCAAGTTTGAGGTTGACTTTGACCTCAAACCCTAATTTTGTCAGGATTTGCAAAAAAGGTTCCAGGAGATGCCAGAAATGTAGAATTTGGTGTCTGAGTAGGACCCAGTGTCAGGAATAGACAAAAAATCCTTTGAATGGTATGATGGACTAGGAGGTCTCATTTCTAAATCCTACCTAGAAAATAGAGCCATAGAAGAAGGAAAATCAAGAAAATCCTTAAGACCTTAACCCTAAGTTCACCTAGAATGAAGAAATCAAGTGCGGAGAAGAAGTGGAAAGCAGGGAGAAAGATAAATATATGCAAAGACCCCATCAAGGCACTTAACATGAACCCAAACCACTTACTCAGAGGGCTAAATGCTCTTAACATGGAAGTGCTTCCATTTTAAGATGATACATTAAGGCCCCACTTTAGCAAGAGTATGGACTCGATGCAAACTCTTGGTAAATGAGATAAAAATAACAAGATAATCTTATTGTAATCTAATGGATGAAGAGAAATCCAACGCCCCTAGGGACTCAAGTCTTCATCAACTCTTAGATCATAGATAAGAGAGACATCTCTAAAGAGAGAGAGAAAAAGTGTGATTACCTCACCCAATGAGAGCTTATGTCCCATTGTGAATGACATAGGAAAAAGGTGCAACTGGAAAGATGGAATTGAACCGCCTAGTGAATGTGGCTACTCACTAGTCAACCCATCAAGGATTTATCCTTAGGAGTATTCTATTCCATAAAAATAAATAACAACCAAAAGAGATCTAGTCTTAAGGACACTTCCGACCTTAAGGGATCACAATATATGTGTATTTGAAACTGGAGGGATCAAGAGATCCTAATATAAATCCATACTTTAAGGATTAGTTCCTAATCCAAAAAGAAAGAAAATTAAATTTAAAGTGTGTGTCTTCCTCAAGATTTAGCAACTTATGTGCATTACCTTTAGAAGATTTAGCATGTTTTGAATTTTTTCATAAGTGCGTGTGTGTAAAAAGTGAGCAGAGCATATGCCCCTACATTAAAGTCATTGCTAACACTTTAATAGGAGCAATGGCTTTAACAGAAACATAAACAACTCCACTGATTATGTTTCCACATCGAGATGCCCCCAGATGAAGAAAAATCAAGGGAAATATCACATAAACATACAAAGAACATGGAAGGGATCTACCTACCATGGGGTCAGTATGATCATAAGATAATATATATATAAATTTATTGCAAATGAATTGACATCATTCCCCAAAGGAAGTAGAACTGAAATCACAAAGGAGGAAAGATCACATAAGATATACGAAGAAGAATCTTTTCAGACCATGACATGGAGACCAAAAATATTTAGTGCTACCATATCTCGAATCCAAGAAGATTACACAAGGAAACATTTATGAACAATAGCACATTTACAACATAACATTGAACAACACATAGAAGAATAGAGAGACAAATAGAGGAATTTGAACAATAGTTTCAATTCTTTCATCACCTTGTACCAACTAAGTAACAAGGATCGTATAAAAGAATCTAACAACATTTAGCAAATACATTATGAGAGAAGCATAGTACAATAGGAAAACACACAACAAAGCTACCACGAAGGACAAGCCAATCAAGCATGCTGCCTACTTTCCCCATCTTGTTGTATATCATTTAGGGTAGGTGGGTAACTCACAAGAGGGACTATATCCAATATAGTAGGAATGATAGCCAGTTCCAAACAAGGATCCTCTTGAGAATCACTATGTTTGATCCTAGGTGTAAGAGTTAATTGAGATGAAAGCATACTTGGAAAATCAATGTCAATGTCAATAGTTTCATATTCATCAGTAACATTATCAATATCATCAAGAGTATCTTCATCATCCAAATTAATCAAAATAGGATCTAAGATATGAATAGAATCATCATAATCATGCATGTGAACATCATTATTAGTAACAACATTATGCATAGGTGTATCCATAGAAAGTAGAGATCTTTTAGCTTTAGCATGAGCACAACACTTTTTACAACACTCATTAGCAGATTTGTTACATTTTGATTTATTTGAAATAGGGTGAGAACTAGGAGGAACAATTGCAGGATCCATCACAGGTTCTTTAGGAATATTAATAGGATTATCAACCATAGGAGGAGCAATCACAGGATCTTTGATAGGGTTGATAGGAGGAACTTGATTAATAGAACTAGAAGCCATAGTTGAAGGAGGTATCAAAGGTATAGGTAAAATACCATGATTAAGATCCATAGGAGGTGAACTTAATTCAAGGATTTTATGATGTTTATAAGCTTGATATGATTGAAAAAGATTATCAGGGTGAGGAGGACATGAATTAGGTAAGGAAGGCCAAAATAAATCCAGAGCAGCACAATCTCTAGGCCTAGAAGGTCGATATAGACTATGATTGATCATCTTCACTTCACCATCATGAATGAACTTAAGACACTTATGTATAGGTGAAGCAATAGCATGCATGGCAGTTAACCAAGGCAAACCTAGCTTAACTTGAAATTGACCAGAAGTAGGAACCACAACAAAGGTAGTGTTCACAAGTTTTCCAAAAAGTTCAACTAGTAAAGTAATAGAACCAAATGAGGGATAAAGAAAACCATTACAAGTTTGAATCCACACATCCAATCTATCATAGAAGTCACATTGTAAGCTTTTCATAAATATATTTTCTTTAGTGATAACATTGACTACGGAGGTAGGATCAACAAGACAACCATGAGTAGGTATCTAAGCAACCCTAGTAGCAATGTAAAGGGGACCATCAGGAGCCTTAATAATATCAGAATCATCAAAGGTAATAAAAAGTTCCCGAGGTCTTTTATTCTTGAATTGTTGTTGAGGTTTAGGTTGAGGTTTCACTTTAGGTTTAGGTTTAACTTGAGGTTGAGATGGAACTTGAGGTGAAGGTTGAGGTGGAGATATAGGCTTAGCAACATGCTCCACTTGATTAACGACATGATTAAGATCATCCATTTTTGAATCATACACAATTTCCTGAGGAGATGGTTGAGCAATAGTATTAGTATCATGCATAGGTAAGGGATTCATATAAATTTGAAGGTTCTGATTGGGAGGAGAGATAGATTGATTCCCACTACTATCCAGATTATCAACAGATAAAGCTTTAGCATCAATGAGATCTTGGACCTTATGTTTTAAAGAATAACATCTCTCAATATCATGACCATTTTGATGATGATATTGACAAAAAGCATTTTGATCAAAAGATCTAGATGCAATCATAGTAGGTAAAAGAGGTCGAATAGGAGGTAAAGTAATCATATTAGCAGCTAACAACCTATTCATAATATCATGTAAAGTTTAAGAAAGAGGAGTAAACGTACAATTTAATTGAAAAGTAGTGGATGCAGAAGTGGCATTATGAGATGCAACATCAACCTGATCAGCAACTGCATTCGCTTGTTTGTTTATCTTGACATAATTATTGAATTTTTGAAACTTATTTGGATTAGGAGCAGCATCACTCTTATCAACGGGAATAGGAGCCATTGGAGTGTTACTCTCAAATTGGCTCACTTGTAATTGATAATGATGAAGTGCTACACAAAGTTGTTGAAAAGAGGTAAATTCAGTAAGCAAAATCTTATCTCTAATATCCTTTTGCAAATTTGAAATAAACATATGTTGAATATCAATATCAGGAACAAGATAAGAAATATGAGCATGCAAATGCTTAAATCTACCAATAAATTCAGTCAACTTTTCTTTAGCACTTTCTTTACAATGCATTAAATCTGTCAAAGACACTTGTGGGCCAATATTGTTTTGAAATTTTTGAATAAAAGCATTAGCAAGTTGTGGAAAGGAATCAATTGAATACGGAGGTAAGGAACAATACCACTATAAGGCCTTGTCGTGAAAGGTTCTAGCAAATAGTTTGGCTAAAATCCTATGGGCATGAGCATAATCACTGCAAAGGATTTGGAATTTTTTAACATGATGAACAAGATCTCCTTTTCCATTATAATTCTCAAGATGAGGCATATTGACTTGTTGAGAAATAGGAGTTTAGATAATATCCCTAGACAAAGGGCTTCCCATGTCACATGTAGGAATACTAAACTTGTTTTGAGTTAAGGAAGCAAGTTGTTGTTGTAAGGATGATACAGTTTGAGCCAAACTAATGATGGTGGAATCAGTAGAGGAAATAGGAGTAGCAACATTAGACACACTAGGTAAAGTGTAAGAAGTTGTAGTTATAGAAGATACAACTAGAGCAACACTAGGAACTACAGTTGAAAGTGGAGTGGAATAAGTGAAAGGAACACTATGATATGAAGGTTGTGATGTAGGAAGGGACATGGGAGGAACACTAATAGGAACAAAGGGAATCGTCACAGTCACCAAAGGAGGAGTATAGTTAGGAATACTAGGTAAAGGATTAGAAGGAGGTTCAACACTAGTGATAGGAGTAGTGAAACCTAAATCTTGAGCTTCTTGAGTTATAGGTTTAACATTGGAATGCACAAGATGAGTAATACCATGTAAGAAGTTAACACCTTGATCACTATCATGAAGAACTTTCTTAAGAGCTTCTATAGCTTGAATAGAATCTTGACCATGGTTTTATTGAAGAATCCAATTACCCATTTTATCAAGCTCAATGGAAAGTTTTTGGACTTGTTCAAGAGTAACCCTTAAAGCATCATCCTCATCGTGAGATGAGTGAGAAGATTTTTTCTCCATAGTAGGATTAGAATCATGAAGAATCAAGTTATCATCTGGGATCCTAAGGAAAGGAGAAGATTTAGGCTCAAAGGCACCCATGAGTCTATGACTTCTTCTAACCGAAATGTTATAAGTAGGACTAGTGGTAGTAAAGCTCATAAACCAATATAATGCAAATGAACTAAACTAAGAACACATAAAGCATGAATATGAAATCTAATTAGCATGCAAGATTAATCACGAAGGAAAAATCTAATACTAACAAGATAAAAGGAAAGAAAAATTAAGCATCCAAGTCCACAAAAGAAAGGAGAGTAAGTATGTCAGGTTCACCAAAATGAATAATGATGATTTGGAATCACCATTATTTGTGTATGTGTGTGGGGAAAATGTAAGATTCACTCCTAAATTCAAATTCCCAAAGAAGAGATCCAATTTGATCAACCAAGAGGTTAATACATAATCAAATCAATCTATGAAGAATATGAAAAAGAGAGAGAAATCCTATACTTCCCTATAGTTGGATTAAGCTTGAAATCTAAAACAATTGAAGTGCAAATACTAACCTTGAATTAGGGAAAATATGGAAAATGCTGAATTCTAGCTTCTGTATGAACTTTCTGAAGATTCTATCACCTATTCTGGACTGGAAATGCTGAGGTACACAAAACCCAAAAATCTTTTCTTCAAATTCACATAGGTCGACTTTAACCTTTAAAAAGGTCAAAGACTACATTATTTATTTGAAGTCTGATGCTGATTCTGTTCACAGATCCTGAAAGATTACCAAAAAGGGTATCCAAATTCACTCTCAAATCTGAGATTTCCCACCTATACCTACAAAAAAATGGGGGGTTTTTGGTTGTATGGGGGGTTTGCCTTAGTCAAACCCCAATTTAGGAATTAACCTTCAAATTGAATTGAAATATATGGGGCATAAACAAAGTAATTGAAAAAAATCACCTCGCTTATGTTGAAGTCCTTGTAGAGGATTTGAATGCTCAAATCCACAAGTAGGAATGCTTCAATGGATGTAGGATGTCTCCAATCAATGGTATTTTGATCTTCAACACCAATCTTGATTTGATCTTTGCATATGAGAAGGCTTGAATGGATGGAGAAGGATGGATCTTCAAGGGGGCTCCAAGGAGATTGAATCTTTCAATAGCTAACAATGGAACTCCTTGATGGATGAATGCTTGAACACTTGAATGCTTGAGAGCTCTAGATGCTTGATTGCTTTAGTGTGGATGATGGATGTGAAAATGAGAGAGGAAGGCCTCCTTTTATAGTGATCTAGGACACACTCCTCTAGATGGGCCACCTTGGAGAATTAAATCCCAATTACATCCTCACCTTTAGAAAATATACTTTGATTAAATACCATTAAAGGATTTACTATTTCAGAGCCCAAAATAGCCGACCCAGAAGCGGGAAATAACTTTCCCGAAACCCAAATTAGCGGGAAATGAAACTTTGAAATTCTGGTAGAAAGAGGTCAAGGTCGAGGTTGACCTTGACCTGGTTAGGGTTGAGGTTGACCCTGACCTAGTCAACGTTGAGGTTGACCCTGACCTAGTGAGGGTCGAGGTCGACTTTGACCTCAAACCCTAATTTTGTCAGGATTTGTAAAAAGGTTCTAGGAGATACCAAAAATGCAAAATTTGATGTTTGAGCAGGACCTAGTGTCAGAGATAGACAAAAAATCCTCTGAATGATATGATGAAGGTCTAGGAGGTCTCATTTCTGAATCCTACCTAGAAAATATAGCCATAAAAGAAGGGAAATCAGGAAAGTCCTTAAGACCTTAACCCTAATTTCACCTAGAATGAAGAAATCAAGTGTAGAGAAGAAGTGGCAAGTAGGGAGAAAGCCAAATATATGCAAAGACCCCATCAAGGTACTTAAGATGACCCCAAATCACTTACTCGATGGGCTAAATTCTCTTAACATGGAAGTGCTTCCATTTTAAGATGATACAATAAGAATATTGCAAAATTAGAGGAATAGAAAAATGAGGAGACTCACTCTTTTGAGAGAACACATCTCTATGAAGTTGAGTATGATTGAAGAATAGTTAGAAGAATGTCTTACAGCTAAGACATCCTTTTAAAAATTCAAATTTGACAACCTCCAAGTTTGTCAAATAGCAGCTTATGGATTGAGCATATTACTTAATGTGGTAGATTCCATCAAGAATTCATGGGAAAAATAGAAGCTATGAAAGCTGATTTTGAAGATTATGTTGCAAGCCTACCAGCTTTGCAATAAGAAAATGAAGGTATAATCTTTTTTGGGATACAATTTTGTAATCCTCCCTACCTTATTTTGTCATTGTTGTCAAAGGGGGAGAGATATTAGAGCATAAAATTGATATATTTGATAAGGATTGATACTCTTAGGGGGAAAATTGTATTAGAGTTTATATTTTGAGGAGTTATAAGCATAGTCTACATATTCTATACTATGGCCACAATTTTGATACAATTTTGAGATTTTGACTTGTACACTTAGCCAATTTTCTCATATGTTGCCACCAATGACAAAGGGGGAGATTGTTGGAAATTTGGCTAAAGTGATTACATAGATGTTGTCATTATAGCAACATATGATCACATGGAGATTGCATAGGTCAGAGAGAAAGTATAGCAGAGCACATTGCAAATTTGTGTAAGTGTAAGACAATGTTTTCATCAGTGCACCAGGACATAGTTTTTGTTTGTGACATTGACTGGAGTAAGTTCAGTGCTTGTGCACTTGAACATAGACTCTATGATGAATAATTATGACCCATCTCATAGTGCAAGTCAGTACAGCATGTACGGAATTAGTTATGATAGTTTTACCGAAGACAGTGTTAAGCTGACAGGACAGAATATGAAGGAAAAATTGGTAAAGAGTTAAGGGATTATTTTGTTTATCAAAATAATGACTTAACAATATAAAGGGACAATATCCTAGATGTTAAATCTTGGATAAAGATATATGGAAGCCAACCATGTAAAATTATTATCCTTAATAACTTGTATATATGTAATATGTAATTGGAAGAAGAGAAAAACATATGTGGTAATATTGTAATGATATGATGTGAATGTAAGAGTAGCGAAAAGATACTAATTCAAGTAGCATAAGGTTATATACCTTAATCCATTTTTTTAATAAGTATACATTGTACATTACTTGTTTAGGTAGTGGGCTCATCTGTAGTTAGATTTTGTATTGACAACTCCTAACATGGTTGAGGCTTCTAACAAGGCCTATAGTCCCTTAATTAGGACTGATACACTATATGCTTGTAATAGACTCCTAACATGGTAAACAACCTTAATAGGATACTTTTGATTAGTGGATCTTTGTGGGTACCATCCCCACCAGGGTTTTCCCTTGGCCGGGGTTTCCTCGAGAACACATCATGTGTTATGAGTTCTTTATTTCCATTGCTATGCATATTGTTTAGCTTCTTATATTATGGATGTATAAAGATAATCTGTTATATCCATAATTGGGAAAAAGCTAAAGTTTGTAGAATACTGATTCAGTCCCCCCTCTCAGTATTCCCTATTTCTAACAATATCCATAAAACTCATTGACCTTCCAGTCATCCACCCCCAACTCATAGACTAGGATCAACCAAGCAGTCCACATATTGATGAGTTCCACAATGAGGACGCACTCCTAAAATTCATGGGAAAATAAGAACAACAACATGACTAGGGGCATTCTTCAACACATTTCTATAAGCTAGATCCTAGGGGATACTTTGGGGAAGAGGAAGTCTTTATCCACAAGACTAAAAATTTTTTTAAAAAAAAAATGAGTCTTTTGGTGAAAACCCCTATGGAGCACTTTTTTACTCCAAAAAAGTAAAAACAAAGGGTGTATCATCAATTGAAACCTCTCTAGGGTGCTATAATATGAGGAATCACCTCTTCCTATTATCTATGATTATAGGCTAGAGAAGTCATATATACTTATCAAAGAAACCAAGCCTATCAATCTAGGAATCAAAGAATGCCCTAGAGTAACATACATCGCTTCATCACTATCAGAGGCCAAAGAGACATCTTTCACAACACTTCTCTAGGAAGCTACAATAAAAATTTTATGGTCTTATACTCATATGCTTAGATTGGTCCCCAACTTGGTTGTCCATCATCTGATAGTAGACCCATGTGCCAAATTAGTCAATAAAAAGCTTCACAAAATGCACCCCAAGGTGGCCTTTCTAGTAAAAGAACTATAAAACCTCCTATAAGATAAAATCATATGTGTCATTGAATATTCAAAATGGATTTACATCTTGGTGTTAGTTGCCAAACCATTGAGAGAAATCATAATATGCATGGACTTCTGAGACCTCAACAAGGTATGTTTGAAGGATGATTTCCCTCTACCAAAAATTGATATTATTTTTGACCTTATTTTCAGGCATGAGATGTTCTCACTCATGGATGGGTTCTTTGGCTATAATTATATATGCATCACAAAAGAAGATCTACATAAGACAGCATTCACAATATGATGAGGTACCTTCTAGTATAACATGATGCATTTTGGTTTGAAAAATGTAGGGGGCACATATGAAAGAGCCATGAATGTCATATTTCATAACACTATCCACAAGATCCTTAAAGATTATGTGGATGATGTTATGGAAAAAAAAAAAAAGTTAGACCATCTCAATATGCTAGGATGTCTATTTGATTTCCTTCATCATTATGGTTTAAAGATTAATCCAAAAAATTTCATCTTCAAATTTGTTGGTAGTTCCCTTTGATCTTCAACTTGTAGATTTATACTTTGATGGATAACTTAAATAACACTTTGACACTATCACCACTCCAAAGTCTACAAGAAAGAGGGCCAATTAACAAGGATCAAAAGAGATCCTCCTACACTTTGAGCCTTAATGCTCAGGCAGGTGTACCCTTGATTCACTTCTTCAAAGGAGTCATAAAATGTTATGCCAATATACTCTTTACTAACTGATGTAAGATTTTATCATTTAATTTGTGTGTGTGATTGATAATGATGAACTGCATCCAGAGAGGAGACTAGTGCCTTATCCCAGGGTAAAGAGTCACTAAATAACATATATCACCCTGAAACCTTAACTCAAATACATATAAACTCAGAGTAAGTGCTTTGCCTATTACTCCCCTCACTCCCAAACATGATCATCAAATTCCCATCTAACAATGAACTCACTAAAATCACCCTAAAGGCTTTGATCCTAACTTTGTCAGGAACTCCAAGCTGATCTCACAATACTCTTTGTTTACCATATGCTAATCCACTTTGTGACCTTAACATATATGAATCCATAATTAGAAAAGAAGACAATTAGAGATTTAAGACAAGAATTCAAATGTATTCTCATTAATTTTCATAAATTAATATATTTCTAAGCAACAAAATACCAAAGGAAAAGACCCAAAATCAAAATCTCTTCACTCAGTGTAACACCATTCACAACTAGCCCGGGACCAAAGAAAGTTTTGGAACCCACACAAAATCAAAATTTCTACAACTTATACTCCCTAGTCATCTTGGAATTCTCAAAGAGAATGCAACAAGCTTCGGATGACTTAGGGTTAGGGTTTCAACCACCTAACCAACTAGAAATGGTTAAAAATTAATTACAGGGGAAGAAAACTAGTCAACCAAGCCTGAGAAAGATTTGCACTCATGATAGATCTCTGGGAAAGTACTGCAAATTATGAAAAATTTGAATTGTCAACCATTTTTGGCCACCTGCAACACACCTCAAGCACAAAATCACATAGTGCAAGTCCTACAAATGAACACGGCACACCCTAGAGCACACTGCAACAGTAAACAGATCATTTCCCACCAGCTCCAGTCACCTCTGCATTGAATTCTAGTCCATCTTGTCACTGGAAATGCTTCAAAAATTTGAATTTTGAATAATAATAGTCATTTCCATGTCTCTTGCAGCAAATCTCTAGTCGACATTTGAATATGAAACAACTTTAAGTCCTGATCGTGAGATCTTCATGTTTCACGGTCTTTTAAATCTAAACTCGACTCCCACCCTAGGTTAACCTCCAATGAACATGCAACAATGCATTTCCCATTCATGAAAATAAAACCTAACCCATCACTTAACTCCGTGACTTGGCGACCCAAAGAAAAATCTAACCTCAGTCCCACATCTAGCGAACAAGCAACCAAAGGACACCACCAATTCACAAAACATTTTATCCATCTACTAGAAAGTTTAGCGATTCTACAAATGCTTGTTCACTGAACCACTAAAACATTTAGAGAATCACCGTATCATTTTGTGAATGAGAAAAAATCATTAAAATTTATCAGCCGCTAAACACTTATCCGTACCACCAAAAGACTGAGAAACCTTGACCGGGCCTGCATCAGGAAGATCAATGGTCATCTAAAGTTTGCAAGGACTTCCAAGATTCTATCAGATTTCACACCCACCATCGGATTGAGGATCTCCTCCCTGCCCTGACAACCCTCTGACATGATACAAAATCAATGGCCATCACAGGATCTTAAGCCTTTGACACTCTTGATGATATCACACGCTGTTCATCGATCCATTGACAAGATTAGGACCCACTGACACATCTAAAAGCTTAGGTCCCACTGAAAACAAGCCACTATGCAAATACATGGATAATTCAAATAGTGCCAACTATGCATATGTGTCAATGGACCCACCTGCCTTCCTTATGAGAATCAACAGCTATCGCTATACTGCTGCATTAAAGGTCGAGCATGTTTCATTAATGGTATAACGACAACCACAAGATTAAATCAGACTTTAATCCACCTAAATGCCAAGAAGATTGGTCCCACTAATAGGATTCCACCTCATACTATGTGGACCAATAAAATTCCTCCAAATCAGAATACCCGGCAAGTGGACCCGCTTGAAAGGAAAAGCTACGTCATCAAGAAAGATCAATGATCAGCGCAAGATCTCAAGCCTCTGACACATCCCTTAAGAACTTATGCTAACCGTTGGATGGAGATGTTGTCAGAAGACTAGGCCTAGAAAACTATGTGAACATGCGACCAAAGAAAAGGAAACTGCCACGCCAAGTCGCAAATAGTTAAGAGATAAACCACTAGGAACATGAGAATATGCAACCATAGGTAATTGCTAGTTCATAGAAAGTTAAGAAATGATCGGTAGGCAACACGCAAACAAGCGACAAGCTGAGAAAGAAATGCGCACATGCAAATTATAACTTTTAAGTGACCTGATAAAGTAACATGAAATTATAACAAGGCTAGGGTTAAAACAAAGGGCTTTTGATGTAATGGCTACTTTTTTGAATATTCTTCTTAGGGCTTTAGCTAGAGACATGAAAAATGAGACAGAGACTAGGGGAAACATGCTAGGGCCATGAAATTTTTTGCACATGCTAATAGTGGCTTTGTCTGGGGATGTATGTCTCCTACAAGCATAGCAAGGACTTAAAATCATTGGTTTGAAGTAGACCACCCCACTGGAAAAATTTGTAGACAACAAGGAACAAGTAAGGTAGAACAGGCAATAGGACCAAAAAACTGATAGGCCAGGACAAAACAGGGTAGGGGTAAGCAACTATTTATAGAATTTACAGTATATACAAACCTAACTACTATTCATGGAAAATAGAATACCTTCAATTGAAGTATTTCTTCAAGAATTTTCCATGAACTGGAAATTCCTGAATATCACCATTTAATTCCTTGACAATATATGAATCTTGGCCCCATTTCTCATGAATTAGATATGGCCCTAGCTAGATGGGATCAAATTTACCATTTTTTCCTTTATCCTCCAATCTAGCATTCCAAACTAATACCAAATCACCAGGCTCAAACCTTCTATCAATAGTCTTCTTATCATACAAATTCTTAACCTACAACTGCAATTTGGCATTCCTTGCAACTGACTCTCTTGTAGTCTCATCTAACCTAATGAGATCCTCAATTCTCAATTGCATCTCATCATCTATGTCATCATCATATAACTGAATAAATTTATACATTTCCAATAAATTATTCTGAGGCATCTTGCATGTATTCCATATACTAGGCCAAATGGTGCACAACCAATTGCTCTCTTCACAATTACCCTATCAGCCCATAGAGCTAATGGCAACTTTGAATTCCATTCTCTCTTATTCTTTTCAAGAATCCTCTTTAGAATTTTAATCAAACTCTTATTAGTAGATTCTTCCTGTCCATTTCCTCATTAGAAATCTGAATTCCTAAACCTTTGCAAAAGCTCTTATATTCAACAAACCTGAAGCACATTGCATTATCACTAACTATCCTCTCAGAGAAACCAAATCTTGTAACAATATTATAAAACAAAAAATCAATTGCCACCTTACTAGTTTCATTTCTTGTAGGTATAGCCTCTACCCACTTTTTAAAGTAATCAGTGGCAACTAAAATCCATGAGTGTCCTCCACTAGACTTGTTTGGTATCTCCCCAATGAAATCAATTCCCCATTGTTGGAAAGGAGCCTGAAATTCTACTAGTTTCAATGGCACATTACCTAAAAATTTAAGCCTACCAGAGAACCTTTGACAAGCATCACACCTCCTCACCAACTATTCTACATCCCTGAAGATTGTGGGCCACCAGAATTCTACTCTTAGGATTTTATGAGTAGTTGTTTTACCCATATAATGGCCACCACAAACTCCCTCATGCATTTCCTTCAAAAACTTGTTAGCCTGATCTTCATCTACACATTTCAAAAGTATGCAATCCAAATTCTTTCTATACAATTTACATTTCACAATTACATACTTGATGGCCTATAATTTCAATGTCCTCTTTTGATTATCATTCATATTATTTGGACATTTCATGTTTCTCAAGTAATAGATGATATCTTGATACCAAATACAATCATCCATATCACATGTATAATCAATTTCAGAATGATTTACCTAATTTGCATCCAGATTGGATTGAGCCATTAGTTTTGCCAATCCTTGTCCTCTAACCAATTTAGTAATCTAGACATCAACATTGAATTCTTGGATCCTATTGATCCATCTACATCTTCTTCCAGACACCTCTTTCTATGAGAAAATATCCTTTATAGCTACACTTGGCACAAAAGCAATCACAACCGCTCCCATCAAGTAACACCTAAAAGCCTTGATTGCCTTCACAAGTTCATATGCTTGTTTTTCATTTATGTCATACTTCAATTCAGCAGCCTGCAAAGATTTACTAAAAAATGCAATAGGCTGCTCAAAACCATCCTTATTCTTTTGTAACAAAACTACAGCAATAGTGTGAAAAGATGCAAAGGAAAAGATATGCATTGGAACATTATAATCTGGTGCCTTAAGCACTAGTGCATCTTTGATAGCCTACTTGATATTTTTGAAAGCCTGATCAGGCTCACCCTCCCAATTGATTGCATATCCCTTCTTCAACATCCTAGAAATAGCTCTAGTAACCTCTGCAAAATTTGTCACAAACCTCCTTAAGAAATTGACTTGACCAAAGAAGGACTGAATCCCCTTAACATTCTTTGGCCTCTAAATTTTTTCAATAGTTGCTACCCTTTCAGGGTCAATTCTTACTCCTTTCTTACCAACCAAATGGCCAAGAAACTTACCTTTTATGACACCAAAAGCACATTTCCTTGGGTTTAAAGAAATGTCAAATTCCAAGGCCCTCACAAATATCTTTTCTAAATGAATACAATGATCTTCTTACTTCTTGTAATAGGTAGTTAAATCATCTTGATATACAACAAGGAAATCATTTATGAAATCTGAGAAGGCAACATCCATTACCCTCTAAAAAGTAGAACCAACATTTGTGAGATGAAAAGGCATTCTCACATAAACATATGTACCCCAAGGTGTAGTGAAAGTTGTCTTGAATTTCTCTCATTCCTTGACAATTACCTGATTGTAACCAGAGAAACCATCCATCATTGACATCAATTCTGATTTGGTTAGTCTCTGCAACATAGCTTCCATATTGGGCAGACAATAATTATCTTTTAATGAGTTGATGTTCAAATTCCTGAAGTCCACACAAAGCCTGATGTCACCATTCTTCTTTCTCATAGGAATAAGGTTTGAAACCCAAAAAAAGTTCCTTATAGGCTTGATAATTCTAGCATCTCTCAGCTTCATTAATTCTTCTTGCATCTTGGGTGCCAAAGTGGGATTAATAGGCTTTTTCTTTTGCCAGAAAGGTTTAGCATCTTCTTTCAATAGAATAATATGCTGAAACAAATCTTCTCTATAAACCTTAAGGTCATCATATGACCATGAAAAAACATGCTTGAATTTTCTCAATAATTCAATCAAAGATTTCTTTACCTTTTGAGATATATCTCTACCAATGTATACCCTCTTGGGTGCTTCATGTGCTCCAAGATTTATCTCCTCTAGATCAACATGATCTTCTCTTTTGATATTCTTTTGAACTCTATCCTAGTTATCAAAGATAGTCTCCAAAACAACAATCCCCTTGGGCACCTTGTTAGTTTTGAGTTGAATGACCTCATTGCCAAAGACAACCTCTTTTCCTTCTACTGACTCAACCAAGGCTGAAGAATCAAATTCCTGACCATGATAGTGATCTTTACAATTCATAAACTTCAAGATATCATTATCATCATCAAAAACTTGCCAATTTTCAATATTATCTAGTATGCTAGGCCTAGCTTGAATTTCAATTTTAGAGATACCAGAGAATGTAATATCAGTGGGATTGATTGCAATATTGGCTAACAAGTCAACCATCTTATTATTGCTCCTATCCTTCCACTCAATATTGAAGGCATCAAAATGTTCAATCAAATACCAAACTGCATTCGTATATTGTTTTAGCCTTTTGTTCTTGGAAGCATATTCTGATCTGACTTGGGACACTACCAACTCAGAATCACCAACAACACTTAAGCACTTAATACCATGTTTTTGTGCCAACCTCAATCCTAACAAAAAAGCCTCATATTCTACTATATTGTTGGTACAAAAGAAATTCAATGTGAAAGAAAACTTGTAGGTGTTTCCATCAGGAGAAATAAGTAAGATACCTGCTCCTGCTCCATCTTTGGAATTTGCACCATCAAAGCACATTACCCACAAATCACCCTTCATAGAAATAGCACTTACCTCAATAGAGATAGGTGACAAAGTAGGCTCATTTTAAAATATAGGGATCTCTACCCTAAAAGCATTAATATCAGTATCCAAAAAACATGTAGTTTCATTTTCAATATTTCTCTCAATCATGTGGCATACTCTTGGCTCTCATTCAATCTTGAAAAACTAATCATCAATATTGAAAGTGGCATAGGATAGATCACACTATAAACTTCCACCCATGGTAGCACTTCATCTTCTAGATAGAAACATCCCATAATGAGGAGGTATGTCCACTACCAAAATAATCATTGTCAACTCTTTCTCTGGATATGTTGCCAGCCTATATGGCATTGCATTGATAGTCCCAATAACTAGTACCTCCCTCTGATCCATTGCACAACATCTACCTTGCACTATATGAACTTTAAGGCCCAAATTCTCCATGATTTTAAAAGGCATAACAGTATTAGAGGCACCACTATCAATCATACAATTCCTCAACTTCATTCCATTCACAAGAACACTTAAAAAGAATGGATCAATATTTTCAATGCTGGCATTGACAGAACTATCCAAATATATTTGATTAATTTGAGACACAATTCCCTGAGTAGCAACACCTTTCAAATCTTTATCTTGAGATCCATTGCATGCAACATCATTGTTATGAACATTATCTACCCATGCAATAGCTCTATCTTTGTGTTCAGGGATCCTCAACAATTCTGACAATGGAACCTTAACTATAATTTGGGACAATCCATATAACATATCAACAAGATCAGAAGAAGGAATCTCAATATGCACTACCTTAATATCCTTTTGTTTATCTAATACATTAGGTGTATTGGCCATCCTCATTTTATCAATCTTAGCCATTATGTTAATTGGCCTCTCAATCTCACTAAAAGTCTTTTCAATTCCAACTCCCTTAGGCTCACAACTCTTACCTTTTACATTCTTGAATTTCACCATGTGATCACCTTTTGATTTGTTCTCATTAGTCCCTCCAGAGTTGGCACTCTTTATGAACATTCCTATAGCTTTCTCATTTGTATTCCTTGCCATCATGCCTCTAGTTTGCACCTAGGCAATCATTTCTGTAGTAATCCTATCCATCTCTTCTCTAGAAGGTCTTCTCAAATTTACTGTCTCAGAAGAAGAGTTCATGTTACATGTCTTCCTATCAATGTCTTCCCTATCAGAAAAAACTTCTTGATGAAAAAGGGCCTAATTGTGTCTCTTCACATTTACATCTGCCTCTTCATCAAAATCAAAATCTTATTCATATCCTAGATATGAAGAAGCCATGTTGCATCCAACATCATCTTGATCTTCTTCTTGATTTATCTCCTCATTGCCACAATCCTGATTTGCAGCCATAGAATGTGCAACCACATAATGCTCTATAGAATGAGGGGACTGGCATGCAACACACCAAGGTATGTCCTCCATGACATTTATTAAAGCTTTTTGTAGAGGGTTAGGGACACCTCTATCATTGTTATTTCTTACAGCAGGGACAATAGGCTTGCCATCCTTCCATTGGGTGTTGTAGGGGTAGTTCTGCAATCTATTTTGCTTATTGAAATTGTTGTTGAGCTGAGGCCTTTCATTGGTAGGAGCACTAATGTTCCTATTTGTAGGTGCCTTCAAATCCTTCAATGCATTGAGCACTTTATCCAATTTATCTTCTTCTTTCCTCCTAGCTCCAACATTCTTATCATTTTCTATTTTATATTTTCTATCCCCAAACAACTTTGGATCATCTCTCTTTCCACCCAATTTCTTTGATATTTTCATATTATTCTCAATGTTGACTACAATCCTAAAAGCATCCCTAAGAGTTCTTGGTTCCTTGTCCCTCAACAAATATCCCATCTTTCCATCAAATGCATTGAAGTATGTGGTTAGATAGACATTGTCATCTAACTACATAACTTGGAACAACTTATGCATAACCTTCTGAAATCTCATATTGAATTCAACTACAGTCTCATTCTGATTTTTCCTTATGGTATTGAATTCATTCAATATGAAACTAGGATTAGGCCTATCACCATACTGCTCTTTAAAACATCTCTCAAAAGAGTCCCAAGTATCAATACATTTATGAGGAAGTCTCTTAAACCAATCTCTAGCATCCTCCATTAGAGATTGAACAAACAATTTCATGACTACATCCTCATGCTCTACCTCATAATCATTAAGCATATCAACAAATAACTTAAGATGGTCCTCACAACTAATAGCATTATTACTAGCAAACTTAGGTACCTTATCTCTTATATCACTTGGAAAAGCATTTAGGTAACTAGGAATTCCATCAAAACTAATTTTCCTATAGCCTTCTAATTGCATAGGTCTTCTTGAAAACTTGAACTAGTGTTAACCCGAGGGTCAACATTAGCATTTACATTTCTATCTACTTGTGCCTTTGACTGCTACCTAGGATCAAAACCTATCCTAGCAGATGAAGATGGAATTGAACTAGTAGCATTACTAAGTGGAACAATAGTATTCATAGATGGCATACCTAGTTCAGTAGTAGATGGACCAAGAGCATTAGCTGATGAAGCTTTCAAGAATTGGATCTTTCTTCTCTTTTCTACAATGGAAGCTTCAATTTTATCCTTCTCTAATTCTCTTGCAAGGTCCTCATCTTCTTTTCTTCTTCTTTCTATCTCTATGTCCTTACTTGAATTGGGTGGTGGGACCCCTATGTTAGGAACCTATGTGTTCCTTTTGTTTATTCTATTAGTGTAGTGTTGTTGGATGCATATGCTTTGTAAGTCATCCTATTAGTTTATTTTATTATCCCACATGCATAGGTAGTATTACTTTTCTAGATCACACTTAGTATATAAGTGGGTGTTGAGTCCTTTGTTGGCACCGAAGAGTTTATTGTATTGAGCTTGCTTAAAGGAGGTTACCCCCTCGAAGTGGCCCATGATCAATAGACTCACTCTGAGTTCTACTTTGCTCTATATTTTTGTTATTTCATGCATGTTCATTATAGCATTGCTGGAGGTTCCTCTCATCTGGTATCAGAGCACTTTCTTGGGCTCGCTGGTGGAAATTCTTTTTTCCATTTCAGGTTCTTCAGGTTCTTCTCAAATCTCATTTGTGTTACAATTGGGTTATTTCAAATTACAGAAATTCTTGTTCTTGTGATATTTCAATTTTGTTGTATCTAAGTTTTCTGTATTTTCGCCATAGCTTCCTTGCTTCTTTCTGGTTTCCTCTCAAAGTTTCTCAGCACCCCCGACATACCCTTTCTCATACTTCCTTCCTTGAGGACCCTAACCCCAATTCCCCATTTTTAAGCCTTAAATCCCTTATTTCTCAAATTTTAGGGTTTGCCCTAACTTTTTCATTTCTCAGCCAATCGCCACCAAATCAAAGAAACAAGGTTCATTTCCTCATTCTTCTCCTTTGTCCCTCTTAGACCGCTTTTCCCATTCTGCCTCCCCACCCCTGAAACCCTCATTTTTCTTTTTTCCTTTTCATCAGAAAATGCATATCCACTCTTCGAACCCTCATTACCCATCTGCATTTTGCCCAACTCCAAGTTTGCCCTTACTGAAAACATTTCTATTTCTCTTTTTCTTCCCATTCCCCAAAAAAAAACAAAAAAAAACCCTGCTATATGGTTGTCACCCGTACAGGAGCAAAAATCATGGAGGAGGAACTTGCCTCCCTCAAGACCAGACTTCAAGATCTGGATGAAAAATTTCTCAGTCTCACTCTTCAACAGTCAAGCCTAAACCGAGGCCATTCTGCCGACACTAGTTCTAGCCCTTTTCATGGACCGAAGCTTGATTTTCCTTGCTTCGATGGTGCTGATCCAACTGGATGGATTTAGCGGGCAGCACAGTATTTCAGTTTGCATAATACTACAGATTTCAACAAAGTTTCACTTGCATCTTTTCATTTGGAGCATGACGCTCTTCAATGGTTCTGTTGGTACATCAAGGCTAACAATGATCCCACCTGGACAAAATTGTGTACACTTCTTTTGAAGCATTTTGGCCCTAGTGATTTTGATGACTTCACAGGTGCACTCACTAAACTTCGACAAACAGGAACAGTGAGAGAATACCAAACAGAGTTTGAAAAATTAGCTAATCACACAGAGGGATTGTCTGATGAATTCTTTCATAGTTGTTTAATCAGTGGTTTGAAGGATGCACTCCTATCTGAAGTCAAAATGTTTCGGCCCACTACTATGATGGAAGCCCTTGGGTTGGCAAAATTAGCGGAGGACAAGATCAATGCTTTACAATGATCCAGATCTAATTTTGTTCCATTTCAAAATGCAGGCTCTCAACACCCTCTGGTCACACCAACTCCCAAAACTACTCCTATCAAGCACTTGTCTGGAACAGAGATGCGAGCCCGTCGGGAAAAAGGGCTTTGCTATAATTGTGATGAGAAATGGTCCTGAGGCCATAGATGTGTGCAACAAAAGCTCTATCTCTTGGATGTGGATTCCCCACCCGAATAGGAAGAGTATGAAGATGCTCAAGAAATAGTAGATGAAGAGGTTGAACCAGAAGCCCAACCAGAGATATCTATCCATGCTTTGGCCGGAGTCACTACCCCAAAAACCATGTAGGTTCAAGGTTACTTCAAGAAGGTCTCTCTTACTATCCTCATTGATTCTGGTAGCACTCACAACTTCGTTGACCCCAACATAGCCAAACGGGCTGATTGCTTTGTTCATCCCTGCTCTAACTTTGAAGTCATGATTGCTAATGGGGGCACTTTACCTTGCAAAGGGAAATGTCGCAATGTGTGTCTCTCTATTGGAGATTATACCCTATGCTCTGACATGTTTGCCTTGCCCTTAGGGGGCTGTGATGTGGTTTTGGGTGCCCAATGGTTACGCACTCTTGGTCCCATTCTCTGGGATTTTTTTGAACTTTGGATGAAGTTTTCAGTTAGTGGGCAACAACACACTTTGACAGGCTTGCAGCCCGGGTCTCTCAGCATCATCAGTTCACATCATATCAAAAATCTTCTTAAGAAGAATTCACATGGTGTCATCGCTCAGCTCCATTCCATCCAAATGCAGCCATCAGCAGTCTCTAGTACTCCTGCAGATCTACAACAAATTTTGTATAAGTATTCCACTATATTTGCTAAACCTACGGGCTTGCCACCATCTTGTCCAGAGGACCACCATATTCAGCTCCTTCCTAGTAGCATCCCACCCAATATCAGGCCCTACTGCTACCCCTTTCATCAAAAGACTGAAATTGAGATGCTTGTTCATGATTTACTGAAGCAAGGTATTATTCACCCTAGTACTAGTTCTTTTTCATCTCCAGTTCTACTGGTCCGCAAAAAAGATGGGTCTTGGTGACTCTGCATTGATTTTTGAGCCCTTAATAATATCACCATAAAGGATAAGTTTCCCATTCCAGTTGTTGATGAACTTCTTGATGAGCTTTATGGCACTCATTTTTTCTCAAAGTTGGATCTTCGTTCTGGGTATCATCAAATTAGGGTCAATGAGGAGGATATTCCTAAAATAGCCTTCTGCACACATGATGGTCACTATGAATTTTTAGTCATGCCCTTTGGCCTCACTAATGCTCCTTCAACATTTCAGGCAGTGATGAATAAAATATTTTGGCCCTACCTCAGAAAATTCATTCTGGTTTTCTTTGATGATATTCTCATTTATAACAAAACTTGGGCTGAGCATCTCCATCATCTGGAAGTCATCCTGCAACTTCTCTCTGATCATCAACTCTATGCAAAAATGTCAAAATGTGTGTTTGGCTAGAAGGAAGTGGAGTATCTTGGGCATATTATTGCACACCATGGGATTCGGGTGGATCCTACCAAAATAGATGCCATGAAAAATTGGCCACATCCTCAAACTCTCAAGAGCCTTCAAGGTTTTTTGGGTCTGACTGGCTATTGCTGGAAGTTTGTCAAGAATTATGGGAAGATTGCAACACCATTGACAACTATGTTAAAAAAGGATGCTTTTACCTGGACCCAGGTTGCTGAGAATGCATTTGCACAACTGAAACAAGCTATGTGTAGCACACCTGTTCTTGCTATGCCAAATTTTTCTAAGCCCTTTACTATTGAGAGTGATGCTTGTGGCAATGAACTGGGTGCTGTTCTCCTTCAAGATGACCATCCTATTGCATTCACTAGCAAAGCTCTTTCTGGTAAGAATCTAGCCTTATCTACATATGAAAAAGAAATGATGGCTATTTTGCATGCTATACAGAAGTGGTGACCATACCTCCTTGGGAGTCATTTTTGTATCAAGACTGATCACCAAAGTTTGAAATACTTCCTGGAGCAACGAGTATCCTCCCCTGCACAACAGAAATGGGTCAGTAAACTCATGGGGTATGATTATGAGATCACCTACAAGAAGGGTAAGGACAATATTATGGCTGATGCTCTTTCCCGCACATTTGATGATCAAGCTTCACTTTTAGCTATTTCTATGCCAATCCCAAATTGGTTAGAATCTATTCAACAGGGCTATGTCAGTGACCTCTCTTTATCTCAGATCATTCACCAGTTGGCCAATAATCCTTCTATCGTACCACATTATTCATGGGATGGTGCTTCTCTCCACTATAAGGGGTGTCTAGTGCTTCCTCAAAATCCAGATTTGCAATAGGCTGTCTTTTATGAACTCCATGCTTCTCCTTCAGCAGGACATTCTAGGTTTCTCAAGACTTATGAGCGGGCAAGGTAAAATTTTTTTTAGAAAGGAATGAAACAGATGATTCAACAGATGGTTGCTGAATGTGATACCTGCCAATGCCACAAGGGTGAAATGAACCTCCCTCCTATTTTATTGGAACCCTTGCCCATCCCTACATGGATTTGGACTGATATTTCTATGGATTTCATCGAAGGGCTTCCTAAATCTAGTGGCAAAATAGTGATTTTGGTTGTGGTTGATTGTCTCTCCAAATATAGTCATTTTTGTGCCCTCAACCACCCCTATACTACCTCCTCAATTGCACAGATCTTCATGGACCAGATCTTTCATCTACATGGACTCCCTTCTTCCATTGTCTCTGACCGTGATGTAGCTTTTAAGAGTCATTTTTGGACAGCATTGTTTCAGCTAGTTGGTACCAAACTGAAGATGAGTTTGGGTTATCACCCACAAATTGATGGTCAGACCGAAATCATCAACAAATGTTTGGAAATTTATCTTCGCTGCTTCACTTCTGAACAGCAACATCAGTGGGCCAAGTGGCTTCCTCTTGTAGAATGGTGGTACAATACCTCTTACCATACGGCATCTAAAATGACTCCCTATGAAGTAGTTTATGGGTAGGTACCCCCAGTACTCCTTCCCTACACTCCCAATAGTTCACCAGTTCAGGTAGTTGACATAGTTCTCCACACTAGGGATTAGATTCTTCACACTTTACAGGATAATCTTCACATAGCCCGCAATCGCATGAAACAGCAAGCAGATCAACATCATTCTGAGCGCTCTTTTCAAGTTGGGGATATGGTTTTTCTTCCTCTTCAACCATACAAGCAATCCTCCCTGAAGCTTAAAGGGTGTCATAAGTTGGCCCCCAAATTTTATGGGCCATATAAAGTTCTGCAGAAGATTGGTTCAGTTGCTTACAAACTAGAACTTCCTCCTTCTCGCATTCATCCAGTATTTCATGTTTCTTGTCTCAAGCAAGTTCTTGGCACTAACATCAAAGCACAGACTACTCTACCTAAATTGGATAAGGAAGGATCCATTATTTTGGAGCCTAAGGCAATCCTTGACTAGAGCACTCGTTAGCTTCACTCTCACTCTATCTCTGAGGTATTGATTCAGTGGCATGGTATGCAACTAGAGGATGCTACATGGGAACCCCTTCTTCAGATTCAGCAATAATTTCCACACCTTAAGCTTTGAGGACAAAGCTTTTTCTGAGGGGGAGGGGATGTTAGGAACCTATGTGTTCCTTTTGTTTATTCTATTAGTGTAGTGTTGTTGGACGCATATGCTTTGTAAGTCATCCTGTTAGTTTATTTTATTATCCCACATGCATAGGTAGTATTACTTTTCTAGATCGCACTTAGTATATAAGTGGGTGTTGAGTCCTTTGTTGGCACCGAAGATTTTATTGTATTGAGCTTGCTCAAAGGAGGTTACCCCCTCGAAGTGGCCCGTGATCAATAGACTCACTCTGAGTTCTACTTTGCTCTATATTTCTGTTATTTCATGCATGTTCATTATAGCATTGCTGGAGGTTCCTCTCACCCTGGTATTGTCAATGATTTACTTGTTTGATGTCCCACCATCTTCTGCTTTGCTTTTTCACCAGCGGCAATAGCAGGCCTAGTGATCTCATTTCCATCTTTATCTTTAGGCAAAGGAACATAACTTTGCACTTTTCTAACCATAGGGCCCTCCTTATCAAATTCCTAATCTTGCAGTAAGTGCTCTTGCTCACTCATCAAGGCTTCAAGATCACCAAAAACATGATGTTGCAAAGTCTTAGGAGTAGAAGCAAGCATCTTGTTTCTCTCCTTCATTTCATTAATTTTTCTAAGGAGAGACTATCTTTCTATTAGAGGATTCACCTTTTTAGCCTCTCTCTCCTTTTGTAACCTCCTATGTATGGCATCCTACTCTGCCAACTGTAACCTTAATGCATTTAAATCATTAGGATTTACCATAATGTCATCATAACTTGATGACACATCCATATCAGAAAGATTTTGATATGGGAAGTGCACTTGCCTAGGTCTCATGGGTTCTCTTCTAAAATTATCTTCATCAAGATCTAAATCAATCTCCAAACCCATCTCTCTAGCTTGTCCATCTTGACCTATAGGCAATGGACCCTTTTCTTGAAATATAGCCTCTAGGGTATCATAGAATCTATCTTCAGAGCGACCACCATCTAATCTAGAAACTCTATCTTACAAACCTTCCTCACTTGATGAAACATGTGGTGCTCTACCTCTAGTACTTCTTTGTTCTTTGATGGGAGCACTAGTAGACTCACCATTCCTTGTAATCCAAATCTTCTTCTCCTATCTAGGCAATTGCTCCAGAGTGACCTCCGGATTCTTTCTAACAAAGGACCTAGTATTCCTCCTTTTATTCATGATTTACAGTATGACACTGGTATTAACCTTTTGAGTCACCACCCACCTAGATGGAAAATCCTTTTAACTGAATACAATAGGAAAACAAGAGCACACTTATGACCTTTATATCTATCTGGTCAACAAAAGATTTTGACTTTACAATGTGGCCCAACCAGAAATCCTAATAGATATACTGCTTCATTATTGTTCTCCCTAGTGGAGTCACCATTTTGTTGGTAGTTCCCTTTGATCTTCAACTTGTAGATTTACACTTTGATGGACAACTTAAATAACACTTTGACTCTATCACCACTCCAAAGTCTACAAGAAAGAGGGCCAATTAACAAGGATCAAAAGAGACCCTCCTACACTTTGAGCCTTAATGCTCATGTGGGTGTACCCTTGATTCACTTCTTCAAAGGAATCATAAAATTTTATGCCAATATACTCTTTACTAACTGATGTAAGATTTTATCATTTAATTTGTGTGTGTGATTGATAATGATGAACTGCATCTAGAGAGGATACTAGTGCCTTATCCCAAGGCAAAGAGTCACTAAATAACATATATCACCCCAAAAACATAACTCAAATACATATAAACTCAGAGTAAGTTCTTTTCCTATTACTCCCCTCACTCCCAAACATGATCATCAAATTCTCCTCTAACAATGAACTCACTGAAATCACCCTAAAGGCTTTAATCCTAACTTTGTTAGGAACTCGAAGCTGATCTCACAATACTCTTTGTTTACCATATGCTAATCCACTTTGTGACCTTAACATATATGAATCCACAATCAGAAAAGAAGACAATTAGAGATTTAAGATAAGAATTCAATTGTATTTTCATTAATTTTCAAAAATCAATACATTACTAAGAAACAAAATACCAAAGGAAAAGACCCAAAATCAGACTCTCTTTACTCAGTGTAACACCATTAACAACCAGCTTGGGACCAAAGAAAGTTTTGGAACCCACACAAAATCAAAATTTCTACAACTTATACTCCCTAGTCATCTTGGAATTCTCAAAAAGAATGCAACAAGCTATGGATGACTTAGGGTTAGGGTTTCAACCACCCAACCAACTAAAAATGGTCAAAAATTAATTGTAGGGGAAGAAAACTAGTCAGCCAAGCCTGAGAAAGATTTGCACTCATGATAGATCTTTGGGAAAGCACTGCAAATCATGAAAAATTTCAATTGTCAACCCTTTGTGGCTGTCTGCAACACACCTCGAGCATAAAACCACATAGTACAAGTCCTACAAATGAACATAGCACACCCTGGACCACACTGCAACAGCAAACAAATCATTTCCCACCAGCTCTAGTTGCCTCTACATTGAATTCTAGTCCCTCCTGTCACTGGAAACCCTTCAAAAATTTCAATTTTAAATAATAATGGTCATTTCCATGGTGCTTGCAGAAAATCACCGATCGACGTTTGAATATGAAACAACTTTAAGTCCTGATCGCTAGAACTTCATGTTTTGCAATCTTTTAAATCTCAACTTGACTCCCACCCCAGGTTAACCTCTAGAGAACATGAAACAATGCATTTCCCATTCATGAAAATAAAACCTAACCCATCACTTAACTCCGCGACTTGGCTACCTAAAGAAAAATCTAACCTCAGTCCCACATTTGGCGAACAAGTGACCAAAGGACACTACCAGTTCATGAAACATTTTATCCATCTAACAGAAAGTTTAGTGATTCCATGAACACTTGTCTGCTAAACTACTAAAACATTTAGAGAACCACTATATGATTTCATGAATGAGCGAAAATCAATAAAATTTATCAGCCACTAAACACTTATCTCTACCGCCAAAAGACTAAGAAACCTTGACCAGGCCCACATCAGGAAGATCAGTGACTGTCTGAAGTTCACAAAGACTTCCAAGATTCTATCAGATGTCACGCCCACCATTGGATTGAGAATCTCCTCCCTACCCTGAAAACCCTCTAACATGATACAAAATCAACGGTCATCGCAAGATCTTAAGCCTCTAACACACTTGATGAGATCACATGCCATTCATCAATCCACTGACAAGATCAAGACACACTGACACATCTGAAAGCTTAGGTCCCACTATCGACAAGTCACTGTGCAAATACATGGATGATTCAAATAGTGCCAACTATGCATATGTGTCAACAGACTCACCTACCTTCCTTATGAGAATCAATGGCTATCACTATACCACTGCATTAAAGGTCAAGCATGTTTCATTAAAGGTATAATGACAACCACAAGATTAAATCAGACTTTAATTTGCCCGAATGCCAAGAAGACTGGTCCCACTGATAGGATTCCACCTCATACTACATGGACCAAAAAAATTCCTCCAAATCAGAATACCTAGCAAGTGGACTTGCTTGAAAAGAAAAGCTACGTCATCAGGAAAGATCAACGATCAGCACAAGATCTCAAGCCTCTGACACATCCCTTAAGAACTTATGCTAATCATCAAATGGAGATGTTGTCAGAAGATTGGGCCCAAAAAACTATGTGAACATGTGACCAAAGAAAAGGAAACTACTACACCAAGTTACAAACAATAAAGAGATAAGCCGCTAGGAACATGAGAATACGTGACCGCAGGTAATCACTAGTTTGCAAAAAGTTAAGAAATGACCGCCAGGCAACACGCGAACAAGTGACAAGTTGAGAATGAAATGCGCACATGAAAATTAGGACTTTTAAGTAAATTGATAAAGTAACATGATATTATAACAAGGCCAGGGTTAAAACAAAGGGCTTTTGATGTAATAGCTAGTTTTTTGAATTTTCTGCTTAGGGGTTTAGCCAGAGACATGAAAAATGAGACAGAGACCAGGGGAAACATGCTAGGGCCATGAAATTTTTTGCATGTGCTAACAAAAGTTACATCTGGAAGACTCCTGGGATTCATTGTATCTAGACAAGGCCTAGAGATGGATCCAAAGAAAATAAAATCCATAATGGAAAAGCCTCCCCCCAGGATACTCAATAAATTATGCACTCTACAAGGTAAGCTACAATCTATTAGGATATTTCTATCATAGCTTGTAGATAAGTTCCAATCATTCACCCCATCTACTATGTAAAGACACCAATTTTAAATGGGATCCTTTGTGCCAAAGAAGTTTTTAAAATATCAAAGAATATCTAGAAAATCCAATCATCCTCAAAAGACCTACTCTAGGGGATCCACTCATCTTATACATATCAGCCACCACTGTGAAACTAGGAGTGCTCTTAGCTCATCTTGATGACACTAGAAAATAAAGAGTTATATACTACATTAGTCATACACTTGTTGGATATGAGCTTAATTATACACCAATGGAGAAATCATTCTTGGTGGTTGTGTCTCTACTCAAAAACTAGGGTACTATATTCTTAGCCATACAGTAAAACTTATTTCCAAAGTAGATCCACTCAAGTATCTTCTCCCACAAACAACGCTTATAGGATGCATGGAAAAATGGGTAATGATCCTTAGTAAATTTGACATTCATTATGTGGATATAAAGGAAATCAAGAGCCATGTTATTATAGATCAAATAGCTAAGGCACCCTTGGTGGGCTCATATCCTTTTGTAATGGACTTTCCTGATGAATATCTATGTATGATTAAAAAACAACCAACTTGGAAACTATATTTTGATGGATCATACACATCACATGGATTAGGGGTAGGAGTTCTCTTTGTTACACCTCAAAGTGACTATATTACAAAATCATTCAAATTGGGATTCCCTTGTACCAAAAATATTATAGAATATGAAGAATTCATCTCAGGCCTCAAGATAGCTATTCAATGGAACATCACAGAGCCACAAGTATTTAGAGATTCACAACTCATCATCAAACAAGTCATGGATCAGTTTTCGATAAGTGATGATAATATACTACCCCAAAAATAATTAGTTGACAAAATGAAAGAAACATTCTTGAGTTTAAAATTTACGCAAATACATAGATTGTATAAAAAAGAAATAGGTGCAATGGAAATCATAGGGTTACTACTTGAAATCCCTCGAGATGCCACACAGTATGAATTTTTAGTCAATCATCTCCACACACCCACTTATGAGAACATCAATTTAGAAATAGTGTGTGTCTTGGTTTGTCCCTAGTCCCCATGGTACCATGACATCCATGCTAACCTAAAGAATGGTATCATATCCCCCCACCTCAAAAACACTCAATTCTAGAACCTTATTTGCAGAGAATCCTTCTACACTCTCGTAGCCAACACCTTATATCATCATGAGTATTGCAATATCCTCTCTAGGTTTTTAGACTCAAATGAGACTCCCTAGCCTTATAGGAGGTTCATATTGGATTTTTTGGTAGTCATGCGAGTGGTATGGTCTTGGAAAATAAGCTTTTTAGAGAAGGGTACTATTGGCCCACAATAGAACATGATTCTTATGAGTTTATGAAGAAATTCCTACCATGTCAATAGAATGCCAATTTGATTCATGCCATTGCACCACCTTGGTCATTATCATGTTTGGGATTTGACCTCATTGGAAAGATAACCCCCTTTCCTCAGATGGACACAAATACATTATCACTGCTACTGAATACTTCACAATGTTTATTGAAGCAATCCTTCTCACCCTCAATATAGGTGTCCAAATATTAAAGTTTTTCCTCTACCATATCATCTACCACTTTGACATCCCTTCCACTATCTTTGTAGATAATGGAACATGATTTGAGAATCAACACATGAAGGATCTATGCAACCAAATCCGCATTCAACATCACTTTTCTAGCCCATATTTTAGCCAAGGGATTGGCCAAGTTGAGGCAACCAACAAGACCATCCTAAGAATCCTCAAGAAGGTTGTCAATAATTCTTGTGGTGGCTGGAACCTCCAAATTAATCCCTCCCTCTAGGAATATCACACATCCTTTCACACTCCCATAAGAACCACCCTATACTCTCTTGTATATGGTGTTGTAGTCATCTTACCAATTGAGGTCAAACTACCATCGTTGTATGTGTCCCTCAAGAAAATGGTCACTGATGAATACTACCATGTGGCACACCTCATGGAATTGTATATGCTATATGAAAAGTGACAGTAAGCATATGATCACCTAGTTGTATACCAAAATTGGCTCAAGAGAATCTACCACAATAAAACATGCCCATGAAAATTTTTGGTGTGATACATGGTCCTAAACGAGAATCAAAAGGAACAAGTAGATCAAGAAAATAAATGGAAGTTTGAACCTACTTGGTTGGGTCCTTATATTGTCACAAGTTGTTTTGGCTCAGTGGAATATCATTTGTCAACACTTGAAGGGGAACCTCTAAATGACCCTATCAACATCATTCATGTCAATAATTTCTATGCCTGAGCCATGCTATGTACTCCACTTTTTTGAAAAAATATATAAAAAGTATAAATGTCCTAAAACTATTATTTTCTTCATGAAAACTTGGTAAACAAGTTCCTTGATGATAACCAAAACATAAAAAATTTAGAGAAATACAAAAAAAATAAAAAAGATCAAAAATAGGAAAATTAAAGAGAAATAATCATCCAATGGTGAAAACTTGGCAATCAAGCACACTTTGGGCAAGTATGTTGGTAAAAACTAGGAAACGGGAACACATAATGGACCATTCCATTATCTGTCAAAATATTGTTCCATCATAATAATGCATCCACCCACCATCACATCACAAAATCCTTTTCATCAATTAGTATTCCCTAGGTGTTCCATTATTGCACACACATGTTGAGAGTTGAATTACTATCTGGAATCCTGAGATTCTTGTATACATTAGTTGTAAAACATGTCCTATCCCAACACCCTGAGATTCGTATATATCTATTACATATTGACCTATCTTAATTCCTGATCTTTTGTAAATACTCACTATATGTACCAACTTGTTCCATTTTTACTATATTGTTAGGGCCCATTGTACATACCCTTGTTCATCATGTAGAAGTGCACTCCCATCAAGCCTCATACCTCAAAAATTTACTCAGTAGAGTGTTAGACATTTCCCAACAAGCCAGTGGTGACTGTATGTTTGTCATTGATGACAACATATGGTAAGCAACATGTGTGGAAGCCTAATGGAGAGATTTGTGAGTATATATTTCCTAGATATGTTATCAACATGATATCATAGATGCAAAGGTTGATTCTAAGAGAAGACAGTAATACAGTAGTCTATATCAGTGAGTGTTTCTGACAGGTTCAAGGAAGAGTTCTACATGTGATTTACAATATGGTTGTAATAGAGCCTTGCACGTTTATACTTATGTTTTAGACATATATATGATACTATGTTCATGGACACAGAGTCAGATATGTAGTACAAGTTGAGTTATGAAGCCTCCAATTGACAGTCACATTTTCTTGACTTTATCTAGTAGAGCTGACATTGTTTTTATTGTTGTAGTAGTTGCACCTATCCATTTGATATGTGTTCTTGGATTATTGTTTGGAGAAGAGTTAAGAATGTTTTGTTAAGAGCGCATGATGTAATTCATCATGAGAAGAAAGTATTAGTTAATTTGTTGTAGTTGACAGTGTGAAGCGACGCATCTACTCATATTGAGTTGGGCGGTCCTAATTTGTGTTACATGCTCAGTAGAGATGACTGAGATGTTATTGGAGAGTTTTATTATTTCTCTAATATGATTTCAAGATGGTTCTAATAGATCGAATTGATTATATCATTTAGAGGAAAGATATTTATAGGAAGTCATTGTGATTGCTAAGTATGGAGATAGTTGAAAGATAAGAGGAGAGAAGAAGATGCAAAGTATTGAGCCATCGACAAAAGGTCTATGTGAAAAATTAGAGAGTATATGATATTTATTAGAATTGATCAAGATAGTAGGTCTATGCACAATTCACCAAGATCCAAATATAGTGTGTATTTATTAAATAGAAGGTTGCAGCCTTCACCCCTTTGAGCAGTGTACTCCCAGAGAGTGTGTCCTCACCCCTAATAGGGTTAATTGTAAAATACTCCTAATAGGGTCCGACCCTTGACTAGATCACTATACTTAATGCATTGTAAAGATCAACTCCTAATAGGGTTGTAAGATCTTCTAACATGGATCATAATACTCTAGAGCAGTTTATAGTGGGTGCTAATTCCCACCAGGGTTTTTACCTATTTCGGTTTCCTTGTAACCAAAATTGTGGTATTATCTTAAGTGTTCTTATATTATGTTTATCCTTAATGTTCTTCTTATTACAAGTAGTACTTGTTGTTGCACCAAAAGATCAACCTGCTAATGCCCGATACAACCACTAGACTTATAAAAGACACATGAGGTGGTTAAGCTATGTCACAAATCCCAAGGGGAGCACTGACCATTTTGCCAACAACCTCCTCCTCAGCATTACCTGAGGGGATTCAAACCTATGACCAAGCTCTGATCTACCACTTGTTACAAGTGTAATACCCCAAAAATGGGCTATAAGTTCATTAATCTTCTATATCAACAATTTGAATAGAATCGACATCAAAGTCCTAACCTAAGGCACATCTAAACATCATCGAATCATAATTGATTATCTTAAATTCTGCATCGGGGAATATTCCTAGCAATATTCCTAATTATCTTAATTATCTTTAATTTAATGATTATTTGGCAATAAATCACATTTATCCTAAGTTTGATTAATTGAATATTTTCATATTTAATTAATTAGATTTAATATCTTGCCACTTAATTGTGTAATTAAATTTAATTCTATCTATTATTAATTGTATTATTTAATTTTGACAATAAATCCAATATCCTATGAATAATTGATTAAATTCTTATTTAATTGATTAAAGCAAGTTGTCATTATTTAATAATATAGTTTTTAATAAAAGTTTGATAAAATAGTTAATTAACTTATAAATTAATTATTTTATTTCAAAAAGCAGTTAAGTGGAGAATAAATCACTTTATTTATCTATTAAATCATAATTATCCATGTGCACATTCAAGGACCAGTTAAACTCAAATTGGAAAATCAATGCAAGTTGTTAGCTTTTTGAAACTCAACATCTTTTTGAGTTTTAAAATTGATCTAAACTTCTAATTCGAGTTGAACTGTGCTTTTGCATGATTTTTGTGACTTAATTATCTTTATTTAAAAATAACTCAAAAATCAACCTGAGTTATTTGAGTGATTTATGGCTTTTTCTCATGCACCTCCAAAGCCTTGGATTTCTATAAAAACAAGGCTTTAGCTCTTCATAATTCATCTCATAATTTTTCAAGCTTACTTTGCCAAAGTCATCTACGAATTGCACAACTATTTTGAAGAGTTGGAATTTGGAGAATCAAAGCTTATTGTGAATCAAGGCTATTGTGAGATCAATTTTTTTTTTTTTTACATTCATTTAGATTCTTTTTCATATCATTGTTAGATCATTTTAGCATATCAATTTCTATATTAGCATAGATTCATATTAGTTTTTCATATCATTGTATCTAAAATCCAAAAAAATAGATTAATTGCATTCATATTTCATATCAGTTTTGCATTCAAATCCTTCATTTAGGTGTCGTCTAGGTCACTGATCTCGATAACAATCTGAGAACATTAATCTCGCACCTACTAGAAGACAGTAAATCGCTTGGTTAGAGTAGATTTCAATTTTGCATGATTTTGATTATAGCTAACCTCTAATGTTTTACTGAAGTGTTGTGTCTACAGATTAGGTACAATTTTCACACACACATTTTTGGTGCCCACCATGGGGCATCCCACCTTTACATGCTAATTTTGATTTTTTTGGGGAGCTAAAACCCTAAAGTTTCAAAGATTTAATTTTATCTCTCAAACGGCTTAGATTTTTTATCTAAATTTTTTTTGGCAGGTTGGTGACATATCAAGAAAGCTACAATTAAAAATTTAGAATTTTTTGAGATGTTTTGAATTTTTAATAATTTTTTCTTGAAATTCTAGAAAAAATTAATAGCTAACTCAAATCAGAATATTTTTCAAAAATTTTTATATTTTTAGAAATCTCTTTAAATTATACATGGGGTACATTCTTTGTGTTTTAAATTTTGACATGATATAATAGCTCAAATAGTCAATTTACAAAAATTGGTCTATTTTGATAAAAGGGGTCTCTAGGGCACAAATGAAGAGATTTTTATAAAATTTTTACATTTTTGGAAAGCTCTCTATTTTTTAGTAGGGTTCTCTATTCTGAATTTCTATTTTTTGTGGTGAAAATCATTAAAAAAAAATTAGATCTTGTTGACTAGGTCAAATGCAGCAAAAAAAATAAAGTTTTGTGATGGGTATGCACTTATTTTTTTTTAAAATGGTTCAATGAATGATATGGTTGTCATTTGGGTTAATTTTTTGTTATTATTGCTGATAATAATTGATTTTTAGAGCTAACCCTATGGTTTTCATAAGTTGAATATATGTTGCATATCTTTTTTGCTTGTTTGCTTGTTGGAGAGTTCGTCACTTGCTTGCATGGAAAACCTCAACAAGAATTGCTAAAAATTAGGTAAAATCTACTAAGCACATTGTGAGGATCCTAGGTATTCTCCTTCATCTAATAACATTTCAATTTGGGCTTAAAATAAATCTCTCATGTGTCTACCTTGGGTGATTCTTTTCATGCTTTTATTTTACAGACTTGCATAATTGATACTAGGTTGTGACACCTTAAGTATTTATTAGTAGTCTTAGATTACTTGTGATTGATCTTGATTGATATCTTAGGTTATTGGACTCACTAATCTACTGGCCCTTCATTCCACCCCATGGTTGCAATCTTAGCGCCATAAAGGGGAGGGGTCAACAGGACAAAAGCATTAAGTGTTCCACTTGGCAACCCTTTTGTGCTTTTAGGAACTCACTTGTTTTCTAAGTTGGGGACTCATTTTTAGCTTGTGTTAGGTGTTAAGTGTTCCACCTTGTGGACTCATCTCATATTCTCTTTAAGCGTTAAGTGTTCCTGTTTCTTCTTTTTGGATACTTTTGGTAGATTTGCTTTTGGAAACATACATCTGTGCTCACATAGTAATTAGGCCCTATGAACACTATTCATGATTCTTGAGAGATTGGATTCCTAGTGAAATCTTTCTTGATGATAGAATCCTTGTAGGTAGGGAGGATACTTAGTGTGTTTCACATTCAACTTGGTTAGTGCGTCTTCTCTTATTGATCGATACATTCTCTCTCAAGAGAGGTTGATAGATCAGGCAAGGTAGACATCACAAGCTTTGGTGAATCAAAATTAGTTAGTGCATCTTCCCTTATTGATTGATACATTCTCTCTCCGGAGGGGTTGATAGATCACGTGGGGTTGATATCATAGACCTTGGTGAGAGAAAATTTGTCTTAGCATTTCAGATTAATCTACTTGCTTTGTTTGGGTTAAAAGTGAAGAGGTATCAAAACCTTGGATCTGGAGCCAAGTCCCCTTGTGGTATCATACCGTGAGTCACCTTTAGAGAGGGTTAACCATAGCAGAAAATCCCTTCATAGGGAAAACTACGTTGACGGAACCTCAAGTGGTAATAGCCATTTTTGCTGTGGTAGTGATAGCTGCTATATAAATGTCCTTGTGGAAGAAATCTCCATGGGTATGGTTCATTGTTGGGTTGTCAGATCTCCCTAGAAACTCCTAAAGATTAAGTTCTTGGACTGTGTCAAAACCCTGGTGCGTCAGGATTGGAGTTCACCCCTTTGGATCATAAAAGTTGCAGAGTCAAACCATTACTAAAAACCCTAGCGAGGCCAAATTTTCATTTTATAGGGTATATGTGTGTTATTGCAAAACATTTTTGGAACATACACAATTAGCGCTTCTAAGGATTAGAACCAATATGTCACTTGATTGTTCATGCACAAGGTTGCTTTTTCCCTTGTTCATTGTTTTTAGACATGCTTGAAATCACTTGCTTGCTATTTTGTGTGCTTGTTTATCTATCTAGTTACTAAAAATAAACAAATCTATTACAATCTTCAAATCTGGACATTGAAACTTACAAACAATCCGAATCTGAAAATTCAAAATTTTGCAAAAATTGATGTAAAATCCTTTCTGGAGTCAAAAATCATTTCAGGAAGTCAAAAGTCATATGAGTTTCCATCAAGTGTCATTTCATTGCAACCCATCTGTTGTATGATAGTAAACCCGGTGTTGTATGAGTTTTCATGCCAGCAAATCTTCAAAGTCAAAATCTTGCAACTGTCGTATGATATTGTCAACTGTTGTTTCATAGCCTACCCACTATCGTACGAGTCTGTAGAGTGTCATTTGAAATTTTTTTGAAAGTTTTCAAAAAAATTGTCAGAATTGCGAGATATTTAGCTTTTTCAGCCTATTTCTAGAATCTGTCAAACAAATCATTGTGTCAAGAATAGAGCAGTAGCCATTAAAAATCAGTATACATGTCTCAAAGAATTAGTACATAAAAGGAAGAAGCTCTAATCACTGCTATGATGAAGCAGCTACAAGCTATGCAAGTCTAGCTTGACAAACTTGAGAAAGAAAAGGAACCTAAAGAGTTCTCCATGGAAACTCTATGCTCTTTTCCATTTGATAAAGACTTGTACATGTCACCCTGCCCTTAGACAAAATGTGAGCAACATGACAACCCTTATGATACCTCTTCCACAGAGAGTGACACATCCAGCTTTGGAGACTATGATGACTATGATGATAGACAATGTAATGATACCTATGACACCTCTATTCCTAAGAGTCCTCCTCATCATGTGTTCCTACTTACTATAAATGGGCCATCACATTAGATAGATCGTGATGGTGATCCATATGATTTTGATTTTGAAAGAGATTTTGATGGCTTTTGTGGACAATACCTTGATTATGATCCATCTACTACTTCTGAGGACTATAAAATGCATCGTGCTAGCTTGAAGCATCAATATTATAAGAATCCTTCTCCTAAAGACTCTCCTGCTAAAAATAAAGATTATCTTCTAAAGCAAGATCATGTTAATGCTGAACCTTTGTCTGGTGATGGTTCCCTTCCATCCCCTACTTCCTCCAATACGCATACATTTCCTAAAGCTTCTAAGTCTTTCAAATCTTTCACAGAAACTTCATCTGACACAAGCCCTGATACTTTTCATGCCATTCCCTATAGTTATCCTCTAGGCCTACCTCTTAAAGAAACTCAAGCTAACCTTCACTTGGCTGCAAATACTTTCAATAATGATACACCTAAAGAGCCTAAGCCTTCATATGCTATAATCCCTACTTCAGATAGTTCTCCACCATCTCTTTCAAAGTCTTCCATACAATCCCAACATGCTTCCTTGTCCTTAGAAGTGGCTCCATGTCAAGAGGACTCTAGAAATGATAAAGAAAAGAACATAAAGAAAGATCAAGATCAAGAACCTATTGGAAATATTTAGGAATTAACCAAGTTACTGAGAGGGGAGGGGTGAATTAGTAACTCCAAAATTTTCTTTCAATAACAGGTGTATTAACATATAGTTTACTTTATCCTTTTGCACATAGAAAGCATGAAACATAAAAGCATTCACAACAATGACACATAGATTTGGTTACCCAGAAACCTTCCAAAAGAAAGTAAAACTGGGGTGGGGATGAAACCCACAAAGCTTTAGTACTATAGTATAAAGTTGGCCGGTTAAGGCTTACATTGATCACTTCTGATGATCTGCCCTATTAGGAGCAATAAGGACTGCTAAGTCCACCTTGTTAGAGGATTTTTACAAACTTTCAAAAGAAGTATGTACTCGGTAAAGAGATTTTACAAAAGACTGTTAAGTCTACCCGGTTAAAGGATTTCAAGCTGATTCACCTGTTAGGATGAAACAGTAGATCTCTTACTTGCAACTGTACTTGCTGAATGAGATTCACTAATGTACTGATCACCTTCTATGATGAATTTTTCTTTGCTGCTCCTTATACTGTTGTAGCCCTTTGTAATTTGCTTATCTCTGCCTTTCTCTCTTTTTCATTTCACATTCATACTCATTACATCTTGGTAATTTTACAACATTGTTTATATACAAGTCTAAACAATTAATTACAATTACAAAGTCTGCTTGACAAATAAACATAAGTTCTACTAAGTCGGCCCAAGTATGGTTACACGGTTCCTGCAAACTAACTCGGTGACTTTCTGATACTCAGTGTCCACTGCATTACTCAGCATCATCATGCACTCGGTAGAAGTGAAGGCATGGTTCATACTAACCACTCGGTAGGTTTCAAACTCGATAAATACCTGTGACTCAGTATACATAATGTTACTCAGTTTCAACTATCCTGCTCAGTTTGCACTGTCTTGCTCGGTTTGCACTGTTCTGCTCGGTTTGCACTGTTCTGCTCGGTTTGCACTGTTCTGCTTGGTTTGCACTTAGGATGCAAATAAGTGTTGTCACTAGTGGCAATCCTACTTAATGCCAACAATCTGCCCCTTTGGCATTAGTGAAAAATACCTTATTGCCCAAAACTTATATACATGAACCATGCTGAGATATATTTTGATTTTTCAAAATTTGTCTTTGTCATAGGGCTTTATAAATTATCTCCCCCTTTCAATGTGCTGACTTTTTCTTCTATACATATCTCCCCCTTTTTGGTGATAATGCCAAAGGTGTATATACAAGTGTTTTACAGGGAGAATCCAAAATTTGATAGAAAAATAGAATGTACCTTCATTATCAGTGCCAGGGTTCTGTCCCAATTTTTTTAGAGAATATTGCATGTTTGGATTGCAATTTGGACTTCTGGAGAGAGTGTAATCATGTGATCTACTATTGAGAACTGATTATCATGAATTAATGTTTTGGAATGTTCAATGTGCTTATACATTGTATTCATGATGGGAAGGATCATGTTCTGAACATCTAGCAGTGTGGACCAGATCCTTGTGTCTTCTTTCAGTAGTTCTGACTGCATATTTGATAGGAATGAGATTTTCATGTGATGAGCAGAGTTTGAACTTGGTTCAAGTTGCAGCTTCTGTATGCTAATCTTCAAATCCTCATCAATTTTATTCATTTTATCCTTGACATCCTTGGTGAATTCAGCAACATTTCATAGTTTGACCAAAAGAGAGGTAACATTCGAATAGGAAGATTCAATGTTTGTTAAAACTGAAGACAATTCTGCTTGATTAATAGCTATGTACTGAGCAATGTGCTCAAGCACTTTATTGTTGAATTTTTTCTTGGCTTTTTCAACTAACTTGTCTGTCCCAGATGAATCCTCATTGTATTTATTTACTGCTTCTGCTAATTGTAACAAAACATGTTGAGAGGAGTCTACTTCAATACCTAATGCTTCTGACAAAATGTTCTTAGCATCCTTAATGATTTTATATTCCTTGTCTCTCTCATCTTTAAGTTTCTTTTGCTTTGCTTTCCTTTGGAGGATTTCACCTATATTTTGCATTTGATCCGCTGATAGATTTGCAAAATCCAATGTTGGAATCTCTATTTCCTCATCTAGGTCTATATCCTCTACTATATTCTTGCCCAAAAATCTTATACTCGATTGAGCCTTAGGCTGATCTGTACTTAATGCCTTAGTAGTAGTGACAGTACATATAGTAGGACTGGCTATAGAGAATGGTATACTATCTACTAGAGAACTTAAAGTATTTATACTTGTAGAATCAAAAATTAGAATACTTACTGCTGGCAAACTTGATGAAGTAGGAGACTGCAACTCAGTAGAAGAAATGGTAGTTACTTCTATTGTTGCTATAGGTGATTGGACAAATGTTGAAGTTGTCACAACCATGCTTGAAGATGTCTCCAGGCTAGATGTAGTAACTTTTGCTGGAGAGGTAGGAAGTGATGCAATGACTTCTGCTACTATCCTCATGGTATCATCTACCTCAGTGGCTTCTTCCTATTCATCACTATCATCTTCAATGTCTTTTATTATAACTGTTTCAGTACTCGGTTGGTGAAGATGGTATATGTTCTTCCATGTGGCATTTGCACTCTTCACAACCGATTCAATATTGTTAATCAGAATTAAACAAGTATTGAACTTCAGTGTCATCTTATTTTCATTCTCCTTCAATGCCTTCTTTATTTCATCATTTTTCAAGCTAGGCATTAAATGTCTCAGGGTTTGATCAAATATGTCTTTTACAGTTTGCTTTGCATTGGTCCATCTCATTTTTATTGGATCTAATAAAGCTGCTGGAATCTGTGGGGCTATTTCATCAGGAGAGTATTTCCACTATCCCATCTTTCCAATGACAACATCTTCAATCTCCTTTTGTTCTGTTTCCAATCTTGTTTCATATTTTAAAGATTTTATATTACTTACTCCAGATCCTGATCCTTCTCTCAAAAGTTTGATCTTCTCTTGAAGGGGTTAGAGGAGGCTTTTTGAATATTATATCTTTGTCTGCCTTACCCCTTGCACTTCTCCTTGTAAATATGGCAGTGGGAGGCTTAGGTGCCTTGGTAATGAATACCTTTCCTTTCTTCTTTGCAGGTTCTGGTTCCTCTATTTTCTCATCCTTTTTCTCTTCTTCTTCAGTGTCTTCTCCTCTGTCCTCGGTTAGCATTTGCATTTTGGCTATCCTCTTTTTTCCTTTATTTACTGCCTATGGAAGCTTTATAATTAATTTAATTCTCACTTTTGCTTCTTCATATGTTCCAAAATATGGAGCTTTGGGATTAACAGGTTGATTAAGGAGGGCTTCAATGATATTCTTTGTTTCATCAATGTTTACCTCATAAGGAAGAGGTTTTACATGTACAATCCTTGGTTTAGCTGCTTGAATGTATACTCTATCACAATCCACCATGAAACAAATATCATCCTTATAATCCTCCACCAACTTCTGTGGAATCTAGAATCTATCATTTATTTTTCCTTGAAAGACTCAAAATAACTATCCATGATGCTCTCAAAATTTTCACCCATTTCTGAAATATATTCATTTATCTCATAAAGAACTGGCACATCTTTTCTCCATACTACTTTTCCTTTGGAAGGGAAGAATTTTTGAACATAGAAAAATAAACAGACCAGTAGAGATCCAAACTTACATGGATTGTTTTTGGAAGTTTGAATGCTTTCCATGTTCTTGTTAAACTGTTTTAACAACAAATCTGCAAGGTCAAATGATAAATTATTCTTGACCACTTTGTATGCTAGGTCTATGGCTTCATAGGAGACACTATTCTATCGACTTGAACTATATATTTTATGGGAAATGATGTGTGTTCCAAACTTCAGTTCAGCATTAGTAATGCTGCTAACTTTCATGCCTCTACCATCCCACTCGGCTAGGGTTTTCTTCTCCAGTTCCGGCCGACCTATGGTTTTGGTAGTTTTAACTTTGTTTAACATGGGAAGACTGGTGATTTGGTGAATCATCTTCTTAGTGATCTCTATGGGTTTCTCAAGCCAAATCTTGCCTTCATGTACATGGCTGAGAATATATCTAACCCATTTCTCCTAAAAGTTTCAAGGTAAATGTGAAATGTGAACTAATCCCTTGTCTTCCAGATGTTTGTGCTCGGGTTTTAGAATACCATTCACACATAGTTCCTCATGCACAATATCTAGCTCTAGGTTTCCCATCTCTTGAATTGCACAATTGAAATGATTGCGATTATCGTTAACAAGTAGTACCTTAGGAGGAATCTAAGATTGAGCTTCATTCAGGTCTAGGGCTGCTGCAATTATGGGCACAAGTTTGAAATCTGGTGCTCTCCATTCCCCTTGGATTATCATTTCTGATCCTTTCTTCACTAAAGTACTGGATGATGCCATCGTAGCTCACAGAGAATTCTTTTCGCAAAAGTATTTGAATCGCTGGATTGCTCTGGAAATTTTCTGCTCTTAAAATGCTAAAGTTCACAGTGAAGAATGAGTTTGATTTCTTGCCTTTTGTTTACAACTCTGTCATTAATGCTCAGTACAAATTAGGGTATGAATTCTGATAGACTGTCACCCACTATGAATTAATTGCTTGGTAAAGACTTCACAACTCGGTGAACTTGAGAATTCATATTGCTCTGACCTCGCTCAGTAATCATATTAGACAGCTCCTGACCTTTCTCGGTGAAAACTGATACCAAACTTCCTGTGATCTTATTGCATCTTGTATGCCGATTTAGATCTTTCTTTTAATTCAATTTTGGAACAGCTTGAAATTTGTCTATGAGAATACAGTTCCAGTGCTTTCTTGGGAATTTAGTTTGAGTCGGTAGAGCCACCCATTCCATTACTTGGACTGGTTTGCTTGGTAGATTTAGGAATCCACTATTGTCTCATCTATTTCCTAACCTTAGTTGCTTCATTCTTCTTTCCATCTTCAACTTCACTAGCATTCATGCAATTTCTGGCTAAATGACTGATTTTAGTGCATTTGAAACATCTCATGGTAGTATCTCTTTTCCTTAGATGATGTTTTATGCAGTTCATGCCAATGTGTCCATATTCTCCACAGTAATGACATCTACACCAGGTGTTGTAATCCCATCCAAACATTGCTTTCATAATTTATTCTACTGGATTGAATGTTTTGGATCTGCACTCAGATGCCTTGTGACCTTGTTTGTTGCATTTGTGACAGTTACCTTTGAATCTTGGTTTTTCCCTGCATTCATTTGCTTTGTGACCATGCTGATTGCAGTTGTAGCATTTTTCATTGAATTCTACTTTTTCATTGCTCCAACATTTATTTGAAGTATGTCCTATTTTGCCACAATGATTACAAGTAGGTTTCTGATTCCTTTGAGTACCTTGCTTAGAAGATTCACCTTCTCCTTTGTATCCAAGTCCTGCTTTTCCTTTTTGCCTATGAAGATTTCTATCATATAGCTAATTTAAGTCTTCTTGGCTCTTCAACATTCTTTCATTGATTTGTTTTTCAGTGTTTAGGTCATCCACCAATCTTAGATTTATTTTCTTTTTAGATCTTAGTTCTTCTCTTATGCTTTCTATTTCTGATCTTCGAGTCAGAATTTCCTCATTTGTATGGGAGATCTGATCAATTAGGTTTTCTAGCTGAAGGGTTTTATTTTGGACTTCATTTTTCCTTCAATCTAATTCATCTTTCAACTTGTTTCTTTGTTCTAAGACCTCACAAAATCTTGTTGAGTGTAGTTCTTGTTCTCTTTTTAATTTTCTCACTTCTTCTTGCAGAGAACCATTCTTTTCTAGCAGTTCTTTGATAGCATTGTTTGCTTCATCTGAGCTATCTGAGGGAAAAAGATCTTCAATCTTTTCTTCAATGTAATTATGATTATTCATCTGATTTGCAAGTTCCTTCCTTCTTCTTAGGGATTGGGAAAGATGTTCTTTTGCTTCTTTAAGTTTAGCTATGGCCATTTCCAGATCTAGCTTTTCATTTTCAATCACCTTGTTCAGTTTGAATACCTCCATTATCCTGGATCTTTGCTCAAGCTAGTTAAGCTTTATCTTGAGAACCAATACAGCTCTGATACCAATTGTTGGAAATATTCATGAATTAACCAAGTTACTGAGAGGGGAGGGGTGAATCAGTAACTCCAAAATTTTCTTTCAATAACAGGTGTATTAACATATAGTTTACTTTATCCTTTTGCATATAGAAAGCATGAAACATAAAAGCATTCACAACAATGACACATAGATTTGGTTACCTAGAAACCTTCCAAAAGAAAGTAAAACTAGGGTGGGGATGAAAACCACAAAGCTTTAGTACTGCAGTATAAAGTTGGCTAGTTAAGGCTTACATTGATCACTTCTGATGATCTACCCTGTTAGGAGCAATAAGGACTGCTAAGTCCACCTTGTTAGAGGATTTTTACAAACTTACAAAAGAAGTATGTACTCGGTAAAGAGATTTTACAAAAGACTATTAAGTCTACCCGGTTAAAGGATTTCAAGCTGATTCACCTGTTAGGATGAAATGGTAGATCTCTTACTTGCAACTGTACTTGCTGAATGAGATTCGCTGATGTACTGATCACCTTCTGTGATGAATTTTTCTTTGCTTCTCCTTATACTACTATAGCCCTTTGTAATTTTCTTATCTCTGCCTTTCTCTCTTTTTCATTTCACATTCATACTCATTACATCTTGGTAATTTTACAACATTGTTTATATACAAGTCTAAACAATTAATTACAATTACAAATTTGGCTTGACAAATAAACATAAGTGCTACTAAGTCAGCCGAAGTATGGTTACACAGTTCCTACAAACTAACTCGGTAACTTTCTGATACTTAGTGTCCACTGCATTACTCGGCATTGTCATGCACTCGGTAGAAGTGAAGTTATGGTTCATACTAACCACTTGGTAGGTTTCAAACTCGATAAATACCTATGACTCGGTAGACATAATGTTACTTAGTTTACACTATCCTACTCGGTTTGCACTATCCTACTCGGTTTGCACTGTTCTGCTCGGTTTGCACTGTTCTGCTCGATTTGCACTATTTTGCTCAGTTTGCACTATTCTGCTCAGTTTGCACTCAGGATGCAAATAAGTTTTGTCACTAGTGGCAATCCTGCTTAATGCCAATAGAACCCTCCATGTTTTCCACTCCTTTTCATGATGTCTCTTATCCACCTTAGGGTTCTTTTGATCCTACACACCCTTTTTCATGCATTCCACTATGTCTTAAGTCTTCTTCTAAGCAAGATCAAGCTACTACTTACACTGTTGAGCTTATTGACAATCAAAATGACCTTACTACACTTACGCTTTCCAAAGATGATACTTCTATTAAGGTTGTTAAAAATAGTGTTGTTCCTTCCAATGTTAAGCCTATTGAAAATCAAGAGAAAAATTATGTGCTTATGCTATCCAAAGATCCTTGTCAAGATCAAAATCTTCCATCTTCTTGTTCTACCACTCCATGTTCATTTCTACTTTCTACTCTTCCTAAGTCTTTGCAAGCTTTGAACAATCCTTTCAAAGAAGGTGCTCATATTCAAGATGTCCATGATTCTATTGAAAATTCTAATGCTCACTCTAAAGATGTTGATATCCTTGGTTGTCATATAGATGTTGATGAACATATTGATTATCCTTTTGTGTCTTTCACTTCCATCCTTGGACCTCCTCCACCACTACTAAGGGCTTCACATCTTCCTTCCATCTTGTGTCCTTATGTCCCTTCACTTTCCCCTCCTAACTCTCCTAATTCACCATCCATCTTGGGTCCCTACATCCCTCCATCTCTTATCTTTTCTCAAGATCAACATAGATGCATACCCCTGAATCCTTTTCATCCACCCACCCATCTAAACCAGTCATATCCTCCTTCTTCTTCCAAAAATCCCAAGTTCTTTGGAAGTAACTTGAATATTCAATACAAGAAAAAGAAGCAATACAAGAATCCATCAAAAAGAGATCACCATGTCTCCTCTAATAGACATGGAAATATAAAGTCAAAAGAGATATCTAAAAAAAAAACTACAAGACAAGTATGGGTTCCAAAATCCATTATTGAAGATATTCTCTCTAAATTACCAAAAGGAAATAAAAATCCTGTGGCTATATAGATTCCAAAGTCTCTCTTGAAAGAGTCTGGTGTTGAGCAAAAAGTGAAATTGACATTCAAGCTTCCAAAGTCTTCCACTTGATCTCCCTCCAAAAGCATTCCTCCATTCCATGTGCCTAAACAACAACCTCTGCTATCCATTCACCATATTCCTTCACGTACTCCTTCATTCACATCTCCTCCATCCTCTCACCACCCTTCAAGGTATGTGTTGATGTTGATCTTGCCTTCCTTTCCATCTACCCTTTCACAATCCTTCCATGCATTGTCCTTCTACCTTCTATCATTTTTTCTCATTTGCCTATTCCTCCTATCTTCCAACCTCACTCGCTTTACATAAAACCTTATCCTCCATTTTTCTCTTCCATCTCCCTTTCCCTATCAGCATCTTTGAGTATATCATTTGAATCCTTGGTATATCATGGTTTATCCTTTCAAGGAGCACTATCTAAAAAGCACCTTGGTGAAAACTTGGAAACAGGCACCTTGGTAGCAAAAGTAAAGAGAAATAAATTCATCCTATGGTGAAAACCACTTCCCTATGGTGCCTTGGATAAGTACCATGATGAAAACCTAGCAATCAAGCATCATGCGTAGTTCTTCTACATATTTCATCCATTCCATCTTCTCTCTTTGATCTTGACAAGGTTGACCTATACATGAACATTTGGCTATTTTGTGAGTTGTCTTATGATGATCTTGCTTTCATTCCTTTCCTATTTAGCCTTCATATTTATTTTCCTCCATTCATTCTAGCCTTTCACTATCCCTTTCCCCTTTGGTCTTGATCTAATAAAAAAAGAAAGAAAGAGTAAAACACGGTGCTGTGAAGCCTCTTGACATATCTACTCCTTTGGATTGCATCCTTTCCTACTCTTGCATTATGATTTTGTGACTTATCCTATGCTAGTCTTTCATTGCTTGTCCAAATGCGCTTTACATCACAATTTTTCCCTAGCTTGAGTATTCTTGAGGATTTTTCCCTTGAGGATTTCTTCCCTTCATTCTCCTTCATTATCTTATCTTCCATCTCTTCCACCAGCTTGCCAATGTCTCTTGTTCTCCACCTTGATAGACATTGGGACTGCATGATATGATCTTGCTTGAGAGTTTGCAATGGAAAAATATGCTATCAAGTATACCAAGTATCAGAACATGTATAGAACAAGTATCAGAACCAATATTAGAACTAGTATCAGAAAAAGTATCAGAACAAGTATCAAAACTAGTATTAGAACAAATATTAGAACTAGTATCAGAACAAGTATCAGAACTAGTATCAGAATAAGTATCAGCACAAGTATTAGAAAAAGCATCTCATGATCAATCTAGCTCTTTGGGCCTATAGAACAAGTATCAGAACACCTACTGGGGCTACACCTTTCACTTTAGTTTATGGGTCTAAAGCGATACTACCTATTAAGGTTGAAATGCCATCACTAAGAATCAAAATGCATGGTCTAGTAACTGATGATGACTACAGAGTGTCTAGGTTACAAGAACTGGAATTACTAGATGAGCACAGAAAAGTAGCATATGATCATCTTAGAGTATATCAGAAGAGAATGTCTAGAGGCTACAACAAGAAAGTCAGACACATAAAATTTTAGGTTGGCGATCTAGTCTTGAGAGAATCTTAAAAATCAATCACATCGAGAATGCAAGGGGAAGTTCAAACCCAACTAGCTAGGTCCCTTTTTCATCACTGTTATTTTTGGCTTTGGTGCCTATCAACTCTCAATGACTGAAGGAGAACAGCTTCGAGAACCAATCAACATTCTCCATCTGAAGAAATTCTACGCCTAAGGCATTCAGTCTATGGTAAAATGTCCTAAAAAAATCTTAAAAATCAAAAAAAGTCCTGAAAAAATGAACATCTTGGTGAAAACCTAGCAATAGATGCCTTGACGATTCACAAAAAAATAAAAAAATATCAAAAATTCAAAAAAATTGAAAAAAGCAAAAATACAAAAAAAAAGGAAAAAAAAAAAAGTGCCTTGGTAGCAAAAATAGAATCTCTGCCAAGATGATGAAAACCTAGCAAACGGGCGCTACTTGTTCCAAATGCTCCATCTATCAGTGCAATCTTGGTCTTTCCTAGCTCTCAATCTTGCTTTAGTTTGTACATATCTCCCGGTTTGTTTCTACATTTCCAGTTTTCAATAAGTCAGCCTGTCACCAAATAACTCAAGCATCTGTATCCTATCAATGTTTAAACTTGGGGGCAATCACTGTCATATCCTATGGTCTCCGATGTATCTTAGATGTGTCATATCGAGTCAGAGTCCTTTTGAAGCTTCATGTGAGTCAGTCAGTCAGTCTTGTCTCTAGAAAGGATTTTGCATCTACAACAACGCAATCAAACAACAAACTGAAAACAATCTATGCTTTTTTTACATGTTTTTATCTCCTTGTATGCTTACTGATTCGCATTGAGATTTTTGCATATTGTGTCCCTTTGAGCTCTTCGATGATGTCCTTTATAGGATTTAGAGAGTGATGACTAGGGGCATAATCTTTTCTTTGACTTCTGCTTGTATGTGAAAATCTAACGTCTTTGGAAATTTCAGATTGAAATGGTGTCCAACTGTAAGAGCCTCTATCTCAAATTGGATGGCCATGCGTACCTCAACCATTGATACCTAGAAAATTTAAGGAAGTTTGATATAACTATTGTCTTTTTGAGTGAGTTCTTTCTCCTACTATGAAACGCGATCTTACCTAAGGATGTGAATGATAAAGGGTCACTACGGGTAATTCACACTGGATTTAAAATGATCTCTTGACTATTTGATGTGTATGTTAAACTCAAATTACTATATCAAAATGGACATGATATTCAAGTCATCTTGGCATTTATGCCTTGGTGCTTATATCTAATCTGACATTCTAAAAATAAAATCAATATTCATATATCCATGGTTGTTTTGGACCAGTGGGTGTTGTATTGATTCTTGCGCATACAAATCGATATTCATATGTCTATGGTTTCATAGCTAGTGGGCATTGTATTAATTTATCTAGTTACCTAAAAGTTCAATGATGATAAAAAATTGACATATGATTGGTGACTAGGTCCTAGGTCTTAGGTTGCATTTCATTTTGCATGTCTCATTGCATTTTTCATGTTGCATGATCTCACAATGACTAAATGAACTTCAATGCTTAAATAATTCTTCATATCAATTCTTCAAAACTAACAAGAGCTGAATCTCACACGAAGGTTCCTCTAATGAAGCAGCAAGTATAATCCTTTTTCAGGATCAAAATTCAAATCTGAGATCATTCATATTATTAACTACTTGCATAATCAACCTTCAATCATCACAGAAATCTAGTATTCAACTTAACTGATTATCTAACATCAAACTATCAAAATTTCAACTTGGTCAACCATGGTCAACTCATGGTCAAACCTAGTCAAACTTAGTCTCTAGGACCTCTAAACAATGTAGAGTGCATTCACCAGATGTGTTTAACCCCTTCTCAAATCAATTAACATGCTTCTAAACTCTCAACGCTGACTTTTTTTGTTAGATTTCAATTTTAATCCCGAAGGGGGCATGGTATTGCATATCATTCAAAGTCTGTAATCAAATTTGAAATCATATCTTTATTTCTATCAATATCTTTCATCAGTGATCAAGACAAATAATCACATCTAGTTACTGATTCATCAAAAGACCTCATCACTCGGGGCAAATCTATCATCACTTGGGGCATATCAGATTCATCAAGATCCATATCAATCTGGTATTCTCCTAATCTTGTAAACTATATCAGTTTTTGCAACCATCAGATCATAGTGTTCTTTCCTTGGTTCTTCGGCAACTGAAGGATTTAGATGTGATACCTGCTAGTTCTGCTAAGACAATTGAGTCTAGAACCGGTCACTCACTTCTTAGAAATCCTAAGGTTTGGAATCAGGCGTTTTGACACTTTTTCGCAATCATAGGTTCATTTGCTGCTACAGTGAACATTATCTTTTCTCATTTAGGACCTATTATCTTCATATCAAATCAATATCAATCAGCTTCTATCTCATATCAATTATCAATTTCAAATCAGTTTCATATCTTTATCAAACACAAACTATCTTTGAACCACTACACTTTGCACAGTAATTCAAAGAGGGGCAAAATGTAATACCCCAAAAATGGGCTATAAGTTCATTAATCTTCTATATCAACAATTTGAATGAAATCAACATCAAAGTCCTAACCTAAGGCACATCTAAACATCATTGAATCATAATTGATTATCTTAAATTCTGCATCGGGGAATATTCCTGGCAATATTCCTAATTATCTTAATTATCTTTAATTTAATGATTATTTGGCAATAAATCATATTTATCCTAAGTTTGATTAATTGAATATTTTCATATTTAATTAATTACATTTAATATCTTGCCACTTAATTATGTAATTAAATTTAATTTTATCTATTATTAATTGTATTATTTAATTTTGACAATAAATCCAATATCCTATGAATAATTGATTAAATTCTTATTTAATTGATTAAATCAAGTTGTCATTATTTAATAATATAGTTTTTAATAAAAGTTTGATAAAATAGTTAATTAACCCATAAATTAATTATTTTATTTCAAAAAGAAGTTAAGTGGAGAATAAATCACTTTATTTATTTATTAAATCATAATTATCCATGTGCACATTCAAGGACCAGTTAAACTCAAATTGGAAAATCAATGCAAGTTGTTAGCTTTTTGAAACTCAACATCTTTTTGAGTTTTAAAATTGATCTAAACTTCTAATTCGAGTTGAACTGTGCTTTTGCATGATTTTTGTGACTTAATTATCTTTATTTAAAAATAACTAAAAAATCAACCTGAGTTATTTGAGTGATTTATGGCTTTTTCTCATGCACCTCCAAAGCCCTGGATTTCTATAAAAACAAGGCTTTAGCTCTTCATAATTCATCTCATAATTTTTCAAGCTTACTTTGCCAAAGTCATCTATGAATTGCACAACTATTTTGAAGAATTGGAATTTGGAGAATCAAAGCTTATTGCGAATCAAGGCTATTGTGAGATCAATTTGTTTTTTTTTACATTCATTTAGATTCTTTTTCATATCATTGTTAGATCATTTTAGCATATCAATTTCCATATTAACATAGATTCATATCAGTTTTTTATATCATTGCATCTAAAATCCCAAAAAATAGATTAATTGCATTCATATTTCATATTAGTTTTGCATTCAAATCCTTCATTTAGGTGTCGTTTAGGTCACTGATCTCGATAACAATCTGAGAACATTAATCTCGCACCTACTAGAAGACAGTAAATCGCATGGTTAGAGTAGATTTCAATTTTGCATGATTTTGATTATAGCTAACCTCTAATGTTTTACTGAAGTGTTGTGTCTACAGATCAGGTAAAATTTTCACACACACAACAAGTAGTAGTTGTCATTGCACCAAAAGAATGACCTGTTAATGCCCAATACAACCACTAGACTTATAGAAGACATAGAAGGTAGTTAAGCCATGTCACGAATCTCAAGGGGAGCATTGACTATTTTTCCAACACTTTTGTACTTAATTGGACAAAGAATTGAATCTTGTAGATAATTGATTCACCCCCTCCCCCCTCTTAGTTATCTCTTGGTACTATTCCTAACATAGAGATCCTTGATTATTTGATTTTCCTTGATCCATATTTTTCCATCAGAACACAAGTTTACAATGAATCCCATCAAAAGGTCCTCGTAGGATGCATCCTTCCTCATGTATGACCTAATGTGAACATCTTTCATTTATTCAATCTCTTTTAGAAAAGGGAATCTTTTGGATTTATCACTTTAATTTTGAATTGATACTTTGGTTCTTGATAAAAATTTTAAAGGATTCTCATTCTTCCCCCCTGAAAGTCACCATGATCACATTATATCATGGTGTGCTATGAATGAGGGAAATATGGGGCAAGGTTTTTGGTCTTTTTGTCTTTTTCCTATGAGTCACTCGAAGTGACCTTTACACATCTTGCATGTTATCCTTTTGGGTTCCATGGTGCACTTCAGAAATATTATTTGTTTGTGGGTTTCCCAACATCATTTCCACCTTGAATCCTCCTAGGATCATGTGTGATGCTAGTGTAATCCTTGCATGTTTTTATGTTAGTCCTTCAGAACATCAGTGACAAGGTCTTGCATTCCTAGTAACCTTGGAAGGTCTCTGGGGTTTCCATATTAAACTAAGTACTCAAACTACATGGTGGTATTCCATTTTGGAATATCCTGCACTCAAGCTTTAAAAAGAGTCCCCCATAGAAAAAATCAAATCCAAAATCCCTGCAAAGGAAATAAAATAAAACTCTCAATCCCAAAGAAAAACCAACACATCAATCCCTTAATCCACCAAACCCTAAATATCTCAATCCCCACACTCATTCGCATCCCTCAAATCCCTTGTTACCCAATTTACTAATTTGCATGGATAGAGTTATGCGAATGTTACACTCCCCTTTTCCTCTAGCTCATTGAGGAAAATTTATGTTTGAGACACTTCTTAGGCCCCTTTATCTTTCCCAGGCACCCTCTTGAGGGGGAATCACCCAGCCTTGTTAGGATTAACAAGACAAAAATAATAGTTACATAAAAATATAACCAATATCATAAAATAATAAAGCACATAGAAAGAGAACACAAGATACAAAGATTTAATGTGGTTCACCCAATCCATGGGCTACGTCCACCAGCAATGAGTCCAATATTATTATTATTCAATTATTACAACCTGATTATAATATGAAATCCATTACATCTCAGTATCGCTATAAGAAGCTACTAAAACATACTTCATGATGAAATCCCTAACTCTAATATATTTTATACAAGCTTATTTTTCCACTTTAGGGTTAGAATTGGTTAACATGTCAGCCCAAAAATAGTGAGGGTGGTGGAAAAAGTGTCTAGTACTTTCCTAATCAATCACCACAATATTGTTAGGAATGGGAACAATGAGAGGAGGGGGGGTGAATCTGTGTTCACTATATTTTGACTTTTCACTTTAATCTTTATACTGAACTTAAATGCTTAAGTATTGAATTAAACATTCACATAAACATGAAACATGAAACCAACACATGACACCAATATGATTACGAGGAAACCCAAATAGGTAAAAACTCCGGTGGGAATTGACACCCACTAATATTCTACACTAGTGTTTTGTGATCCTTGTTAGAAGATCCTTTACCTTGTTTGGAGTAGCTTTACAATGCTTTAAGTATAGTAGACCTTGTTAAGGGTTAGACCTTGTTAGGAGTCTTCTACAATGATCCATGTTAGGGGAGATGACTCACTATCCTAGAGCTCACTACTCAAATGATGAAGGCTACAACCTTTTGATATCAGATACACAACTATATCTGTCAGGTGAACTGTCACTGTGACACTACTTGTCAGATTAGTTCATTTGATGCATTGATGCTTTGATCTCTTACAAAGCCTTAATACATCTCATAGTGTCTTCTCACACTTCTTCTCTACTTATCACTACTCAATATCTACTTCTATGCTAAATACAATGGGTGCATCTTATATTTATACACTCATATAGAATAAATAACTAGGTCGGCCCTTAGACCTATTACAAACAATGCTTCCAAATGAATTGGCTTAAGAGCACTTACAAAAAAACAAGTATACATGTCAGAAACCTAAATGCAATAGGTGCATAGCCTTTACAACTTTACATTATAACCGTAGACCAAAATACTAACTGTCAGCTCCATGCTCTATTCTTTGTTGACACATGCTAGTTGTGCAACTTCAATTGACTGTTTCTTTCGTATCCTTCCATATCTGATTATGAGCTCATAGACTAAGCATGAGTATAGTCTAAGAAACTTAACTTCTAGGGCACATACCATAATTCATCCATACACACATGCGATGATGCTCTAAGCTACAGGAACTCTGTACACTATCCAATCTTCAACACTTATCTGAATTCTGTTCTTTACACCAAGTGCGCTGACTCCAAACTGCTATATGACTTGGTTTCCATAATGACAACACTATATCTAGTCATATACTTCAATATATACAACTTTCCAACAATCTCCCCCTTTGTCATTAATGGAAACAAAGGAATATGGCCAAGTTGCTAACTGTCCCTTAACACAAAAACTTTTGTCTTCTATACATTATTTATACATAATCTTATAGCTCCCTATACATATTATACTCCATATTCTATACACAAGTCCCCCTTTGACATTAATGAAAAAGTTGCATCAGAAATGTATATCTACACATAATTAGTGAGGGAAAACATTTGGATATGCAATCTTGAAGTTTTGAATCTCCTTCTTCCAAAAGGTGATCAATGAATTGACTATTTGGAGATGGGTGCATAGAGCATACTCTAGCTTCTCCATCTTCTCCAAAACTATTCTTGGGCCTTGATCATAGGTTATCATGGTGGCATTAATCTCCTTTATATTCTAATTGAGAATGTCTAGTGAGGGTGCAACAACATTCCTCAACTGAGTTTGTCTAGACCTTACCTTTTCCATCTCTTTCTCTATCTTTTCAATCTTGTCCATCTGACCTTGGTAGATATTGTTGCACATGTTTACGTTAGTGGATATGTCTATCACTCAATTCTTCACCTACTCAATCATAATTTCTAACTCTTTTATTTTCTTAAAATGAGCATTGGTAAGCTTGTCTTGGTCCATGCATTCTGCAATGATTCTTCTTCCCTCATCTGCAAATTCTTTCAAGGATGTTTGAATAGTCTTAAGTGAATTCAAGTCTAGTGCAAACTTGCTTATCAATTCATTTAGTCTCTTCTTTAAGTACTTCTCTTCTACCACTATGGACACAGATTCTTCTAGGCTAGAAAAATTACTTTTGAATTGTGAGATGACTGTACTCACATCATCAATTGAGTGTAACTTTAGCACTTTCTTATCCTCTGGCAATAGACAATTCAAAATGTTTACTAATTCTACTAGGAGGGGATTCCTCATTACTTGTTTTTCTTTTTCCTTCTCCATAGCTAAGACGCTGAACTTAATTAGGTCTTCTTCTCTCTATGAGTCCAAATTGCTTGTGTCAAGTGTCAAACTTGATAACAATGCTGAGGAAGGAGTGATGGGAGTGCTATCCATCACTTCTTGTTTCACTGTGACTAGTTCAACAAAAGATTCATCTTTATGTTTACTTTATTTTTCCTCTTCTCCTTCTTTCTTTTCTTCTTCTTTCTCATCTGATATGTCTTCAATAAGCACTTCTTCTTGATGAGTGGGAGGTGAGGTACTACATAAGATTTTAGCTTCTTGTGTGCTGACAAATGCTTCCTACAAACTTTTCCAAATCCTTATCAGTAGCTGCCATGGCTATCTCCACATTATAAATGAAAATAGTGATGTATTTGTGTGATTCTATGATGGGCACAGACTTTTCTATCTTTGTTTAAGTTTCTTCTATGGATGCTGAGACCTGTAGACCTATCACTGGTACATTAGTGGGCTCTCCCACTTTATCTTCCTTATTGGTTACTTGTACTATGGGTGTAGTAGGAGGATACATGTGTCTATCCATAAAAACCTTCTCAAATTCCATCTCTATCTCTTTGGTGACCAAATCATAATTCTTGTCCATGATATAAAGTGTCCTTAGTTGGGTTCTCAAATGTGGCTTCACCAAGTTTAGCAACATAGATTTTTCTTCTAGAGAACATACTGGCAGACTTTCATCTAAGATCTTTTCTCTGATCCTCAGATCCTCTTCATTTTCTTGTCTCTTTTAAAACTCTAAAATATCCCACACTTTATCTAGAATCAAAGTCTTTAACTCCAAAATTGTCTTTTTGAACTTGATCATATGTTTGACAATCATACCATGTATTTCTGATTTGTCAATCTCACTGTATGTATCATAAAACTTCCCTACTTGATCAATTCTACCCTCGTCAATAATTCTTGTGCTCAATACTTTAAGGCTAGGTCTAAATCCTACCTTAGGAGGTTCTTGAATGTTTTTCCTGCTCCTTGTAGCTTGCGAGGATGGATGACCAGTGTTGGATGCTTTCTTCCTCTTGACTATTGGCTTATACTCCAGAGGAGTGGTAAGGTCAATAGTGTCTTTGGGTGCAAAAGGAGTATCATCTTCCTTACCATTCTGACTATCATCTTTTTCAATTTTTATCTTCTTCTTCTTGGATCATTAGAATCAGCTCTTATTACGGATGCACTCTTAATTTCCAATGCAATATTTTCTTCCCTTGCTTTATCAAGGTCTTCTTGAGACATGCCATGTATTCTCAAGATCTTTGATGTGACTTTAGCAACCTTCCTTTTTGTTGTAGTGCTATTTACCTTAGCATATACTTCTCTATTTTTCTCTTCATATGTTCCCCACCTAGGTTCATTAGGATCTTTGGGGGCTGACAGAAGTACCTACACATATGCTTCTAGGACTTGTTCCTCTACCTCATAGCCAAGTGGATGAATCCACTTAGTTCTTGGTTCAACAACTTCCATACAAGTAGTATCAGTTTCAACCATAAAGCATATTGTATCCTTATACTTTTCCATAATGCTTTCAAGAATTATGTACCTCATTTTCATCTTTTCCCTAAAGGTCTTCAATTCCAATGTAATATAATCTCTTAATGATCTTTCAATGGATGCCTTGTCAGATATCTGAGACATTGTAGGAATGGACTTGTCCAGCTATAGGTCTAACACTTTTCTAACTATATGAGGGTACATATAGATGATTAAGGACCCAAACCTAAATATCTTTGTCTTGTCATGTTTTATGGTCTTGATGTTATTAATTAGTTGTGTGTGCAAGATATCACACAAGTTGAATTCCCCATCTTCCTTCACAAGTCTGATGGTAGCTAGAATAGTGCCCAAAGACACACTATTCACCCTACTGGTATGATGAAACCTATAACCTAGTATCATTGACATCAATTTGATGTCTAGTTGTTCAATAGGCTCTATTATCATGCCACACCTATTACTCCTTGACTTACATGTCTGCTCAACTATCTTCCTGACATCCTTTCCCACAAGAAGGACATTGCCTATCCTAGAAAGGCCTTTCATCTCATGAATCAAGTCACTGGTGATTCTTACCGGTACATCACCAATCCAAAACAAATCATCATGAATTTTTCTTAATAAAATCTTTATCCATTCTGTCTCATAGAATTCATATTCCATATCATACTCAACAATAGGGTGATCATTCCATTTAGCATATTCATCCATGAATGTTTTGTTATGTTTTATCATGGTATCCATGTGTGCTCTTAGCCTATCCAATCCAACTAGTTCCTTCTTATAGTAGATATATGGCCTAATGTCTTCCACATGCATGATACCCATAGGTGTGTGGGAGAAAGCTCCCTCTAAATCATCTAGGGTTGATTTAAATGGATGCCTCTTGAAAACATATCTTTTCTTCATAGCGACATCATAAACAATGGCAGTGGCCATGACTTAATTGATAATTACTTTCCAATTGATCTATGGGATAATTTGATGACTTCTCAATCAGTGCAATGAAATAGGGTTTTTGCAACCAACCAAATTCACTACAAACATTTGTAAATCAATCTCCAAGTCTTCACAACAACTTCCAAGGTTCTTTCTACTCTTCAAATGCTTTGAATTCGAATGCAATGAGTAATGAAACAAATTTTTGTGTACTTAAATTGAGAATTCTTCCATTAATGCAAGTCGCGTAAACCAGGCAGTCACTTCAAAATTTCAAACTTGAGTTCTGCTAATAATCACTTGCATGATGGTTCCTATACACTCCAATTGCTTAAGTCCAAAGGAACATACTCTAAGAATGAGTATACCAGCCACATAGGGGTTTAGAGCTAAATTAGCTCCCCTTATGACCCTGAGGGCCATTCATGCAGATGTAGAGGGTGCCTCCACTACAGATTCATCCAATACATTCTCATCAACTGTGTCCTTCTTTCCTTCTAACCAAATCAAGCTCACATCCTCTAAGGCTTTTACAAACTTGACTTCTCCTTTAGGATCCAATACTGGTTCTTTGACCTTTTTAGGGCTTTCTTGACCTTGTGTTCTTGATCTACAAAACTTTGAGATATGTCTAGCCTTGTTACATGAATGACAAATGATTGGAGGTCTCATATTCCTTGGCGCATTGACATGAGTCACCATTTTGCATTTTTTCACTAAGTGACCATTATAGTTATGTATCTAACATGTAACATTCTGAGGACTTCTTATATTTGTCTGATTCTCATTTCTTTGATCATGCTGAATCATGTTCTTCTTACTAGTCTTGCAATTTATTTCTCTATGACCAAATCTATTGCATGAATAACAGTACCCATTAAAAGGTCTTGCCTTTGTATAGTTCCTTGCAATGTGTTCATGCTTGTTACATACAAAACAAGTGCATTCTACAAGCTTGCGCTCACTCTTAGGAGGTCCACTATTGTCTTTGGTTTGATCTCTAGTCTTCTCAATATTAGTAGAGTCCATTTGTGTATCCTTTCTTTCTCGCATATTGTCAATCTGGTTTTGTGATTCATTGTATCCAATACAACTAGTGTCTCCTTTGGCTCTTCTTTCATATAATTGAGATTCTATCAAATAAGAACTGGTGTGTAATTTTTCAATATGATCCTTTTTCTTTTTTTAATTTAGATTCCAAGATTTCTTTGATATTCCTTAGCTCCAAGACTTCCAAGTTAGCTTGCCTAAGTTCTTCATTGAGTTGAAGATTCTCCTTTTCTTGTTCATTATAGACATCTTGATTGTTCATCAGTTTGTCATGAAATTCTTCAAGCTGATTTAATAAGGATGCATTTTCTTCACTCAACTTCTTGACCTTTTCTTCAAGATCACTATTAGACCATCTTTCAAATCCTTTCTTAGTCTATTGATAGCTAATTGAGCATCACTAAATTTTTCTTTTAGTTCTTCAATTTCTCTTTCTGAATTATCTAGGTCTTCAAGAGCGGCTTCAAGATTTTTCTACAAATGTTTCATTTATGCTTTGTCCATGATCTCCTCAAGTGGTTAAACTTCTTTGCTAAGGACCAGAGCTCTGATACCAATTGTTAGGAATGGGAACACTAAGATGGGGGGGGGTGAGTTAGTGTTCATTGTATTTTAACTTTCCACTTTAATCTTTCTAATAAACTTAAATGCTTAAGTACTAAATTAAACATTCACATAAACATGAAACATGAAACCAACACATGAGACCAATATGATTACGAGGCAACCCAAATAGGTAGAAACCCTACTGGGAATTGACACCCACTAATATTCTACACTAGTGTTTTGTGATCCTTGTTAGAAGATGCTTTACCCTGTTAGGAGTAGATTTACAATGCTTTAAGTACAGTAGACCTTGTTAAGGGTTGGAACCTATTAGGAGTCTTTTAAAATGATCCCTGTTAGGGGAGAGGACTCACTGTCCTAGACCTCATTGCTCAAATGATGAAGGCTACAACCTTCTAATATTAGATACACACTATATTTGTTGGGTGAACTGTCACTGTGACACTACTTATCAAATCAATTCATTTGATTCGTTGATGCTTTGACCTCTTACAAAGCCTTAATACATCTCATAGTGTCTTCTCATACTTCTTCTCTATTTATCACAACTCAATATCTACTTCCATGCTAAATACAATGGGTGCATCTTATATTTATATGCTCATACAAAATAAATAACTAGGTCAGCCCTTAGACCTATTACAAACAATGCTTCCAAATGAATTGGCTTAAGCGTGCTTACAAACAAACAAGTATACATGCTGGAAATATAAACACAATAGGTGCATAGCCTTTACAACTTTACATTATAACCACAAACCAAAATACTAACTTTCGGCTCCATGTTCTATTCTTTGTTGGCACACACTGACTGTGCAAGTTCAATTGACTGTATCTTTCGTATCCTTGCATATCTGATTATGTGCTCATAGACTAAGCATGAGAATCTTACCAACTTAACTTCCAGGGTGCATACCATAATTCATCTATACACATGTGCGCTGATGCTTTGAACTGCAGGAACTCTATACACTATCTAGTCTTCAACACTTAACTAAATTCTAATCTTTACACCAAGTGCCCTGACTCCAAACTGCTATATGACTTTGTTACCATAATGACAACACTATATCTAGTCATATACTTTAGTATAGACAAATTTCCAACAAATATAAAAATCTCCCACTTGGGGATTGATTAGACTCCACACAAAGGCCTAACCAATGTCATTTTCTTGTCGTCTAGGGAAACTTTGTTGCATTTTATTCTTTGCATCGTCAAGATTATAAACGTCTTGAAAATAATTTTATTTTAACACTATGTCAAAATGGGGAAAAATGAAGACACCTAAATTTGATTACGTAATTAATTAATCTTGTTTAGTTCTCATCTAAGTCATTGTTAAGTAAATATTTAATATTTACTTAATTCATGTCATCCCCCTAGTTAATTAATTTAATTAATTAACTATAGTCTAATTAATTATCTAAATGATAACCCATAGTCTAATAATTAATTATATCCCTATTCCTCTATTAATTTGATTAAATACATAACTTTATGTAAATTAATTCTCAAAATAACCCTCATTTAATTAATTAGAGCACACAGATCCTAACTTTAACCCCTAACCTAACCTATTTGAACCATCTAACTCCTAGTTCCAACTCAACCCAACCCATTCAACCATACTTGGCCCATTTAATTAATTAATTAATCTTGATCAAGTAAATGACACACTTGCATCATCCTAATTCTCCCACTTGCACCATAATCAAATCCTAATCCACCCCTAGTCCTACCCTAAATATTTGCACAAGCTTGATCATGAGGATTAAGGAATCCTAAGCCAACCCAAGTCAACTCTCATGTCAGATCAATCTCAATCCCTAACCATGTGTGTAAGAAGCCATATGGGTGGGTCTCTTACATGCTTTTCCCCTCAAAAGGAATATTTAATTCCTTTTTCACATCCTCCAACACCTTTCACATTCTCCAAAATCCTTCCCACTTCCCAAAATAGTCCATTCCTCAAGGATTGACTTTTGAAATTTGGGACAAGATATGCCTTTATGGAATATCTTATCAATTAATTACTCCTAATCCACCCCTAATCCTACCCTAACCATTTCCACAACTTTAATCATCGAGATCATGAAATCTAATCCAAACCCCAATTCAACTCTTGTCACATCCTCCCACTCCCCAACCAAATGCATTTACGTCAAGCTTTAATTCTCTTACACATCCCTTACACCTCTTACACATTTTTACCCTCTAGGGAACATTTTAATTCCTTCTTCTCATTCTCCAAAATCCCTCCCACCTACCAAAATGGGCACACTCCATAATTCTTGACCTTTAGGTATTTGAGACAAGATGTGTCTTTATGGTATATCTTCCCATTCTCCCATGTGCTCTCAAGCTCTCTCTTTGTAACACTTGTCAGAAGGCTATGAGTTTTAAGAACCATAATCAATGTGCTCTCCTTCAAATTCATTTCCATCCTTCCTCTAATTTCAATCTTGACCCTCCATTTACCCTCTCTTGACCTATAAATTGAACTCTCCACCCTTCACAAATTATCCACCTTTTATGAGAAGTTATAATGCCATTTTGAGATTCAAGAGAAACACTTATAACTTCATATGGAAAAATATACTCATGGTATTTAAGCTTGAGAAAGAATCCATTTGAGCACACATCAAATCCATGGACTACATCCAAAGATCAAGAATGGCTTCAAGGTTTAAGAAAGTTAGCACATTTTTAGGCTTATTTGGTTTTGTTCTTCTTTTGTGCAATCTTAAGTGTTGTAATAGCTTAGTTTGTTGAATGTTGAACTAGTTTTTACATTCATTTGCACATGATTTTTATGGAATATAGTTACATGGTACATTTATGCAACAATATTGGGTATATTGCAAGGGATTAAAGACTACAGGTCAACCAAAATGGTCCAAGGTAAGGTAGTTAAATTGTTACTTGTGTCAAATACAATAAATTGGGGCATATAGCTAGATATTGTAGATTTAATGGATCTATTAGCAATAGGAGATTTCCAAATTGAGGAATACATAATAGTAATGGAAGAAGGAACAATGGACCTAACCTATCTAAGTATAAGAATAGTTTCTATAACACCTTTGTGAAGGAAAATAAGAATTATAGTGGTATGAGTCTATCATATTATATGGATGAGTATAACCATCTTTTTGTGAAAGGTAAAAAGACTAGAAATGAAAAAGTGTAGAAGGAGAATATTCATAGTGATTTAGTAGGAAAAGAGGAATCAAGAAACTTGGTTGAGCCCTTGCCTAGTGTTGAACCCTCTACATCAGCTTAATTGGCCAAGCATGGCCTTAGGGGGAGCATTTATACAGAGATTATCTAGCCTCCAAATTTGTAGAATTAAGTACTGTGAGCTTATAGTAAGGTGTGTCAAGCTAGAGAGACTTGATACCTCCAATTATAGACATTGATGTGATGATATGATACATCACAAATATATTTTAAGGCTACTACCTATGTAGCATATTTTTTCTTGAATATGACATAATGCATTAATTGCATATGAAATTGTAAGGATTTGATAGGTAAGATGGATTCATTATTCAAGGTTTATATTGCTAGAGATAGAGCTAGATTAATTTGAAGATGATTTGAGTATTTGTGAAATAGGATTTGGAGAAAACCCTACTTCGATGAAATAAGTGGTATTTTATTCATCCTATGAACTTTATTGGAAGTTATTTGAATGTTTTTTTGGTTGAATATAGATGGATACCCCAAAAATTTATGATGTAATGGATAAATCATAATATCATTTTAAGAAAAATCTATTTAAGTCCATGGAAGATGATCTTGAGGGTGCATTTTCACAAACCCTCGATGGCATGCTTCATGTGGAAGATATAAGGGCATACATCCACTATAAGTATAAGACTATACGAAATGAAAATATTTGGAATGATTTGATGGATATTCACAATGAGGATAGAAATTTTAAGGATGAATTCAAACATTTAGAAACTCTAAATATCATGAATATCATGGATTTGGAAAAATTTGATGAGCTGGAGAGGATACAGATTATGTTAAGTAGAGTTCATAATAAGTTATTTTGGCTAGGTGAAAAACCTATCAAGATAACTAAGGAACTTATCCACTTAGTCACTGCACTTGATAATGCTAGAATTGTTCCCACTGCGATCAAGTTAGTAAAGAAAGAACTAGAAAAGAACATTGGATCTAAATTGGATAAGATAGAAATGACCCTCACAAACATTAGACAACAAGATGTAAGACTAATTTCCAAAATTTTGGGCTATAAAATTCACTATACTAGTAGACACAACTCTGTATCAGTTGGTTTTATCCATACATCTTACAAAATCATTGTTGAGAATGACCACTTTGACATTTGTGAGATCCTAAGACAAAAATTATTAGAAAACATAGGGAGGATGAAGCATGACAAGCCACAAGTTTTCATATTTGGTTCTTTGATAGTTCATTTTCTTTTTTCACATCATTCACAAATTTCCTAGCATGCATCCTAATGCATGGAAATATGATGTCCATACAACCATGCAAATAATTGAATATTATAGAATTCAAGATAAGAAGCAGATAGATAGTGATCTTTTTGTTTTATTCAAATGATTTCAAAGAGAGATGAAGGAGAGAGTGAGGATACCTAAAGAGATTGTTGTGAAATATGTAGATATCATGTGCTTCATGGTTGAGATAGATGCTACTTGTATGGAAGTAGTTGAACCAAGGGTTCAATAGATCCCACCCATGAGATATGAATTAGAATCTTATTTTATTGTGTGGCATGTTGATGCTATTCTTGCATCATACAAAGACCCTAGTCTAGAGAGATGGGGAAACTATGAAGAAAAGTATAGTAAAATAAAAGAGCATACTAAAGGGTCTAAAAAGGGAAAGAAAGAAAAGTTAGTGGAAAAAATTGAAGAAAAGGAAGGCATCACTAAGGAATAGATGGCCACTCTAAGAAATGAGAGTGAGGTAGCTAAATTGGCTGAGATCAATGCACTTGCTATAGTAGAACATGTTGAAGATATTACTAGTGATGTGCCACCACTGGAGGTACCTAATTTTGTAGTACCTTTCCAAATCAATCATTGTAAAGAGGTAATAGAGCCTCAAACCTTGGATTGCAAGTACAATGGGGTAAGTATACTTGATGCTGAGTACTATTTGATCTAACTAAGAATATGTTGTAGTAAATGAAATACTATGATGTTATATTATGTTGTTATTTACCTTTTTGAATAGTATATTCATGATGATACTTTATTGATGAAATATATTAGCTATTTATATTCAAATTATTAGATTAATAGGTTAAGATGATTGCCACTAATTCTTAGATATTGTGTCTTATGTTCCATTGGAAATTTTAGGAAGATTTAAATTGACATATGCTCATTTTGTTAGAAATGATTTATTTAAATGCTTCAAGTTAATGTAATATTGTATGATTATATATTGTGAATGATGTACCACATCTTGCTATGCATTTTGACTATTGGTGCTGCTATGAAGTGAGATGGAGCCACAGTCACTTTCTTGCGAGATCCACATGGTGTCCCATTATCCTTATGTTAGGAATGGGAACACTCAGAGGGGGGGGGGTGAATCAGTGTTCACTATATTTTAACTTTTCACTTAATCTAAATACTGAATTATAAATGCTTAAGTATTGAATTAAACATTCACATAAACATGAAACATGAAATCAACACATGACACCAATATGGTTACGGGGAAACCCAAATAGGTAAAAACCCTGGTGGGACTTGATACCCACTAATAATCTACACTAGTATTTCTGATCCTTGTTAGAAGATCCTTTATCCTATTAGGAGTAGCTTTATAATGCTTTTAGTAAAGTAGACCTAGTTAAGGGTCGGACCTATTAGGCCTTTTTTCTATCATAGAAAAAATCCTTTAAAATGGCCTCTTCCCTGCAAATGTTTTTGTAAAAGTGTCCTGCCCTGTGTTCTTCATGTTGTCACCAAGCTCTAGTCTAATTTGCACTTGCTGAATCACAAAATCCTAAAAGTGATTCAAATTCTAAGGTCTACAGGAAAATAATTTCAAAATCTACCACAGTGTCGAAAACCCACAGTGTTTTTAAAAATCCATGATGTTTTTGGTCTGTGTGAAAACCTTCATTGTTTTTGACCTTATGCCTTCCCACTTTTGTGTGCTTATCTTTTGGTGTCAAAAACTTTGTGTATTTTTTATCCTCTTTCATTGAAAACCCTGTGTGTTTTCAACCTCACAGTCTCCTATTTGCTGGTGTTCCCTAACTACTGATGGGGCCGAGGACTTTGCAAAAGGTTCACAGGTTGTTACATGTTCGCATAGCCCATTTTGGGGCTATGCGATCATGCGACAGGGTGCCATGTGTGCTGGGGCCCATTTGTAGTTTTTTGGTGGTCCCGTTGGTAGGTGGTGTTGTGGCAATCTTCAGTTGGTCTGAGCTAGCAGGATGCATGTTAGTGGCTTGTCACATGTTCGCATGAGCTAGTTTTTCAGCTTGCAAACATACGACAAACCCTTTTGTGGCAATGGCAGTGTCGGTGGTTATGAAGAAGGTAATGGGAAGTGGCATGTCGCATGTTCGTACAGCCCATTTCTGGGCTATGCGATCATGCGACAACTGTTTGGCGTCACCATTATGGAGTTAACCTAAGGTGTTTGGATGGTTAAAAACACAAGCCTATGAAATGCATGGTGACCATTTGCTATCATTTTTGAATCTCTGAGAACGTCTCCCATGACTAGAAAGGACTGAAATTGATGACAAAAAGGGCCAGAGTTGGTAAAACTAATTTTCTCCACCACTCCAGTGTGCTCCAGGGTGTGAGATGATTGCAGAAGAGGAGTGTCTTGTCATAGGGGAGTAAATGAAATGTACCAAAAGTAGTTGTAGGGTCACTTCCAATTTGAATTTGTAGACTTTTGATTGATCTTTGGTGCCTTTTCAAAGTTTCTCATGATTGAAGATCTGATGTTGTTTAAATGCATTAGACTGTTTGAGCTTGCATGCTACGGCTTGATCCCTGTCTTGTCTGTGGTAACTCCTCGGTGGGGTTAGGTGTTTTTGAATTTTTGAGTTTGAAATGATCATTGTGCTTGCATTGTAACCCTGGTATAAAGGGATTTCTATGATCATTTGAGGTTATTGGGAGTTAGGTTTTCAAACTTTTGGGTTGTGAGTCCTCTTCTCAGTCTGAATTGTAATGACTTGTCTAGATTTTATTTTGACTATTGAAAGAAAGTTGTAGGTCTAAGTTGTAGTTTGCAAGTAGGGTTTCTTGGATGGATTGTATACACTTGAGGATTCTTCATACTTAATGCAGGCACCATATTCTTATCTCTCCTTTGTGTCAACATAGATAAATTTTGAGCTTTCTAGTTCATTGCATAACCAGTTTATGTATGTGCCCTCATTCTTGAGTTCTAATCCAGGATTAGATGAAATGATGCTCTAGATGGGACATAGATTTATCTTTTTTCTATGTAAGGATACTCTGTAAGTAGTAAAGGAGATTAAAAATGTGTTTATGGCTTTGAATCTCAGATATATTCTGGTGTGTGTGTGTAGTCTGTCTAAGAAACCTTGCCCAATGGATGAGGCACTGGCCTAGATAAGTACTTCTTTGTTGACATGTCCTGATTGAGGTTGTTATGATTCAAACACATGAAATTAAGAACCATCCTTAAGTTTTTAGTATTCAGTTGTGTAAGGTTCCACCCCATAGTAATGGAGAGTCAATGAGTGTGTGTTTAACACTTAGTACCTTCTTACTATCCTACTATCTATTATTCAAACCTAGTTCTTGGTGTATGAAGTATATTTTATACTAGGTTAGGTGCACCTACCTTGGTTTTGGAGAGCCAGAAGTAGAAGAGGGCATATTAAGTCCCTATAGTTGGTCCAGTTACCCTAAGACCTCATTACATTTTGGAGTTAACCATTCCTAAAATCCATCTGAGGGTATATTGGCAGCCTTATGGCATAAGTGTCATTTTGGACACCAACAAGATGGTGACTCTACTAGGGAAGAAATAAATGACAGCAAGCTTCCTTGCTTGGCTGGATTATCCTAGAGTCTTGGTTGAAAGAATAGAGCCAGATGAACAAATAAAGCATTTGCTGATATTTTCTCACCTAGTTGTGAGTGGTGACTCTACATTGCAAAATCTGATGGAGCTACATGGAGAGCTCTAGATCTACCTTACTTTCCAGTCAACAAGTTTCAAGCTACAAATTTCTAGGTATTCTCTTATTGAAAATGTTTCCCTATCAAGTGTGTAGCACTGCTGTAAAGGGATAAGTGGTGGGTAGTTCCTCATGGAGGAATATATCCCCTTTTGTTTTGATGGCATTGAAGGTGCCCCTAATGATTTCTCTGCTGAGGATGGGAAGTGCTTGCCAAGATTCATGGCTGGTGGATATGTTTCTACAAGCTAGCATGTTGATGTTGTCATGGGTATTTTTGGAGGTATGGATGTTGAACATAAAGATATTGCCATGAGGTTATTTGTGCACACATTTTTTGATGGTGCAAGGAAGTGGTTCTTGTCCTTGCCCTCATGTTCAATCCCTTTTTGGGATGTGTTGAGAGCTAAGTTTGTTGAGCATTTTGATACAGTTGTTTCTCTCAAGAAGGAATTAGTGAGGTTGAAAATGGTGAACTGGCAGTTAGTAGAGGACATAAAATTTCTAAGACTGGTGGCTCCTGATGATGTTCATGAGGAGGCCAGTGTTTCTGATGTTGATTCTCACTATGCAGAGAGTGTTGACTATGAAGCTGATTCTGAGATCAGTGCATATGAGGATGTTGAAGATGAATCTGAGGATGGAAATATTTCCTTTTTGTCTGTAGATTTTTCTTCTTGTCAACATGAGAAGGCAATCTTCTTGTCCCACTTTGATGATGTTTTGTGTGAAGGGCAGAATATTGGATATGATGCAAATGATGATTCCTGCATAGATTGTTTCACACAAGATGATCTAAGGCCAGAAATGTGTATCCTTGTTCCTCACAAGGATGATATTTGCAGCACTAGAGGTGAGGCTAAGGAAAATGATATCAAGGCCCAAAGTTCATTGAGCAGTAAAGAGATTTCGGCACTCTTGGCTGATGAATTCCAAAGGTATGCACCTTGTCTGGACTTTAATTTGCAGCTCCCCTGTGATATAGTCTTTGACACTAATAATGAGGCTAGTGTTCAGAGTGATCTTGATGACCCATGTATACAGAATTTCCCCTTAGGTAGTGACTCTGCAGAAGAAGAGGTTGAAGACCATGATAGTGTGTTTTCCTATTATGAGGATTATTGTGATGAGCAAGTTTTTTGTTCATTTTCTATTCCTTCTTCTACCAGATATGATAGTGAAGAAGACCTTCACTTGGTTCATGATGTAGTCAGTGAGGACATCATGGAGGAACCAAGTTGCTTAGTGGCTGAAGCAATGCATAAAGATAAATCAGAGGGTTCAAGTCCTTTTCAGCCAAGTAATTCTGATGTAATGCATGATGCTCAGTATGTTTTATTTTTTGATGCATTACAAGGTGAGTTTTTTATTCTTTCCAGTTAGCAAGAAGAAGTAGATGATGTTCCCTACTTCTTGGAATTTGAATATGAATATGGTGGTTGTGACTGGAAAGACATGGGCAGTTATCATTATAGTTTCATTTTTTAGCCCATGGTTATTCACATATATTTGTAGCAGGATGATCATAAAATTTTTAGGTGGCGGGTCACGTATGTGGATGAGAATCAAATTTTTGATTTAGGAGGGTCACTAGTTTTCTTTTGGGGCCTTGATCCTGGTTGTAAATACTTGTAAACTCTATAAATATCTTTCCCTTTCCTATTGTGTGCTTTTCCTTCCTATTCCATGTGTTTTTTGAGTTCCCTATTTTTGTCCAGTGGTTGGTCTGCTCTCCCAGTGATTCTAAATCCATGCCATGCCTACAAGAGACATGCATCCCCAACTACAGCCATTGTTAGGCCTTTTTTTTATCATAGCAAAAATCCTTTAAAATGGCCTCTTCCCTACAAATGTTTTTATAAAAGTGTCATGCCCTATGTTCTTCATGTTGTCACCAAGCTCTAGTCCAATTTGCACATGCTGAATCGCAAAATCCTAAAAGTTATTCAAATTCTAAGGTCTGTAGGAAAATAATTTCAAAATCTGCCACAATGTTGAAAACCCATAGTGTTTTTAAAAATCCATGATATTTTCGGTCTGTGTGAAAACCTTCATTGTTTTCAACCTTATGCCTTCCCGCTTTTGTGCGCTTATCTTTTGGCGTTAGAAACTTTGTGTATTTTTTATCCTCTTTCATTGAAAACCCTGTGTGTTTTTGACCTCACAGTCTCCTATTTGCTGGTGTTCCCTAATTGCACAAGTCAGACTTGATGGTGGGCCCATGATGCCAATCTTTTTGGCATGCTAGTTTTTGATTGGTCACCTGACTACTAATGGGGCTGAAGACTTTATTAGAAAGTAAAGATCCCTAAGATAACTGAGAGGGGGCGTTGAATCAGTTATCTGATAATTTATCCATTCAATAGCTTTAAACAATATAATCAATGTACTGATCAACCATAGAAAGATAATCATACACAATTGCACAATAACACAAGATATGTTAACTAGTAAACCTCTTGAAAAGAGTAAACCCCGATGGGAATGATGCCCATAAAATGATGCACTAATATGAAAGTCCCTTGTTAGAGGATGGACCCTATTAGGAGTCTTATGAAATACATTCAGTACATATAAATCCTTGTTAGGAGATTTTGAATCCCTGTTAAAAGATTCTAACCCGGTTAAGAGTTTATGGAAGACAGAAGGACCCACTGCCCAAATAGCTTCAAGGAAAGATCTCTAAACCCACTGTCGAAAAGATCTTAGAATTATTCAATAGAATAATATGAAATATATTACCTCCTTCACACTATGCCAAAACTTCACTCTTTGTTACACAAGATCACAATTCCAGATCTCTATACTCACAAGTCTTCCTTCATCACTGAATTAGCTCTTTTCTTCACTTCATGCATATATTCACATCTCACTCTTCATAGTACACATTACAATAAGGAAAAAATTCCTCCTTATATACCAAACTCAAATAATTACAAATGAGTTAGTCCTCAATTACAAAATAATAAATTCTACACGCTACACACAAAATTCACATAAAACTGTCAGCTTCCAGTTACTGTAACTTTCTCCAAACATATCCTCCAAGTTTTCCTTGTGAACCACATCATCATTAATGAGTCTCCAACATCCATTTAACTACGAAAAATCAGATTCCATCCCAGCTAAGAGATATCCTCCAATTTTTGAACATTGCTACACAGAAACACTGTCTAAATACTACTTTCACCAAAATGCTCATAACTCTTACAAATGAATGAATTTATTTTTGCACTATTAACCATAGGTTAATAATACACCAAAGAACATACCATCAACTATGAAAAAGTAAATTTATAATACAACATGTGCGCAAAACAAAATTGTACCTACTTTCCTGCTAATATCCAGAATATCACAGTGTTGACATCAATGACAATCCAAGTCATGAATGCAACAATAACTACTACAGAATGATTGCCAGAACACTTTTCATTCATTCCTAACAGTATCCCCCATTGGCATTAATGGCAACATAGATGAAAAACATCCAATGTTCCAAAAATCCAATACTGCAACATAACTGCAAAATATCAAATTAAATCTTACTTCATTTTCCTATTTAGCTCTCTCATACAATCCACAATGTTTTTCATGTATATCTCTTCCCCATTGACATCAATGATAGAAATTCTATCACTAAGTCAACAAAAACTTAATGTCAAAAGACACTTTTCAGAAAAATACAATAACAAAAGTCCTCATGACTCAGCTCATATACCACTGGACGGATGCAATCATCTGCATCAATTCTCAAAAATAGGTTGGGGCATAACCCCAAGCATACCTCTCAGATACACAAATGTATCCTTAGGTAAAGGCTTTGTAAATATATTTTCTATCTGCTCCTTTTTACTTATGTACTCCAATCTTACTTCTTTTTCTGCAACTTTCTCTCTTACAACATGATACTTGATCTCAATATGTTTAGTCTTAGAATGTAAAATAGGATTTTTTGACATACTCATTGTACTGGTGTTATCACAATGTATAAAAAAAGGCTCATCAAACTTTATTCCAATATCTTTCAACATCTGCTTCATCCAAATAATCTGATTACAATTATTTGCTGCTGCAACATATTCTGCTTCTGCTGTGCTTCATCAAGTACAATTTTGCTTCTTACTTAGCCAAGAGACCAATTTATCTCCAAGAAAAAGGCTCCACCATTGGTGCTTTTCTTGTCATCAACGCTACCTCCCCAATCTACATCAGTATAGGCACATAAAGTAAAATCATCAAAATTCTCATACCATAATCCATAATCCATTGTTCCTTTTAGATATCTCAGTATCCTCTTTACTGCTACATAATGTGATTCTCTAGGTTCTACTTGAAATCTTGCTACAATCCCCACTAAATGTGCTATATCAGGTCTTGTATGTGTCAAGTACTACAATACTCCAATCATAGATCGGTACTTTTTCTGCTCAATAGTTGGTGTCTCATCTTTTCTAGATAACTTATGTCCAGTTACCATAGGTGTTCCAACAGGTTTAGAATATTCCATTCCAAATCTTTTCAATAATTCATTTAAATACTTAGTCTGACTTACAAATATACCTTCCTTGCTTTGTGTTATCTGTAATCCCAAAAAATATTTTATTTCTCCAATCATGCTCATCTCAAATTCAGTCTTCATTTCATCTGCAAATTTGTCACTAGCTTCATCTTCTCCTCCAAAGATAATATCATCAACAAATATAACTATAACCAACAAACCATTCTAAATTTCTTTTTTGTATAGGTTATTATCTATTGTTCCTTTTATAAATCCTAGTTTTAATAAATACTTATCCAATCTTGCATACCAGGTTCTAGGTTCTTGTTTTAATCCATATAAAGCTTTCTTTAACTTACATACCATATCTCCTTCTTGTGTCAAAGGAAAACCTTCAGGCTGCTCAATGTAGACTTCTTCCAATTCACCATTCAAAAATGCTAACTTCACATCCATCTGATACACTTTGAATTTTTTGTAAGTTGCATATGCTAGAAACATTACCACTGCTTCAAGTATAGCCACAAGTGCAAAAGTTTCTTCATAGTCAATTCCTTCTTCTTGTGAATATCCTTTACATACCAATCTTGCTTTGTTTCTTATCACTTCTCCTTGTTCATTCATCTTGTTTCTGAATACCCACTTTGTTCCAATCACATTCTTATCTTCAGGTCTAGGGACCAATTCCCATGTCTTGTTTTTTTCAATCTGCTCTAGTTCTTCTTTCATAGCATTAATCCAATGTTCATCTTCACAAGCTTCATTAGTAGTCTTAGGTTCAATTTGAGAAATCAAACATAAATGTACCTTATTTTGAGTCAAAACTCCTCTATCTAAACTTCCAATAACTTGCTCAATAGGGTGATGTCTTGAAGTATACCTCTTAGGTGTCATAGTTACTAATCTTGTTTAGACTATAGACTCTTCTCTACTTTCTTCTCTACTTTCTTCTATGTTTTCTTCTTTGTTTTCTTCTCTATTTTCTTCTCTATCTTCTTAAGTATGACTTTCATTCAGCAAATCACTGTTAGTTTCAAAAAATAATTTTGCATTTTCAATGTTAGGCTGAGGTTGTGCTTCTCCATCAGATTCATAATCAACCATTCTTTCCTAAATTTTAAACTTCTCATCAACTTTTACATTTGCACTTTCAACAATAGTCTTAGTTCTTTTGTTATAACATCTATATGCTTTTCTTTTTAAAGAATATCCAAGAAATATTCCTTCATCACTTCTAGGATCAAACTTTCCTATATCATCATCTCTCTTTATATAACATTTACTTCCAAAAATTTTAAAATACTTAACTGAGGGTGTATGTCCAAACCATAATTCATAAGGTGTCTTGTTTGTATCTGCTATGATTTGTACTCTGTTCATAGTGTATATTGTTGTGTTCACTGCTTCTCTCCAAAAATTTTCAGCCAAATCATTTTCAAACAACATAGCTCTTGCTGCTTCAGTTATTGAACTATTCCTTCTTTCTACAATACCATTTTGTTATGGTGTTCTAGGGGCTGAAAGTTGTCTCTTAATACCATTCATTTCAAAAAAAGTGTTAAACTCTCTAGATGTAAATTCACCACCTCTATCAGATCTTAGACACTTAATCTTCATTCCAGATTCATTCTCAATTTTGCTTTTCATGATCTTAAATTTATCAAATGCTTCAGATTTTTTTTTCAAAAATGCAATCCACATCATTCTTGTAAAATCATCAACAAGAATCATAAAATACCTTTCACCATAGAATCCTCTAGTCCTAGTAGAACCAGTCAAGTCTGTATGAACAATCTCTAGCTTCTCTGTCGATGTGAACTTCCTCTTGGGAAATGAACTCCTTTTCTACTTTGCCATCATACATTCTTTGCAAATCATGTTAGTAGGTTTCATAATTCTAGGTAAATCTCTTACCTCATGTGTAGTGCTCACCTTGACAATATTATCAAAGTTTATATGACAAAACCTTTTATGCCATAACCAACTATCATCAATCCTAGTTATCAAACATGTCATCTCAGTAGGATTCAATTGAAATACATTACCTCTGGTTCTGGATCCTTTTCTAATCAGATTTCCATCTTTATCTTTTATCACACAAGTTTTCTTAGAAAACCAAACTTGATAACCCTTATCAACCAATTGTCCAACGCTTAGTAGATTATGTCTTAGTCCATCAAAAAAGCAAACATCATCAATGTTAGTCTTTCCATCAAGAGTAATAGATCCTATACCCTTAATCAAACAAGGTGCATTGTTACCAACTCTAACAATTCCTCCATCATAATTATCTAACTTAACAAACTTTCTTTTATCTCCAGTCATATGATGTGAACAACCATTGTCTATAATCCAATCAGATTTCTTTTCAACTTGTGAAACTAATGTTTCTTCTTCCCTTTTATCAGATTCATAACTTTCTTCTTTAATTGTTACAAATCCTATTTTCTCAAAGTTATCATTATCACTATCACTTAAATGTTTTTCAATTCATGCTTCAAGATCTTCATCATTTGCATAATAACATTCTTTAGATCTCCTAGGTTTAAAGTTGCTTCTATACTTCTTAACTCTTTTAGGACATTTAGATGCAAAATGACCATATTCTTGACAAGTCCAACATTTAAAGATTTTCTTACCATTTGGTTCTCTTTTTACAAGTAATGCAATACCTTCTTCAATCTTCTTATCTTCCTCAGATCTGCTACTGCTAACATAATCTCCATTCACACTAGTACTTCTTGTTGGTCTAATGCTAAGAGCACTAAATGCTATTTCCATTCTAGGTAGCTCTCCTGATAATCTCAAGTTCATCTCTACTATTTCTAATCTTCCAAGAAGAGTCTCTCTTGAAAAGTTTGATGTACAAGATATCACTTGTTCAATCATCTGCGTTGTCTGCTTGAATACTGGTGTGAAAGTTCTTAGAATTTTTCATATCACTTCATTCTCTATCTTATCACCTCCACAAGACTTTATTCCTATCACAATCTTAGACATCCCACCAATATAACTTCTAACAGATTCATCTTCCATCATTCTGATATCTTCAAATGCACAAATCCAATTATGTAATCTAGCCTTCTTTGCATGTTCATCACCTTCAAAAGTAGAATGTAAAGCTTTCCAAATTGCATGAGATGTTTTCAAACATCTTACCTGACTATATTCATTCTCCGGTAGTGCTGATAAAAGTGCTTCTCTTGCAAGTATGTTACACATGAATAGATCTAGTTCATCTTTAGTTCCTACCTCTAGATTGTCTTCCTCAATGATAGTCTTCTCATTCTTTGTAATCAACCAATAACTTGGTCCTAAACACAATAGATGTGTCTTCATCTTTTCTTTCCAGTTGTCAAAATTTACTCCATCAAACTTAGTGCTTTCTTTTTTGAAATTCGCCATGGATCTCCTTAAGTTGCTAAACTTTTCTTTCAAGGACCTGCCGCACTGATACCAATTGTTAGAAAGTAAAGATCCCCAAGATAACTGAGAGGTGGGGGGGTGAATTAGTTATCTGATAATTTATCCATTCAATAGCTTTAAATAATATAATCAATGTACTGATCAACCATAGAAAGATAATCATACACAATTGCACAATAACACAAGATATGTTAACTAGGGAACCTCTTGAAAAGAGTAAACCACGGTGGGAATGATGCACTAATATGAAAGTTCCTTGTTAGAGGATGGACCCTCTTAGGAGTCTTATGAAATACATTCAGTACATATAAATCCTTGTTAGGAGATTTTGAATCCCTGTTAAAAGATTCTAACTTGGTTAAGAGTTTATGGAAGACAGAAGGACCCACTGCCCAAACAGCTTCAAGGCAAGATCTTTGAACCCACTGTCCAAAAGATCTTAAAATTATTCAATAGAATAATATGAAATATATTACCTCCTTCACACTATGCCAAAACTACACTCTCTACTACACAAGATCACAATTCCAAATCTCTGTACTCACAAGTCTTCCTTCATCACTGAATTAGCTCTTTTCTTCACTTCATGCATATATTCACATCTCACTCTTCATAGTACACATTACAATAAGGAAAAAATTCCTTCTTATATACCAAACTCAAATAATTACAAATGAGTCAATTCTTAATTACAAAATAATAAATTCTACACGCTACACACAGAATTCACATAAAACTGTCAGCTTCCAGTTATTGTAACTTTCTCCAAACATATCCTCAAAGTTTTCACTATGAACCATGTCATCATTAATGAGTCTCCAACATCCCTTTAACTGTGGAAAATCAGATTCCATCCCAGCTAAGAGATATCCTCTGATTTCTGAACATCGCTACAGAGAAACACTGTCTAAACACTGCTTTCACCAAAATGCTCATAACTCTTACAAATGAATGAATTTATTTTTGTGCTATTAACCATAGGTTAATAACACACCAAAGAACATACCATAAACTATGCAAAAGCCAATCTACAATACAACATATGCGCAAAACAAAACTCTACTTGCTTTCCTGCTAATATCCAGAATATCACTATGTTGACGTCAATGACAATCCAAGTCATGAATGCAAGAACAACTGCTACAAAATGATTGCCAAAACACTTTGCATTCATTCCTAATAGACTTAGTTAGAGTTCATAGAGCCACTCCCTTCATGAGTGACTTTATTACTTGGACTGGTTTGCTTGGTAGGTTTAGGAATCCACTGTTGTCTCATTTGCTTCCTAATGCTATTTACTTTTGCTTTCTTTTCATCTTCAACTTTGCCTAAATTCATGCAGTTTTTAGCTATGTGACCAAGCTTAGTGCAATTATAACATCTTATGGTAGAATCCATTTTTCTCAAGTGATGCCTTACACAATTCATGCCAATGTGTCCATATTCTCCATAGTAATGACATCTACACCAAGTGTTGTAATCCCAACCAAACATTGCTTTAATAATTTGTTCTACTGGATTGGTTGTTTTAGTTCTACATTCTGATGCCTTATGACCTTGTTTTCTACATTTGTGACATTTGCCTTTAAATCTTGCTTTCTCCTTGCATTCATTTGCTTTATGACCATGTTGATTGCAATTGTAGCATTTTCCATTGAATTTTTCTTTTCCATTGCTCCACATTTGTTTGAAGTATGACCAATTTTGCCATAGTGATTACAAGTAGGTTTCTAATTCTTTTGAGTACCTTTCTTGGAGGATTCACCTTCTTCTTTGTATCCAAGTTCTGCTTTTCCTTTTTGCCTATGAAGGTTTCATTCATACACCTGATTCATATCTTCTTGAGATTTCAACATTCTCTCATTGATTTGCCTTTCAGAATCTAGGTCACTCATCAATCTTAAATTGATTTGCTTTTTAGATCTCAGCTCCTCTCTTATATTTTCATTTTTTGATCTCAGAGTCAAGATTTCTTCATTTGCATTAGAGATTTGATCAATAAGGTTTTCTAGCTAAAGGGTTCGATTCTAGATTTCATTGTTCTTTCCATCTATTTCATCTTTCATCTTTTTTCTTTGTTCCAAGATTTCATAGAATCTTGTTGACTGAATTTCCTATTCTCTTTTCAATTTTCTTACTTCTTCTTGCAAAGATCCAAACTTTTTTAGAAGTTCTTTGATTGCATTGTTTGCTTCATCTGAGCTGCTTGAAGGGAAAAAGTCTTTAATCTTTTCTTCAACATACTCATGGTCATTAATTTGATTTGCAAGTTCCTTCCTTCTTTTTAGGGAAAGGGAAAGATTCTCTCTTGCTTCTTTGAGTTGAGTTATGGCCATTTTCAGATCTAGCTTTTCATTCTCAATTACTTTGTTAAGTATGAATATCTCCATTGTCCTAAATCTTTTGTCAAGCTATCAAACTTTACTTTGAGAACCAAGGAGCTTTGATACCAATTGTTGGAAATATTCAAGACTATCTAGGTTACTGAGAGGGGAGGGGTGAATTAGTAACTTCAAAACTTTTAACAAATTCAGATCTTAATAACATTAGATTGATAATCTGACTGCATGCATGAGTTACAAAAAGAATAAAACATTCATAACACTTTCAACATAGAGATTTGGTGACCAAGAAACCTTCCAAGTAGAAAGTAAAACTAGGGTGGGGATGATACCCACAAAACTTCAATACTATAGTATAAAGTTTGCTGGTTAAGGCTTACAATGATCACTTCTGATGATCTGCCCTGTTAGGAGCAATAAGGACTGCTAAGTCCACCTTGTTAGAGGATTTACAAACATACAATAAAGTATGCACTCGGTTAAGAGATTTTACAAAGACTGTTAAGTCTACCCAGTTAAAGGATTTCAAGTTGATTCACCTATTATGATGAAATAGTAGATCTCTTACTTGCAACTATACTTGCTGATTGAGATTCTTTGATGTACTAATCTATTGGCTTTAATTATGATTGTCATTAGTGACAACACTTATTCTGACTCTGTGTGCTTACTGAGCAGAACAATGCTTACCGAGCAAAATAGTGCTTACTAAGTAGAATAGTGTTTATCAAGTGATGAGATCAGTAGCATTTACTGAGTGCTAGCATAGTAAATAGGGAATTTAGTCTCTACCAAGTGAAACTATATCTACCAAGTCTCTAGTATATACCATGTTTGAAACTACAACCGAGTGGTTAGTATGGACCATGCCTCCACTTCTACCGAGTGCATGATGATGTCAAGTAACGTAGTGGATGCCGAGTATCAAAAAGTCACCGAGTTAGTTTGCAGTAATTGAGTCACTATATTTGGGCTGACTCAGTAATATTTGTGTTAGCTTGTTTAAGAGATGACTTTGTAATTATTTTGTAATTCTTTTGGATTGATATATAAACAATGTTTTATATCATATCCAAGGTGTGAAAATAAGCAAAATATAAAGGCAGAGATAAGAAAATTACAAAGGGATACAATAGTATAAGAAGTAGTAAAGATCTATCCATCATAGAAGGTGATCAATACATTAGAGAATCTTAATCAGCAAGTATAGTTGCAAGTAAGAGATCTACTGTTTCATCCTAACAGGTGAATCAACTTAAAACCCTTTAACCAGGTAGACTTAACAGTCTTTGTAAAATCTCTTAACCGAGTGCATACTTTATTGTATGTTTGTAAATCCTCTAACAAGGTGGACCTAGCAATCCTTATTGCTCCTAATAGGGTAGATCATCAGAAGTGATCATTGTAAGCCTTAACCAGCAAACTTTATACTACAGTATTAAAGTTTTGTGGGTATCATCCCCACCCCAGTTTTAATTTCTACTTGGAAGGTGTTTGGGTCACCAAATCTCTATGTTCAAAGTGTTATGAATGTTTTATTCTTTCTGTTACTCATGCATGCAGTCAGCTTATCAATCTAATGTTATTAAGATCTGAATTTGTTAAAAGTTTTGAAGTTACTGATTCACCCCTCCCCTCTCAGTAACCTTGATAGTCTTGAATATTTCCAACAATTGGTATCAGAGCTCTGTGGTTCTCAGAATAAAGTTTGACAGCTTGAGAAAATATTTAGGACAATGGAGATATTCAGACTTAACAAAGTAATTGAGAATGAAAAGCTAGATCTGAAAATGGCCATAACTCAACTCAAAGAAGCAAGAGACCATCTTTCCCTTTCCCTAAAAAGAAGGAAGGAACTTGCAAATTAGATTAATGACCACCAGTATGTTGAAGAAAAGATTGAAGAATTTTTCCCTTCAAGTAGCTCAGATGAAGCAAACAATGCAATCAAAGAACTTCTAGAAAAGAGTGGATCTCTGCAAGAAGAAGTAAGAAAATTGAAAAGAGAACAGGAAATTCAGTCAACAAGATTTTGTGAAATCTTGGAACAAAGAAACAAGATGAAAGATGAAATAGATGGAAAGAACAATGAAATCTAGAATCAAACCCTTTAGCTAGAAAACCTTATTGATCAAATCTCCAATGCAAATGAAGAAGTCTTGACTCTAAGATCAGAAAATGAAAATATAAGAGAGGAGCTGAGATCTGAAAAGCAAATCAATTTAAGATTGATGAGTGACCTAAATGTTGAAAGGCAAATCAATGAGAGAATGTTGAAATCTCAAGAAGATATGAATCAAGTGTATGAATGAAACCTTCATAGGCAAAAAGGAAAAGAAGGACTTGGATACAAAGAGGAAGGTGAATCCTCCAAACAAGGTACTCAAAAGAATCAGAAACCTACTTGTAATCACTGTGGCAAAATAGGTCATACTTCTAAAAAATGTTAGAGCAATGGAAAAGAAAAATTCAATGGAAAATGTTACAATTGCAATCAGCATGGTCATAAATCAAATGAATGTAAGGAGAAACCAAGATTTAAAGGCAAATGTCACAAATGTAGCAAACAAGGTCATAAGGCATCAGAATGCAGAATTGAAACACCCAATCTAGCAGAACAAATTATTAAAGCAATGTTTGGTTAGGATTACAACACTTGGTGTAGATGTCATTACTAAGGAGAATATGGACACATTGGCATGAATTGCGTAAGGCATCACTTCAGAAAAAGGGATTCTACCATAAGATGTTATAATTGCACTAAGCCTGGTCACATAGCTAAAAACTACATGAATTTAGACAAAGTTGAAGATGAAAAGAAAGCAAAAGAAAATAGCATTAGGAAGCAGATGAGACAATAGTGGATTCCTAAACCTACTAAGAAAACCAGTGCAAGTAATGAAGGCACTCATGAAGGGAGTGGCTCTATGAACTCTAACTAAGTCTCCAAGAAAGCACTGGAACTGTATCTTCATAGACATATTCCAAAATAGTTCCTGAACCAAAAAAAAGATCCAAATCAGTATGCAAGATACAACAAGATCACAAGAAGGTTGGTATCAGTTACCACTGAGCAAGGTCAGGAGTAACCTAATTTCATTTGGTTACCGAGTAAGGTTAGAGAAGTATGAATTCGTATGTTCTCCGAGTTGTAGAATCTTCACTAAGCATATAATGCATAGTGGATGACAGTCTATCGAAGTCAATACCCTAATTCGTATGGAGCATTAATGACAAAGTTTTAACAAAAAGCATGAAATTGAGTTCATTCTTCACCGCGAATATCAGCATATTGACTAGAGAAATTTCTAGTGCGATCAAGCGATTCGAAGCAAAATTTTGAAGTAGAAATTTTTCTACCGAGCTACCATGGCTTCATCTAGCACCAAAGTAAAGAAAGGTTCAGAAATGTTAGTTCACGAAGAATGGAAAGCGTCAGATTTCAAACTCATGCCTACAGTTGCAGAAACCTTAGATCCGAGTGGAGCTCAATGTCAAATTCCTCCAAAGGTACTTCTTGTAAACGAAATTCGTAGTCATTTTAAAGATATTGAAGATGATAGTGATGAAGAAGAAGAATAAGAAATAGTTCAGATTGATAATGTTGTGATAGAGGAAGCAGGGAAAGAAGCTACCGAGGAAGCTGAGAAGAATGTTGAGGAAGATGATCCAGTTCAGATAGCTGTAGAGGTAATTGCCTCACTTCCCCACTCTCCAGTAAAAATTGCTACATCTAGCCTGGAGAAAACTTCAAGTGTGATTGTAAGAACTCCCTTAGATACATCAAATGTCCAATCATCACTAGCATAGCTCAATATATCAATGATAGAAGTGGCTACCACATCTACCGAGCTTCAGCCTCCTTCTTCCATTGAGTTGCAGTCTTCTGTACCTTCTTCAAATTTGAGTTTTTCAGCAATAAGTACTTCAGATTCTACAATTGTAAATACTTCAATTTTTTATTTATCAAGTATTCCAGTTAGCATCTCATCAGTCGGAAGTTTATCAATTTTCACTACAAGTCCTACTATGTCTACAATAATTTCTACTACAAAGGCAATAAGTATAAAGACTCAACCGAGTACAAAATTTCTGAGTAAGAGTGTAGTAGAAGGTATAGATCTAGATGAGGAGATACAAATTCCACAGCTAGATTTTGCAAACCTCACTACAGATCAAATGAAAATAGTTGGTGAACTCCTCTAGAAGAAAGAAAAGCAGAAGAAACTAAAGAAGAAAGAGATAAGGAATATAAGATCATTGAGGATGCCAAGAACATTTTGACAGAAGCTATAGGTGTTGAAGTTGATTCCTCTCAACACATTTTGTTGTAGTTGGCAAAATAAATTAACAAGTTTAATGATGATTCCTTTGGAATAGACAATTTTCTTGAAAAGGCTGAGAAGAAGTTTGAAAATGAAGTGCTTGAGCACATTGCTCAGCAAATAGCTATCAATCAGGCAGGGTTATCTTCAGTTTTAACTAGCATTGAGTCCTCCTATTCCAAGGTAACATCTCTTTTTGTCAAAATCTATAATGTTGCCAAGTTCTCAAAGGAGATTAAAGACAAAATAAATAAGATTGATGAGGATCTAAAGATTAGTGCACAAAAGTTGCAACTTGAACCTAGTTCAAGCTCTGCACATTAGATGACAGTCAGATTCCTATTTGATAAGTAGTCAAAGTTATTGAAAGAAGATGCAAGGATCAAATTAACATTAATAGATATTCAAAACATGATCCTTCCCATCATGGATACAATGCAGAAGCATATTGCATTCTCAAAAACATTGATCCATGACAATCAGTTTTCAATTGCAGATCACATGATTGAACTCTCTGTAGAAGTCCAAGTTGCACTCCATACATGCAAGATTCTGCAAGAGAATTGGGATAGAACTCTAGCACTACTTGGAAAGGTGCATTCTGATTTTCTCTCACATTTTGGTATCTTCGTGTAAAATATTTGTATATACACCTTTGGCATTATTGTCAAAAAGGGGGAGAAAGTATATGAGATATGAAAGGGGGAGAAAGTATAAATAGTAAATATGAGTATGAGGTGAAATAAGATATTTGTATATATATTGTATAAGGGAGACATGAAATGTATATATAGCAGTATGACAAAAATAATTTTTTTTTGAATAATTAAAACCAGTGTTAGCATGATTGTGTATATAAGTTTTGGGCAATAAGTGTTTTTGTCACTAATGCCAAAGGGGGAGATTGTTAGCATTAGGTATGATTGTCATTAGTGACAACACTTATTCAAACTCTACGTGCTTACCGAGCAGAACAATGTTTACCAAGCAGAACAGTTCTTACCAAGTAGAACAGTGTTTACCAAGTAGAATAGTGCTTACTGAGTAGAACAATGCTTACCGAGGAGAACAGTGCTTACCGAGAAGAATAGTGCATACCGAGTAGAACAATGTTTATTGAGTGATGAGATGAGTAGCGTTTATCGAGTGCCAGCATGGTAAACAGGGAATTTAGTCTCTACCAAGTGACACTATATCTACCGAGTCTCTAGTATATACCATGTTTGAAACTACAACCGAGTGGTTAGTATGGACCATGCCTCCACTTCTACCGAGTGCATGATGATGCTGAGTAACGTAGTGGATGCTGAGTATCAGAAAGTCACTGAGTTAGTTTGTAGTAATCGAGTCACTATATTTGGGCTGACTTAGTAATATTTGTGTTAGCTTGTTTAAGAGCTGACTTTGTAATTATTTTGTAATTGTTTTGGATTGATATATAAACAATGTTTTATATCATATCCAAGGTGTGAAATAACAAAGTATGAAGAGGAGAGAAAGGCAGAGATAAGTGAATTACAAAGGGATAAAATAGTATAAGAAGCAGCAAAGATCTATCCATCACAGAAGGTGATCAGTACATCAGAGAATCTTAATCAGCAAGTACAATTACAAGTAAGAGATCTACTGTTTCATCCTCACAGGTGAATCAGCTTGAAATCCTTTAACCAGGTAGACTTAACAGTCTTTGTAAAATCTCTTAACTGAGTGCATACTTTATTGTATGTTTGTAAATCCTCTAATAAGGTGGACCTAGTAGTCGTTATTGCTCCTAATAGGGTAGATCATCAGAAGTGATCATTGTAAGCGTTAATTGGAAAACTTTATACTACAGTATTGAAGTTTTGTGGGTATCATCCCCACCCCAGTTTTACTTTCTACTTGGAAAGTTTTTGGGTCACCAAATCTCTATGTTCAAAGTGTTATGAATGTTTTATTTTTCTGTTACTCATGCATGTAGTTAGATTATCAATCTAATGTTATTAAGATCTAAACTTGTTAAAAGTTTTGAAGTTACTAATTCACCCCTCCCCTCTCAATAACCTGGATAGTCTTGAATATTTCCAACACTTCTAGAGATGGGCATTAGTGAACTTATCCTAATCCATGGATTCTGCAATGACTTTTCTTCCTTGCTCTATAAATTCCTTCAATGATGCCTGATCAAACTTAAGAGAGGTCAAGTCTAGTGCAAAATTACTCATTAGTTCATTGAGTCTCTTCTTTAAGTACTTTTCCTCTGCCATTATGGATGTAGATTCTTCTAGGCTTGAAAAATTTACATTGAACTAAGAGATGATTGTGCTCACATCATCAACTGAATGTACATTTACCATCTTCTTGTCCTCTAGTAGAAAACTATTCAAAATATTTACTGATTCTACCAGGAGAGGATTTCTCATTACTTGCTTCTCCTTAGCCTTCTCCATAGCTAGGATGCTGAACTTATTCAAGTCTTCTTCCTTCCAGGAGTCCAAACTGCTAGTGTTAGGTGTGAAAATTGACAACAATGCTGAGGAGGGAGTGATGGGAGTGCTATCTATCATCTCTTGCTTCACCTTGATCAAATCAGCAGAAGATTCATCTTTATTTTCTTCATCATATATATCTTCTATGATTACTTCTTCTTGCTAAGTTTGAGGGATATTACTGCATAGGATTTCTTCTTTCTTAGTGCTGAAAAATGCTTCTTCAAACTTATCTATCTCCTTATCAATAGCCACCATGGCTATTTCCACATTATCTATGATAATTATGTTGTCTTTGGGTGATTCAATCATGGGCGCAAACTAATCTATTTTTGTTTGAGTTTCTACTATGGGTGCTGAGTCCTGAGGACCTATCATTGGTACATCAGTGGGCTCTACCACTTTATCTTCCCTGATGGGTGTATGAGTGATGGGCGCAGTAGGTGGTTTGATCTATTGTTCCAACAACACCTTCTCAAAGGTCTTCTCTATTTCCTTTGTTATGAACTCATAATCTTTGTTCATAATATGAAGAGATCTCATTTTTGTCCAAAGGTACAGCTTTACCAAATTCAATATCAGTTCCACTTCTTCTTTAGAACATACAGGAAAAGTATCATCTAATAATTTTTCTCTTATTCTTTGATCTTCCTCATTAGCTTGTCTCTTCATATTTTCCAAAATATCCCATACTTTATTTGGAATTTCTATTTTCAGCTCAAGGACTACTTTCTTGAACTTGATCATGTGTTTGACAATGATATTATGAATCTCTGATTTGTCAATCTCACAATAAGATTCATAGAACTTTTCTACTTGATCAATTCTTCCCTCATCAAAAATTCTTGTATTTAGAACCTTGAGGCTAGGTCTAAATCCTGCTTGAGGAGGTGCTTGAGTGTTCTTCTTGATCCTTAATGCTCATGAGGATGGATGAATAGTGCTTGCTTCTTTCTTCCTTTTGAACAAAGGCTTATACTTTGGAGGAGTATCTTTGGGTGCAGGAGTACTATCTTCTTTATCCTTTTGACTATCATCTTTCTCAATTTTTATCTTTTTCAACTTGGGATCTTCTTGTTCTTCTACTATGTTCATCAATTCTAGGGAAATCTTCTCATCCCTTTCTTTATCAAGGTCTGCTTGTGATACACCATGAATTCTTAGGATCTCTGATGTGACCTTTGCAACCTTTCTTTTTATTGCAGCACTGTTCAGCTTAGCATCAACTTCTCTAGTCTTCTCTTCATAGGTTCCCCACCTAGGTTCATTTTCATCCTTAGGGGCTGATAGCAGTACCTGTGCATAAGCTTCAAGAACTTGTTCTTCAACTTCATACCCAAGTGAATGAATCCACTTAGTTCTAGGTTCCATAGCTTCCATACATGTAGTATCAATCTCCACCATGAAGCATATTGTATCTTTATACTTCTCCACAATACTCTAAGGAATTTTGTACCTCATCTGCATCCTTGCTTTGAAAGTCTTCAATTCTAGGGTAATGTAATCTCTAAGTGTGCTTTATGTGGATGACTTGTTTGATATCTATGGCATGGTAGGAATGGACTTGTCTAGATACAAGTCTGACACTTTACCAACTATATGAAGGTACATATAGATGATTAGGGACCCAAACCTAAATACCTTAGTCTTATCATGTTTTATCACTTTGATATTGTCTATCAACTATGCATGCAAGATTTTACACAAGTTGAATTCTCCATCTTCTTGCACAAGATGGATGGCTGCTAGAATAGTGCCCATAGACACACTATTCACCCTGCTGGTATGATGAAATCTATAACCCAATATCATTGATATCAACTTAATGTCTGGTTTCTCTATAGGCTCAATGGTCATACCACGCTTATCACTCCTTGATTTACACACTTGCTACACTATTTTCCTAACATCCTTACCCTCTAGAAGGATGGCACCTATCTTAGAGAGGCATGTTAACTCATGAATCAAGTCTCCTGTGATTCTTACTGGTACATCTCCAATCCAAAATAAATCATCATGGATTCTGCTCAATAATATCTTTATCCATTCTTCCTCATAGAATTCATATGCTATGGCATATTCAAAAATGGGGTGATCATTCCATTTTGTGTATTCATCCATGAACATTTTGTCAGGTTTCAACATTGTTTCCATGTGCACCCTTAACCTATTTAGTCCAATAGGTTCCTTCTTACAATAGATGTAAGCCCTTATGTCTTCTACATGCATGATGCCTATTGGTGTGTGGGAAAATGCTCCCTCTAAATCATCTAGGGTTGATTTGAATGAGTGCCTCTAGAAAACATACCTCTTCTTCTCAACAACATCAAAAACAATAGGAGTCACCATGACTTACTTGATATTCACTTTCCAAATGATCTCTAAGATGTTCTGATGGCTTCTAAAACAATGCAACGAGCTAGGGTTTCTTGCAACCGATCAAAGGCATTGCAATTACTGATAGCTCAATCTCCAAATCTCCACAACAACTTCCAAGGCCAATATTCTCTTTAATCACTCTAAGTATGAATGCAATGAGTAAACAAACAACTTTTTGTGTACGTAAAGTAAGAAATTCACCATTAATGCAACTCGCATAAACTAGGCTGTCACTTCAAATTTTCAAACTCAAGTTCTGCCAAAATTCAACATGTGTGCTCTTGTACAAAGGTTCCTATACACTCCAATAGGTTAAGTCCAAAGGCAAATACTCTGATGATCAGTATACTAGCCATGCAGGGGTCTAGAGCTAAATTAGCTCCCCTTATGACCCTGAGGGCCATTTATGTAGATGTAGAGGGTGCATCCACTTGGGATGCATCCAATACATTTTCAACAAAATTGTCCTTCTTTCCTTCTAACCAAATCAAGCTCGCATCCTTTGAGGATTTTACAAACTTGACTTTTGCTTCAGGATCCAAAACTGGTTCTTCGATCCTTTTATGGCTTTCCTGACCTTGCATCCTTGATCTACAAAATTTTGAGATATGTCCAGCCTTGTTACAGGTGTGAAAAATTATTGGAGGTCTATTATTCCTCAGCACACTAACATAAGTCACCATTCTACATGTTCTAGTGGAGTGACCATTATTGTTACATATCTGACATGTAACATTCTGAGAACATCTTGTATTGGTCTGATTCTAATTTCTTTGATCATGTTGAATCCTATTCTTCTTACTAGTCTTGAAATTTATTTCTCTATGACCAAATCTATTACATGTATAATAGTAACCATTGAAAGGTTTTACCTTTGTACAGTTCCTTGCAATGTGTCCATGCTTGTTACATGCAAAACAGGTGTGTTCTATAGGCTTGCACTCATTCTTAGGAGGATCATTATTGTCTTTGGTTTGATCTTAAATCTTCTCAGTATCAGTAGAGTCCTTTTGTGAATCCTTTCTTACTCACATACTATCAATCTGATTTTGTGCTTCATTATATCCAATACAGCTAGTGTCTCCTTTGATTCTTCTTGCATACAACTGTGATTCTATCAATTCAGCACTAGTGTGTAATTTGTCAATATGATCCTTTGACTTCTTTAATTCATATTCCAAGATCTCTTTGATATTATTTAGCTCTAAGATTTCTAAGTTAGCTTTCCTTAGTTCTTCATTTAGTTGAAGGTTCTCCTTGACTTGTTCATTGTAGACATCTTGATTATTCATTAGTTTGTCATCTAATTCTTCAAGCCGACTTTACAAGGATGCATTTTCTTCACTCAACTTCTTGACTTTTTCTTCAAGTTCACTATTAGAGCATCCTTTCAAATATTTTCTTAGTCTTTTGATAACTAATCAAGCACCATTGACTTTTTCCTTTAGTTCTTCAATTTCTCTTTCTGAATTGTCTAGGTCTTTAAGAGCTGCTTCAATATTCTTCTTCAAATGTTTCATATCTGCTTTGTCCATGATATCCTCAAGTGGTTAAACTTCTTTGCTGAGGACTAGAGCTCTGATACCAATTGTTAGGAATGGGAACACTAAGAGGAGGGGGGGTTGAATCAGTGTTCACTATATTTTAACTTTTCACTTAATCTGAATACTGAATTATAAATGCTTAAGTATTGAATTAAACATTCACATAAACATGAAACATGAAATCAATAGATGACACCAATATGGTTAAGGAGAAACACAAATAGGTAAAAACCCTGGTGGGACTTGATACCCACTAATAATCTACACTAGTGTTTTGTGATCCTTGTTAGAAGATCCTTTATCCTGTTAGGAGTAGCTTTACAATACTTTTATTATAGTAAACCTGGTTAAGGGTCAAACCCTATTAGGATTCTTTTACAATGATCCCTGTTAGAGGAGTGGACTCACTATCCTAGAGCTCACTATTCAAATGATGAAGGATACAACCTTCTCAATCAAATACACACTATATCTACAGGTGAACTATCACTGTAACATTGCTTGTCAAATCAATTCCTTTGGTGTGTTGATGCTTTGACCTCTAGCAAAGCTCTAATACATCTTATGCTTAGTTCACATACCTTTGATCTACTTATCACAACTCTATTACCACCTTCATACCGATTACAATGGGTGCACCTTATATTTATGTGCTCATACCAAATATACAATTAGGTCGACCCTATAACTAATTAAAAATAATGCTTCCAAATGAATTGGCTTAAGTGTTCTTCCAATTTAACATATATATATATGTTGGAAACCTAAATACAATGGGTGCATAGCCCCTACAACATTAATTTATAATCACAAACCAAAATAATCTCTATCAGCTCTATGCTCTATTCTCTACTAGCACACACTAGCTATGTAACTTCAACTAACTATAACTTTCACATCTTTTCATATCTACTTATGCGCTCTTAGACTAAGCATAAGTATAGTCTAACAACCTTAACTTCCTAGGAGCATACCTTAATTCATCCGTACACATTTGCATTGATGCTCTGAGTATCTAGTGCTCTGTATGCTATCCAGTCTTCAACACTTAACTAAATTCTAATCTTTACACTTAGTGTGTTAACTCCAAACTACTATATGACTTTGTTTCCATAATGACAACACTATAACTAGTCATATATCTCAATATAGACAACTTTCCAACACCTTCGTTATGATTATTTGTGTTATATGTGCTTTGGATGTTTATATATTATGAGAAAATGCACTTGATATTTATATGTTGCTGAATAGGTACTAGGGACATTCACCCTCAACTGTAGGGATTGAGTGTGTGCCTATATTCCCGATAGTGGCATAGGAGATAGTAGTTCTGACCTTTCATACTGAGCCAATATCATCCTTGTTAATTTGGCTAATGTGGCTGCATAGATGTTGTCATTATGGAAACATATGATCTCTATTGAGAGCATAGAATCTGGAATGCAAGTATGGCAAGTTGAAGGAAGAAATTGTCTAAGTATGGATAAAGTGATCCTGGTAGAGCACCCAATGAAGATTTAGTTGGTGACATCCACTGGAGCAATATTTTTGTTTGCATAATTAACTAAAGCTTCTACAAAGTATGAGGATACCCCATCTCAGTGTGCATAAAGTTTGGAGCAATACAGACAAAGTTATTCAAAGTTTACCGAAGACAGTTTTTGCAGACAGAACAGTTTTGGAGACAGTATTAGCGAAAGAGTTAAGGGGTTATTTTTTCTTGTCAAAATAATGACTTAACAATATGAAGGGATGACATCCTAGATGTTTACTCTTGGATAAAGATTTTGGAAGCCAACCATGTAAATTTATTAGCTCTAATAACTCATATATTAGGCATACTTGAAATGTAATGTAATTGTGTGTGATGTGTAAAAAGAAAGAAAAGGATAAATTGTGATAGTTGTATATTGTGATAACAACAAAGGCTATTGATGTGAAGTTGTAAGAAATACCATACTATAGTCATACACATTTTGTATTACCTTTTTGGGTAGTGAGCTCAGCTAGTGATCAGGGTTTATAATCTAACTCCTAATAGGGTTAAGGCTTCTAACAAGGCCTAAAGTCCTTTAACCAGGATAGATCTACTATATATTGTAAATTGACTCTTAACAGGGTCCAATATCCCTAACAAGATACTTTTGATTAGTGATCTTTGTGGGTACCATCCCCATCGGGGTTTCCTCAAGAACATATCATGTGTTATGAGTTCTTTCTATTTACTGTTATGTTTGTTAATCAGCTCGATAATCTTTGTATGCACTAAAGTAATATGTTATATCCATAAGTGGGAAAAAGAAAAAGTTTGTGAAATACTGATTCACCCCCCCCTCTCATTATTTCCTATTTCTAACAATTGGTATCAGAGCGCAGTTACTCGGAGAAGGAACATTCAAGGAAAGCTTAACAGCTTGAGTAAGATCTCTATGGATATGGATCAAATTCAAAAGAATATTGAAGAAGCTCTTGAACAGATTGATATGCTTACTGATGAAAGAAACTCCTTAAGAAGAAAATATGAAGATGCAAAGAATGCTATTGACAAATTAAAAGGTAAGATTGAAGATCTGAAATCTAAAGAGAAATCTGATATGCTTGTTAAAGATTGTGATGAATTAGAAAAAGAAAATGACATCCTTAAGCATGAGTTGAAGATAGTAAATCTAAAGCTTAGTATGAAAGATGGAAATTTGAGATCTGATAATGAAAAATTGAAAATTGAGAATGAAGATCTGAGATCAAGACTTGAAAAGGAAACATTTGAATCTAAAAAAGTAAAAGTGCAGTATGTGGAACTTCAGAAATATAATAAAATTGTGAAAGGTGAATTAACTCAATCTAAACAACAACTTGAAAGGCTATATTCAAATAGTGATAAGACTAGAAAACAAATTTCTTTTGAAGAACCATTCTTTGATAGGACATGATTTGGATTTAGTATGTTTAGAACAATCCATGAAAGTAAGAAGCTAGATCTGAAGACATCTGAAAGTGTGGAGGAAATGAAGGTAGATGAGAACACATTAGAAGATCCACCTAAAGAAGAACCACCTAGAGAAAAAGAAGAATCAAAGTAAGAAGAATCAAAATAGGAAGAATCATCTAAAGGAATGCAAAGAGAATTCAAAGGTAGATGTTTTGCTTGTAATACTATTGGACACATAAAGAGAGATTGCACAGGTAAGCAATTTAAACCTCTTAAAGGACATTGTTATAATTGTCATAGTTTTGGACATAGAGCTAATGAATGTAGAAGACCTAAAGTAATTTTGAATAATTATGATAGAATGATTGGGAATACTAACAATGCAGATAAGAAATCTATTGAAGAAATGAATCAAAGAAAAGTGGTAGTATGTTTTAGATGCAACAAAGTAGGACATATTGCTAGAAATTACAGGTCATAGATTAACCAGCAAGGACAGAGATTTGGAAACAATGGAATCATTTGTCAGATATGCAACAAGTTTGGACACTCAGCAAGATTTTGTAGAATAAACAATGGAGGTTATCATCATAACCCTAACCCTAGGAACAATGCAAGAAGGAATTAAAATGCAAGAAATAAAGAGAAAGGTTGTTGTAGCAATAGAGACGAAGTAAAATTTGATAAAGGCATAGATCAAGGAGGTATATTCAGCACTAAAAGTAGTCAAGAAGGTAATGTAACTAATGGTAAGGATGAATCTTTACCTGACCCTTCTTTAAGTACTTAAATTATGTAAGTTTCTATAGTTTAGGACTTAGGATTAGTGTAGATTAGGAATTTGAATGAGTTAAATTTTGAGCAGTTAGATATAGGTTTATTATGTTGTAAAAATGATATGGTTAAGTGCACAAAAGAAAATATTGTGTTTTGCGAGGTCGCAAAAAGTTTTATGGTTGCAGGTTTGCAGAATCAGCTTTTTGAAGTTTTAGCGGCAAAATGAATGAATGCGATGTCAGATCAAGTTAATGTGAAATGTTATAAGGTCAAAATCAAAGTTATCATGATTAGAAAGTGATTAAAAAGAGATTTGAAAGAAGAAAAAGTGAGTTGAGGATGATTTGAAGAAGTTTGGAAGCAGTTTGCAGCGACAATCATACCGAAACCCTAGATTTGCAAAGTTGAGGTATTTTTTGATCTTTAATTAGTTGATAAGATGGATATTTCTATGGTTCATAATGTTAAGGATAAGAATAGACCTAAGATTAAGAAAGAACCAATAGAACCAGCTGAAATTGATAACAGACTAGCACTATCATCCGTACCAGACGGAGTATTGCACATTGAGAATGTTAAAGGATATTTAGGTTGCAAGTTTGAAACTTTGGGAGATGCAAATTTTAGTGATGATTATAGGAAATTGTATAATCAAGACATGTTAGTTAAAATAGCTTATGGGCACCTAGAGAACAATGAAATTATGAAATATTCCATGAAGTATGAATTTAATGATGAGGAATGTACCAAGATCATTTTAAGTAGAATCCATAATGGGAAATTCTGGATGGAGGATAGAGTTATTGATATAACTGCTGACCTAATTCATGATGTTACTAGATTATCAAAATTTGGAGAGATTCCACTGAATGAAAAGAACATGAGAAAGATTGTTTTAGACAACACTGGATCTAGTTATAATGGTAGAGGAATTGCGATAAGTAAGATTAAGCAAGATGATGTTAGGTACCTTTGCAAGATCCTTACAACTAAATTCTATGGTAGTTCAAAGGAAGATGACATGGCTACAGGAATGGTTCATGTAGCTTATCTTATGTGTATTGAGAAGAAACAAGTAGACCTATGTGAAATTTTGAAAATTCAATTATTTGAGAACTTAGAAAAGATTAAGAAGGCTAAGTACACACAGTTTAGGTTTTCATCTCTGATAACCTCTATGTTTTTCCATATTTTGAGAAGATTTCTTTACATAGTTGATTGGAGTGACAATGTGAACATAATGGAAAGAATAAACTCAGTCTACATGAAGCACCTTTTTGATAAAGTCAATGACAGTGTGAAGCTTGTATTGAAGACTTTTCAGAATATTGTTAAGAACAAATCAAGGATTCCTCAATCCTTAGTTAAAAAGCATAAAGATGACATTTGTTTTATGGTAGACACTGATTTCACCTACATTGAAGCAGTTGAGCCTAGAATGGAATTCATAGACCCTCTTGGCTATGAAGTATCTGAAGTAGAAACAGTAGGATATGTGAATAGACTAGTAAAGTGTGAGTTGGATGGTCATGCAAATAGGTTTGGAACCTATGAAGAGAATTTCAACTCTATAATAAGTTTGAAAGAAAAGAAGCAATCTAGTAGGAGAGTTGAATCTACTATGAAGAAAATACTGAAAGAATCAGGTATGTCAAGTCATGAGTTTGACATAGCTAAGAAGACTGCAGAAGCCTTGAAGCAAAGTGAAAATCTTGTAATTCCACTTGAGGCATCTAGTGCAGATCCTGTTGACCCTATTGCAGTAAAGGTAAAAGTTGAAGTACCTGAAAAAGATGAAGGAGATAAATCTTTTTCTCCTATTCTTAGCAAAAGAGTAAAAATGAGTGCAACAGGACCCGACAAGAGATAGAAAGTGATTGTACCACCTGTACCTAGAAATGTAGAAGTAATTAAAGATGATGATGAAGTTTCAATCAAGAAGAAAACTTGGAAACCAAGAATTGAAAGAGTTAATGAAGATATATTGAAGCATGGAGACTTCACTAAGTTGAATAAATTTTATGATCTATATGGATCATTTGACAGATTGAATTTTGAAAATGCAATGATTACACATATGATTGTGACAGATAAGAAACTTAGCAATATTCATGGTAAGATCCCAAAAGATTTGTATAACAAACTTGTGAATAGAAAACATAAAGCACAAGAAGAGGACATAAAGATGAGAGAACATGTAATCAGATAGTTCTGTGAAGTTGAGGATGAAGATCATTTGAAGAGATTCTTGAAGTCTCTTGGAACTTTATTGAGAACTAAGAGAAGAACAATCCTTATAATGGGAGGCAAAAAGGAGGAAGTACATAAAGAGATAGAGCAAGCAGTAATGCAAGTTCTTGCAGATATAGTTGTAGGAAAGCATGTTGAATCAGATCCTCAGCAAAAGCAATCAGAGGAACTGCATGCAGAGGAAGTTGGTATTGAAGAAGTCCCATATTCTTCACATATCAATATTGGCAAAGAATCATTGGACATTGAAGGAACCAAAGTGACAGTAGAGTCAGATGATGCAGTATTTTATGATCTAGGAAACATTGTTGACAATTTGGCTTTAGAAGAGCAAGAGAAGATTACAGAATCAAAAAAGGATATAGAGGTAGTGGAAGCACCAGCCGTATCAGAATTAGTTCCAGCAGAGCAGACAGTTAAAGGTAAAAAATTTTTGACAGAGGTCACTACCCCTAGTGCACCTGACAGTAAGAAGAGACAAATTGGTTCAATTTTTGAAAACCTTGGAAAAGGAGTTGAAGATGATGATCAGCTTGAGTTCATCACATCTCTTAATAAAATTATTGGAAAGAATAAGAAGGTGAAGGACCTTGAAGGCAAAGTTAGAGTTTTGACAGAGAAACTTGAGAGTGTGATCAGCACTAAGGTACTTGAATCGGATCCACTTGAGAAAGCTAAAACAGTAATAAACTCTTTTGACTCTGAATTTTCTAACTTAAAGGATATTGCTAGAATAAAAGTTCATGAAGACTTTGAAGCAGAAATGCAACAAAATTTAAGTGTAAATATTCAAAATGATATTGGTAATTTGGATGTATGCATAAAGAATTTGAGGAAATATTTTGAGACTGGAAAGAGTTTGTATATACAATGCACAAAATTAGAAATCCTAACAACTGAAGAAGATAAGAAGATCAGAGAGAAGATAGATGCAATTACAGCTGAAACAAACACCTTGTCAAGCCCAAATGTAAAGATAAGTTCTGTAGAGAAGAATATAAGGAAGTTAAATGATGAAATCAGAATGTTAGCAGAGGAGAAGAATAGAAAGATGCTCAAGATTAACATCTTGAGAGAGCATATCTCAATCAAGACCTCAATTGTTGAAGACCAAATTGAGTAGTGTCTTTTAGAAAAGACATCTTTTTAGAAGTTTAGCTTCAATTCCCTACAAGCTTGTCAGATAGTAGCATATGGATTGGGTACTCTACTCAATGTTGCTGAATCCATTAGGAAAATATGGGAGAAAGATTTTGAATCATGGAAGTCAGAGTTTGGTGACTGTGTTGCAAGCCTACTGGCTTTGCAATAGCTGATAACAAGGTATAAAGTTTTTTTTTGAAATTTTTGTACACCCTATCTTTGTCATTGTTGTCAAAGGGGGAGTGATAGTAGAAAATTAAATATATGTTGAGGAAGGATACTCATAGGGGGAGCTATTCTATGGAGTACAATATTGTATATGTGTTGTATAACATTTGGCCACAATTTTGTGTAAATACTTTGAAGTTTTGTTTGCACACTTAGCCAATTTTCCCATATGTTGCCACCAATGACAAAGGGGGAGATAGTTGGCAATTTGGCTAATGTGGATGCATAGATGTTGTCATTATGGCAACATATGATCTCTATTGAGAGTGTAGAATCTAGAATGCAAGTATGGCAAGTTGAAGGAAGAAATTGTCTAAGTATGGATATAGTGATCCTGACAGAGCACCCGATGAAGATTTAGTTGGCGACGTCCACTGGAGCAATATTTTTGTTTGCACAATTAAATGAAGCTTCTACAGGGTATGAGGATACCCCATCTTTGTGTGCATAAAGTTTGGAGCAGTATGGACAAAGTTATTCAAAGTTTATCGAAGATAGTTTTTGCAGATAAAACAGTTTTGGAGACAGTATCAGTGAAAGAGTTAAGGGATTATTTTTTCTTGTCAAAATAATGACTTAAAATTATGAAGGGATGACATCCTAGATGTTTACTCTTGGATAAAGATTTTGGAAGCTGACCATGTAAAGTTATTAGCTCTAATAACTCATATATTAGGCATACTTGAAATGTAATGTAATAGTGTGTGATGTGTAAAAAGAAAGAAAAGGATAACTTGCAATAGTTGTATATTGTGATAGCAACAAAGGCTATTGATGCGAAGTTGTAAGTAGTACCATACTATAGTCAGAAACATTTTGTATTACCTGTTTGGGCAGTGAGCTCAGCTGGTGATCAGGTTTTGTAATCTAGCTCCTAATAGGTTTAAGGCTTCTAACAAGGCCTAAAGTCCTTTAACCAGGATAGATCTACTATATATTGTAAATTGACTCTTAATAGGGTCCAATATCCCTAACAGGATACTTTTGATTAGTGATCGTTGTGGGTACCATTCCCACCGGGGTTTTCCCTTGGCCAAGGTTTCCTCGAGAACATATCATGTGTTATGAGTTCTTTCTATTTACTGCTATGTTTGTTAATTAGCTTGATAATCTTTGTATGTACTAAAGTAATCTTTTATATCCATAAGTGGGCAAAAGAAAAAGTTTGTGAAATATTGATTCACCCCCCCCTCTCATTATTTCCTATTTCTAACAGTTTGGACAATGTATCTATAATTTATTATTATATTACTCCCTCCAGTACAAGTTGGTAAATCTAGAATTCATATTGCATATCGTGAAAGACTAGTTGTGTGTTTGTGTATTAGAGTCTCGGAGTTGTCTCTAAAGATGATTTAATTAATAATGTTACTTTTAATTATTATTATAAAGTATTTTACATTTTTTTTAAAATAATTTTATCGTAGTGTTATTCCATTTAATTAGAATTGGATAAATTAATCCAAGTTGAGTTTGGGGTTCTAATTTATTTTAATTTAAGTTATTGTTTTATCCCTTTTTGGTTTTCAGTGGAAAAAGTGACTTATAATGAGAAATGAGAACACATTTGGACACTTTTCATTTTTTGGAGAGCAAAAATTGTTCAAATCCTCTTGTAAGCAATTTGAGCATTTTCTTGTTGGGAGCGATCTAGTTGCCAAATTTGAGCATGGAGGGGTTCATTGGAATCATGGCGGGATTGCTACACTATGCTGAAATTTTCATCTACTTTAATGCCATATTTATTTCTTCCCTTTCATTTTGGATTTTTCCTTTTGCTACAAGGTAGGGCTTTCTATATATTTTGTTTTAATCCATCTTTTTGCATGAAGTAAATTGAAGTAATTTAGTGGGATGAAAATAGACATTTTCCTACGATTTCATGTATTTCTTTCACCCGGTTGGGTTTGTATGAATTTGTGTATGCTTGCATTTTAGAGAAATGAAGTAAAATAGTGTTATGCTGCCCAAAGTTTTAGAAATAATGAAATTGTGAATTTTATGTTAAAAGAGGGGTGTTGGACACTTTTAAAATCAAAGGGTATATTTAAAATTTTGATTTTTGAAAGTTGAAAATTGAAGCTATTTTAATGGAGTTTATGAGAGTTTATGGTTTTGTTTGAAAAATGAAAGAAATGTAAAAAGTGGAATTTTGGTGTTTTGAATTCATATTATTCTTTGGAATGTTAGAATTATATAATATAATTTTTTACTTGACTCAATTTAAGTCTATTCTCATATAGTTATGGTCATTTGAAGATTGCATGTGAATAGTGATATAAAAATGCAAATGTGATCATTTATGTGAATAAAAGAACTTCATTTTGAAACTAGAATTGAAATTTTATTTGAAAAGTGTGTTGTTGGATAGATTTAGACCAATGGGTTTTAATTTTGTAGCCCCAATCCAAATTTGATTTTTGAACTTTTTATTCATCGCACTATTTTGCATGCTATCTAGAACCTGTCATTCGTCATGTTGTGCATGAATTAGATTTTGATATAAGTTTTCTTTGCCATAAATAATATGATGAGAAAATTAGAATGCTTATATGACATTTTGGGTATTTTTATATTTTGGCCTGAAAGTGAATTTTCAAGTTAAAATGCTGATTTTTAGAAACCTTATTGAATTTTGTCAGAAATGATGAACTACAACTGATTTAGAACCTGAAAGAAGAATCTATGATTTAAGATCACTGAGGAGTTGTTGATTAGATATGCAAGATGATTAAGTCAGTATTATGTTGTCATTGATGTCAACTAGCTTGATAGTACTTATCTTGTAAGTTACTATACCAAAACATCTGAAGAAAGGTGAAAGAGATGAAGAACATAAATATCTACATGAGGAAGATGTATATGTTAGATGAGGATAAGGAATACACTGAGTAACTTGTTGATGAGTCTATGACTTGATACTATTGACTTTATTATGTTGCATTCATCTATGATGAAGAATAGAGCTAAAAGAAATAGAGCAGTGTTGTCGGTAAATGAAGCATTCCAGTATACATTGACGGAGTGTAGTGTATACTGAGCATAGTGTTAACTGAGCTTGTGTTCACCGACACATTTCTTTCTTAATTGAGCATAACAGAGAGGAATTAAATGATTAGTTTAGCTGACAAATTGATGAGTTGGAAAGTGTACGAAATTGAGGTAATAGATAAGGTTTGATTGAAGATTGATGGCTAACATAATTCAAGGAAGATCTAATGGAGAAGATTGAAACATGTTACTGACACATCAGTCAAAGAAGGTTAGAGAAGAAAAATAAATGAATGAGATTAAGCCGCAAAATCTGATGGACAAAAAGAAAATGATTTACTCATCTATATAAGAGACATTGGTTTCATTGTTGAAATAGAGCCAAAAGAAGAAGAGACACCAAAATCATTGCATGAACAAGTTTTCATGCATTCTAATCGTACTGGTTAGTGAGAACCAAACTATAGAACAATTACCAAGCTATAGATAGTAATTATCAATTGACAATAAGTTGATATTGTATTGAATCTAAAGTGACATATTGATTAGAAAGATTTGAATGAGCTGAACATTGATCTGTAAACTACAATTAAAGTTTTTTTTAAGGTAGATCATCTACTGTTACATATTTAACCATTGTATATAGTAAAATCTCTTAACCAAGTGGACTATGAAAGTATTTTGATGTTTCATTCATAGAGTGAACATTGTTATCCTGTCAACCCCAGAGTGACTAATGGTTGGATGATAACTTCTAGTCTAAAATCCTCTAACAAGGTCACACCTAATAGTGTGTTTGTAACCTTTAACAAGGTTGGGTCATCACCGACCTCACTTCAGAAGAGTGAACATTTTTGGGTTGTCGGTCCCGAGTGGTTTTTCTCTTCACAAGGTTTCCACTTTAAATCTCTTGTGTTATGTGGTGATTGTGATATTTGTTTATTATCATACTTTTCATATTACATGTTAGATTTGATCAGTAACTACTATAAGTTTTAGATTGATAATCGGTAAAAGTATAGATAGTGAAAGTATTTTATGTTTACTGAGTAGCAGAAGTTGAAGAATTTGTTTTTGATTATACATTTTGTTTTGGGAGACCGGATAATTGATTCACCCCCCCTCTCAGTTATTCTAACAAGAAATTGGTATTTTTATGTTTTGAGCTTTTTGCTCAATATTTGGGTAATAGATATGTCATGAAACATGTAAAAAATGTTTATACCACATGTTTATTTATTAGATCATCTTGGTATTTGTGCTCTTGGGGATGTGACCAATAGAGTGTGTGGTATGTAATCTTCTTGCTTCGAGTGTTTGATTTTTTTTTATGTCGGTGTAATTTTACCTTTGTTATTGTTTTTGCTTCTTCCCTTGTGATGGTACACATCATGCTAGAGAATGAACTATCATGTGGTATGTGGATGTCGGGTGTTGAGACCGCATCCAAGATATAGTTGAGTTATACTCTTATGCTGAGTTTTGAGGGACATATACCATTAGTATTGAGACCAATTAAGTTTATTTAATCCTTATGATATTTATGACTTTTTGAGTACTTTTGATTTATGCCTAGTTGTATCTTTATTTTTTTGGATGTGCTTTGTCATTGTGATGAGATGACCTTTTTAGTAGTGAGTAGTGACCATGTTGTTCTATGGATGTTCTTGGTATGCACTTTTGATGTTGGTCCACATGTTGAGTGTTCTTTATGTTGTGGTGTATTTGTACTCATGTATATAGTGTTAGGTCATTGTACTCTCCTATGAGTTATGCATTGTTTGGCATGTGTGTTAGCCACCTCCTTATTTACATGTTTGCCTTATGTTTGTGGCTGGACTACTATCTCCTCGAGCATGGGGGTTGGGCCTATGGGTACCATATGGTTGGGAGGCATTGCCAACTATACCACTATTGGGGACTGATGTACAAAGACATATTTCCTCCAGCTTTAGCACTTAGAGCTTGAGAGCTCACTTCTCTTGTTGCATTGTATATGTAAGTATATTTACCTTTGATTATGTTTACTCTTGATGATGAGTGTTTATGATCTTTACGCTATTGTTCTTCTTATGATGATCTAAATATGTATTTGAAATGTTAGAAGATATAGATGTTGAATTAGATGTATTTTATGCTTTTAATGTATTTGAGCTCATACGTCCTTGATATACATATTTCTAATACTCCTTAGTGTGGATTTTTCTCTTGCCTTCTTATTAAGTTAGATCTTTGTATCTTGAGTATCATTTTTTTTTGAGATATATATTCCCATGTCAAAATAGATCAACTAATGATCACTTTGGTAAAAATAACATAAAATGGATCCACCTAGTCTATGAGGATAAATTGATAAATGAACTTGTATGACTAATCATGATAAGAATTGCACTTTGGGCTTAAAAATAATATTGTTATGAAAATAGATAACATAGTAACCTGGATGAACCTTTCTTGTTAATCACTTAAATAATAACAAACTTGTGGATGTGTATAACCATCCCATGAACTTTAGTAGTGTTCTTCAGAATCTTTGGGGTGGTAGTAAGACTTTTGCTTGCTTATGAAGATAAGTAGTTGTGTCATATTTCTTGCACCTCTTATATTTCTTAATGTTTAATATTGCAGTTGGTTGTATTGTTGTAATGTTATTAGTTTATCTTATAAAATAAATATTCATGCTTGTTTTAATCTTAGATGAATTTCTATTTAATTAAGAAATTAATAAAAGGATAATTTAATTAGTATTCCTTATTGAAATCAAATAATATGTTTTAAAAACTAGATGTTTAATTTTACTCAACTATAGTAACACTTAGTCAAGCTCTTTATCTTGGTGTTTGTATGATAAATCGTTAAAAAAAATATATTAAATTTGTGACTTTGGTCTTAGAGGGAGGTTGACCAAGTCAATTTTAGTTATGATACTTATTAAACCCATTCAAGGTCTTCACCCTTAAACTTTAAACTGCTACTGATTAGTTAAACTAGACAACTTTAGTGTTAGTTAGAAAAAAATTTGATTGGTGTGTTTTGCTCAACTTTTTGGGCATGATAGATTTACCATCAGAGGCAGTCATCAAGAATAAGGTCACACCTGTGTCTCTAAGAAGAACAAGGAAGTAATCTAGTATCACTCCACCTACTAAGGTTGATAAATATGTTGTAGAACCTACAATGAGGACTTTAAGACCCAAGGATATGGCTAAGGGTCCAAGACCTAAGAAGAAGAAGGTGGTCATCAAGACTAAGGTCACACCTATGTCTCTGAGAACAAAAAGGAAGTAATCTAGTATCACTCCACCTAGTAAGGTTGATAAATATGTTTTAGAACCTATAGTGAAGACTTTAAGACCCAAGGATATGGCTAAGGGTCCAAGACCTAAGAAGAACAAGAATATATAGTCTCCTACTAAAGTAGTTGAGCTAGAGGTCAAGAAGACAAGGAAATGAGAAGAAAAATAATATGAGAAGAACAAATGGAAGCCTAACATGAAGAATATTGTAGAAATGATAGAGAAAAAAGGTATGATAAATTAGTTGAACATGCATTTTGATAGATATAGCATTGAAGATCAAAATATTTTAGAAGCTTATGTTGTAAAATACTCACTAAACTTCAAGAAGAATCTCATATAAATTGATGGTAGCATTCTGCAAGATTTATTTGATAAGTTGGATATTATAAGGTAGAGAGCTATAGAGTAAGATCAATGGATTAGAGTTAAAACTTTGGAAGACATGTATACTCTCATCACTTAAAAATAAATTGATCAAATTCTAAAAAAGGCTAGTCCTCTAATGAGATCTAAGATGAGAATAATAAAGCTAATGGTTGGTATGTATGAGGAGATTGGTGAAGAGACAAATAAATATATCTCAAAGGTTCTGATGGATGAGAACTAAAAAGGGAAACCTGTGCCAACTTCAAAGGGGATTTCAATAAAAGAACCATCAAAGAAACCACACAAAATAAGAAGAGCTACCCAAGGAAGATGATGACACTAATCAATTTTTTAGCACAATGCAACAACTAGATTTTATTTTTTTGGTGTGCCAATTAACCTTGATGCTTCACAAGATGAGTTAGATCCTTTTAGAGGAAATTTTATATCCATAGATGAATTTTAGGATTTTTTTTGGAGTTAGTAGAGGAGATAATGAAATAGATGGAAAAGGAGAAAAATTTAGATATAATGACTACCAAAGAAATTAGGGAAATCATTGAGGAAAAGAAAAGGGGAGATGTAGGTGAGCCATGTATTGATAAAGTAGCAGATAAGCTGGTAAAGAAAAAGGAAAGTGTAGATCAAACTACCAATATGAAGTTACTTGCAGAACCATTGTTGGAAAGTGACTTAGGAAAAGCATTAGCTACCAAAGGTGATTTAGAGACATAAGATGAAGATCATGTTATGAATGAATGCTAAATATATCCTATGGGAGTATTGGTAGACATTCTGTAGTAGTTGTTGTTGCATTCATGACTATGATTGTCATTGATGTCAACACAGTGATCTACTAGAGATTAGCAAAGGAGTAGATAGTGTTTTGATTAGCACATGTGGGATATTGCAGATAAAGCTATGTGATGTTGAGGATTTACTCTTTGATATGTTAAATGTTCATGGTTAAGAGTGCAGATAGTAATTCATTTATTCATGGAAGTTATGAGCATTTTGGTGGAAGCAGTATTCAGGCAGTGTTCTTAAATGGCGGTTTCTGAAAATCGGATGATATCTCCTAATCGAGATGGAATCGGGTTTTGCACAGTTAAAAATTAGTTGAAGACAAGTTGATAGTGACATGGATGATAGTGCAAACTTTGAGGTCACATGAGTGAAGAATTATTCTAATTGGAAGCTGACAGTTTTGTGTAATTTTTGTTGTAACGTGTGGAAACTTTTATTTTGTAATTGGATGCTGACTCATTTGTAATTACTTGAGTGTGGTATAAAAGAAATAATGTTTTTCCTTGTTTTAAAAGAGAGATTGTTAGAAAGTAAAGATCCCCAAGATAACTGAGAGGGGGGGGGGTGAATTAGTTATCTAATAATTTAACCATTCAACTACTTTAAACAATATAATCAATGTACTAATCAACCATAGAAAGATAACCATACACAATTGCATAGTAACACAAGATATGTTGACTAGAGAACCTCTTGAAAAAGTAAACCCCGATGGGAATGATGCCCACAAAATGATGCACTAATATGAAAGTTCCTTGTTAGAGGATGGACCCTGTTAGCAGTCTTGTGAAATACATTCAGTACATATAAATCCCTGTTAGGAGATCTTGAATCCTTATTAAAAGATTCTAACCCGGTTAAGAGTTTATGGAAGACAGAAGGACCCACTATCCAAAAGATCTTAGAATTATTCAATAGAATAATATGAAATATATTACCTCCTTCACATTGTGCTGAAACCACACTCTCTACTACACAAGATCACAATTCCTGATCTCTGTACTCACAAGTCTTCCCTCATCATTGAATTAGCTCTTTTCTTCACTTCATGCATATATTCACATCTCAACCTTCATAGTTCATATTTCAATAAGGAAATAATTCTTTCTTATATACCAAACTCAAATAATTACAAATGAGTTGGTCCTCAATTACAAAATAATAAATTCTACACGCTACACACAGAATTCACATAAAACTGTCAACTTCCAGATACTGTAACTTTCTCCAAACATATCTTCAAATTTTGTGCTATGAACCACATTATCATTAATGAGTCTCCAAAATCCCTTTAATTTCACAAAATTATATTCCATCCCAGCTAAGAGATATCCTCCGATTTCCAAAAATCACTTCACAAAAACACTGTCTAAACACTGCTTTCACCAAAATGCTCATAACTCTCACAAATGAATGAATTTCTTTTTTTGTTGTTAACCATAGGTTAATAACACACCAAATAACATACCATCAATTTCACAAAATCTAATCTACAATACAACATGTGCGCAAAACAAAATTGTACCTACTTTCCTGCTAATATCTAGAATATCACTGTGTTGACATCAATGACAATCCAAGTCATGAATGCAACAACAACTACTATAGAATGACTAGTAGAATACTTTTCATTCATTCCTAAAAATATCCCCCATTGGCATTGATGGCAACATAGATGAAAAATATCCAATGTTCCAAAAATCCAATACTGCAACATCACTGTAAAATATCAAATTAAATCTTGCTTCATTTTCCTATTCAGCTCTCTCATACAATCCACAATGTTTTTCATGTATATCTCTCCCCCATTGACATAAATGATAGAAATTACATCACTAAGTCAACAACAACTTAATGTCAAAAGACACTTTTTAGAAAAATACAATAACAAGAGTCCTCATGACTCAGCTCATAAACTCCCCCATAGAGGAAGTTCCAACATCCAATCCAAAAGAAAGATAGGGCTCATATACCACTGGACGGATGCAATCATCTGCATCAATTCTCAAAAATAGGTTGGGTCATAACCCCAAGCATACCTCTCAGATACACAAATGTATCCTTAGGTAAAGGCTTTGTAAATATATCTGTTATCTGCTCCTTTGTACTTATGTACTCCAATCTTACTTCTTTTTCTACAACTTTCTCTCTTACAACATGATACTTGATCTCAATATGTTTAGTCTTAGAATGTAAAATAGGATTTTTGACATACTCACTGTACTGGTGTTATCACAATGTATAACAATAGGCTCATCAAACTTTATTCCAATATCCTTCAACATCTACTTCATCCAAATAATCTAATTATAATTATTTGCTACTGCAACATATTTTTCTTCTGCTATTGTAATTTATGAAGTACAATTCTACTTCTTACTTAACTAAGAGACCAATTTTCTTCCAAGAAAAAAGGCTCCACCACTGGAGCTTTTCTTGTCATCAACGCTACCTCCCCAATCTGCATCAATATAGGCACATAAAGTAAAATCATCAGAATTCTCATATAATAATCCATAATCCATTGTTCCTTTTAGATATCTCAGTATCCTCTTTATTGCTGCATAATGTGATTCTCTAGGTTTTTCTTGAAATCTTGCTACAATCCCAACTAAATGTGCTTTATCAAGTCTTGTATGTGTCAAGTACTGCAATCCTCCAATCATAGATCTATATTTTTTCTACTCAACTGCTGGTGTCTCATCTTTGCTAGATAACTTATGTCCAGTTACCATAGGTGTTCCAATAGGTTTAGAATCTTCCATTCCAAATATTTTCAATAAGTCATTCAAATACTTAGTCTGACTTACAAATATACCTTCCTTGCTTTGTGTTATCTGTAATCCCAAAAAATATTTCATTTCTCCAATCATGCTCATCTCAAATTTAGTCTTCATTTCATCTGCAAATTTTTCACTAGCTTCATCTTCTCCTCCAAAGATAATATCATCAACAAATATAACTATAACCAATAAACCATTCCCAATTTCTTTTGTGTATAAGTTACTATCTACTATTCCTTTTATAAATCCCAATTTCAATAAATACTTATCCAATCTTGCATACCAGGTTCTAGGTGCTTGTTTTAATCCATATAAAGCTTTCTTTAACTTACATACCATATCTCCTTCTTGTGTCAAAGGAAAACCTTCAGGCTGCTCAATGTAGACTTCTTCCAATTCACCATTCAAAAATGCCGATTTCACATCCATCTGATACATTTTGAATTTCTTGTAGGCTGCATATGCTAGAAACATTCTCACTACTTCAAGTCTGGCCACAGGTGCAAAATTTTCTTCATAGTCAATTCATTCTTATTGTGAATATCTTTTACATACCAATCTTTCTTTTTTTCTTATCACTTATCGTTGTTCATTCATCTTGTTTCTAAATACCCACTTTGTTCCAATCACATTCTTGTCTTCAGGTCTAGGGACCAATTCCCATGTCTTATTTTTTTCAATCTGCTCCAGTTCTTCTTTCATAGCATTAATCCAATGTTCATCTTCACAAGCTTCATTAGTAGTCTTAGGTTCAATTTGAGAAATCAAACATAAAATATACCTTATTTCGAGTCAAAACTCCTCTATCTAAACTTCCAATAACTTGCTCAATAGGGTGATGTCTTGAAGTATACCTGTTAGGTGTCATATTACTGATCTTGTGCCAATCGTAGATTCTTCTATGCTTTCTTCTCTATTTTCTTCTCTCTTTTCTTCTCTCTTTTCTTCTCTATTTTCTTCAGTATGACTTTCATTCAGCAAATCACTATTAGTTTCAAAAAATAATTTTGCATTTTCAATGTTAGGCTGAGGTTGTGCTTCTCCATCAGATTCATAATCAAGCATTCTTTCCTAAATTTTAAACTTCTCATCAACTTTTACATTTGCACTTTCAACAATATTCTTAGTTCTTTTGTTATAACATCTATATGCTTTTATTTTTAAAGAATATCCAAGAAATATTCCTTCATCACTTCTAGGATCAAACTTTCCTATATCATCATCTTTCTTTATATAACATTTACTTCCAAAAATTCTAAAATACTTAACTAAGGGTGCATGTCCAAACCATAATTCATAAGGTGTCTTGTTTGTATCTACTCTGATTTGTACTCTATTCATAGTATATACTACTGTGTTCACTGCTTCTCTCTAAAAAGTGTTAGCCAAATCATTTTCAAACAACATAGCTCTTGCTGCTTCAGTTATTGACCTGTTCCTTCTTTCTGCAATACCATTTTGTTCTGGTGTTCTAGGGGCTGAAAGTTGTTTCTTAATACCATTCATTTCACAAAAGGTGTTAAACTCTCTAGATGTAAATTCACCACCTCTATTAGATCTTAGACACTTAATCTTCATTCTAGATTCATTCTCAATTTTTTTTTAATGATCTTAAATTTATCAAATGCTTCAAATTTTTCTTTCAAAAATGCAATTCACATCATCCTTGTAAAATCATCAACAAGAATCATAAAATACCTTTCTCCATAGAATCCTCTAGTCCTAGTAGGACCACTCAAGTCTATATGAACAATCTCCAGCTTCTCTGTCGATGTGAACTTCTTTTTGGGAAATGAACTCCTTTTCTACTTTTCCATCATACATTCTTTGCAAATCATGTTAGTAGGTTTCATAATTCTAGGTAAATCTCTTACCGCAAGTGTAGTGCTCACCTTGACAATATTATCAAAGTTTATATGACAAAACCTTTTATGCGATAACCAACTATCATCAATCCTAGTTATCAAACATGTCATCTCAGTAGGATTCAACTGAAATGCATTACCTCTAGTTCTAGATCCTTTTCCAATCAGATTTCCATCTTTATCTTTTATCACACAAGTTTTCTTAGAAAACCAGACTTGATAACCTTTATCAGCCAATTGTCCAATGCTTAGTAGATTATGTCTCAATCCATCAACAAAGTAAACATCATCAGTGTTAGTCTTTCCATCAATAGTAATAGATCATATACCCTTAATCAAACAAGGTGCATTGTTACCAACCCTAACAATTCCTCCATCATAATTGTCTAACTTAACAAACTTTCTTTTATCTCTAGTCATATGATGTGAACAACCACTGTCTATAATCCAATCAGATTTCTTTTCAACTTGTGAAACTAATGCTTTTTCTTCCCTTTTAATTAATTTAGAACTTTGTTCTTTAATTGCTACAAATCCTATTTCCTCAAAATTATCATTATCACTGTCACTTAAATGTCTTTCAATTCCTTCTTCAAGATCTTCATCATTTGCATAATAACATTCTTTAGATCTCCTAGGTTTAAAGTTGCTTCTATACTTCTTAACTCTTTTAGGACATTTAGATGCAAAATGACCATATTCTTGACAAGTCCAACATTTAAAGATTTTCTTACCATCTAGTTCTCTTTTTACAAGTAATGCAATACCTTCTTCAATCTTCTTATCTTCCTCAGATTAATATCTGCTACTGCTAGCATAATCTCCATTCACACTAAAACTTCTTGCAGGTCTAATGTTAAGAGCACTGAATGTTGTTTCCATTCTAGGTAGCTCTCCTGATAATCTCAAGTTCATCTCTGTTGTTTCTAATCTTCCAAGAAGAGTCTCTCTTGAAAAGTTTGATGTACAAGTTATCACTTGTTCAATCATCTGTGTTGTCTACTTGAATACTGGTGTCAAAGTTCTCAGAATTTTCCATATCACTTCATTCTTTGTCTTATCACCTCCACAAGACTTTATTCCTATTACAATCTCAGACATCCTACCAATATAGCTTGTAATAGATTCATCTTCCATCATTCTGATATCTTCAAATGCACAAATCCAATTATGTAATCTAGCCTTCTTTGCATGTTCATCACCTTCAAAAGTAGAATGTAAAGCTTTCCAAATTGCATGAGATGTTTTCAAACATCTTACCTAACTATATTCATTCTTCGGTAGTGCTAACAAAAGTGCTTCTCTTGCAAGTATGTTACACATGAATAGATCTAGTTCATCTTTAGTTCTTGCCTCTAGATTGTCTTCCTCAATGATAGTCTTCTCATTCTTTGTAATCAACCAATAACTTGGTCCTCAACACAATAGATGAGTCTTCATCTTTTCTTTCCAGCTATCAAAATTTACTCCATCAAACTTAGGACTTTCTTTTCTGAAATTCACCATGGATCTCCTTAAGTTGTTAAACTTTTCTTTCAACGACCCACTGCTCTGATACCAATTGTTAGAAAGTAAAGATCCCCAAGATATCTGAGAGGGGGGGGGGGGTGAATCAGTTATCTGATAATTTAACCTTTCAACTACTTTAAACAATATAATCAATGTACTAATCAACCATAGAAAGATAACCATACACAATCACATAATAACACAAGATATGTTGACTAGGGAACCTCTTGAAAGAGTACACCCCGGTGGGAATAATGCCCACAAAATGATGCACTAATATGAAAGTTCCTTGTTAGAGGATGGACCCTGTTAGGAGTCTTATGAAATACATTTAGTACATATAAATCCCTGTTAGGAGATCTTGAATCCCCGTTAAAAGATTCTAATCCAGTTAAGAGTTTATGGAAGACAGAAGGACCCACTGCCCAAATAGCTTCAAGGCAAGATCTATGAACCCACTATCCAAAAGATCTTATAATTATTCAACAAAATAATATGAAATATATTACCTCCTTCACACTATGCCAAAACCACACTCTCTGCTACACAAGATCACAATTCCTAATCTCTGTACTCACAAGTCTTCCTTCATCACTGAATTAGATCTTTTCTTCACTTCATGCATATATTCGCATCTCAACCTTCATAGTTCATATTTTAATAAGGAAATAATTCCTTCTTATATACCAAACTCAAATAATTACAAATGAGTCGGTCCTTAATTACAAAATAATAAATTCTACACCCTACACATAGAATTCACATAAAACTGTTGGCTTCCAGATACTGTAACTTTCTCCAAGCATATCTTCAAAGTTTACACTATGAACCACATCATCATTAATGAGTCTCAAACATCTATTTAACTACACAAAATTAGATTCCATCCTAGCTAAGAGATATCCTCCGATTTCTAAAAATCGCTTCATAGAAACACTATCTAAACACTGCTTTCACCAAAATGCTCATAATTCTCAGAAATGAATGAATTTCTTTTTTCACTATTAACCATAGGTTAATAACACACCAAAGAACATACCATCAAATATGCAAAAGCCAATCTATAATACAACATGTGCACAAAATAAAATTGTACGTGCTTTCCTGCTAATATCCAGAATATCACTATGTTGACATCAATGACAATCCAAGTCATGAATGCAACAACTACTACAAAATAAATGCCAAAATACTTTGCATTCATTCCTATCAGAGATGAATGGAATTGATAAAGTTAATTATTGTGAAAGATAATTTATGAAGAAAGACATGTGAGGTACAAAGATCTAAAATTGAGATCTGGTGTAGCAGTGAGTGGAGTTTGGCACAGTTAGAGAAGAGGTAACATATTGTTGAGATCAGTAATGATTTGATATTATTCTATTGAATAATCTAGAGATTAGTTGGACAGTGTGTTCAATGATCTCTCCATTGAAGTTTTTTGGACAGTGGGTCCTTCTATCTTCCATAACTCCTAATAGAGTTAGAATCTTTTAGCAGGGATTCAAAATCTTGTAGCAGGGATTCATATGTACTAAATGTATTTCATAAGACTTCTAAAAAATTCCATCATTTCACAAGCAATATTCATATTAGTGCATCTTTTGTGGGCATCATTCCCACCGGGGTTTACTCTTTGATCAAGAGGTTCCCTAGTCAACATATCTTGTGTCATTGTATTATTGTGTATGAATATATTTCTATGGTTGGTAATTATATTGCTTACATGGTTAAAATCTATTGAAGTTGATAAAAGTTATAATTATTAGATAACTGATTCATGCCCCCCCTCTCAGTTATCTTGGTGGATTTACTTTCTAACAATTGGTATCAAAGCGAAAAGTCCTTGAAAGAAAAGTTTAGTGGCTTAAGGAGATCCATGGTGAATTTCAGGAAAGAAAGTCCTAAGTTTGATGGAGTGAATTTTGATAGTTGGAAAGAAAAGATGAAGACACATCTAGTATGTTTAGGACCAGGTTATTGGTTGATTACAAAGAATGAGAATACTATCATTGATGAGTATAATCTTGAAACATGCTCTACTGATGAGACATATCTATTCATGTGTAACATACTTGCTAGAGAATCACTTTTGATAGCCCTTCCAGAGAATGAGTATAGTCAGGTAAAATATTTGAAAACATCTCATGAAATTTGGAAAGCTTTACACTCTACTTTTGAAGGTGATGAACATGAAAAGAAAGTTAGATTACATAATTGGATATGTGCATTTGAAGATATAAGAATGATGGAAGATGAATCTGTTAGAAGCTATATTGGTAGAATGTCAAAAATTGTTACAGGTATAAAATCTTGTGGAGGAACAAAGACAGAAAATGAAGATATATTGAAAATTCTAAGGACATTGACTCCTACGTTTAAGAAGACAACACATATGATTGAACAAATTATACCTTGTACTTCAAACTTTACAAGAGAAACTCTTCTTGGAAGATTGGAAGTAGCAGAAATGAAATTGAGGTTATCAGGAGATTTTCCTAGAATGGAGACAACATTCAGTGCTCTTAGTGTTCATCCTACTTTGTCAAGAAACATCAGTGTGAGTGGAAATTATGCTGGCAGCAAAAGATCTAGAAATGAAGAATACATGAAGATTGAAGAAGGTTTTGTTACTTGTGAAGAGAGAACCAGACGGTAAGAAAATATTTAAATGTTGGACTTGTCAAGAATATGGTCATTTTCCATCTAAATGTCCTAAGAGAGTTAAAAAGAATAGAAACAATTTCAAGCCTAGAAGATCTAAGGAATGTTATTATGCTAATGATGAAGATCTTGAAGCTAGTATAGAGAGAGCTTTAAGTGAAATTGATACTGAGAATAATGATGACATAGGATTTGAAGCAATTAAAGAAGAAAATCCTGAAACAGATGTTAAGGAAGAAAAATCCATAGTTTCTCAAGTTGAAAATAAATCTGATTGGATTATAGATAGTGGTTGTTCACATCATATGACTAGAGACATTAAAAAGTTCATAAAGTTTAACAATCATGATGGAGGAGTTGTTAGAGTTGGAAAAATTGCACCTTGTTTGATTAAAGGTATATGATCTATTACTCTTGATGGGAAGACAAATATTGATGATGTTTACTTTTTGGATGGTTTTGAAACATAATCTTTTGAGTGTTGGACAGTTAGTTGATAAGGGATATCAAGTTTGGTTTACTCAGAAAACTTGTGTGATAAAAGATAAAGATGGAAATTTGATTGGAACTGGATCTAGAACCAGAGGTAATGTATTTTAGTTGAATTCTACTAAGATGACATGTTTGATTACTAAGATTGATGATGGTTGGATATGCCATAGAATATTTTGTCATATAAATTTTGATAACATTGTGAAAATAAGTACTACACTTGCAGTAAGAGATTTTCCTAAAATTATGAAGCCTACTAACATGATTTGCAAGGAATGTGTGATGGTGAAACATAAGATAAGTTCATTTCCCAGTAAGAAGATTACATCTATGTATGCACCCTAAAATGGTTGCCTAGACTTTGGGCCCCCATTCAGCAATTTATCAAATCCCTGAATCGATATTTTCAAAAATCAATATTTTCAAAATTATATCAATTTCCTTGATAAAATCTTATTTTATCATTTTTGATTATTTTCTATGGGCTAACCATTTTATCCTAAAGTCTTTATTTATTTAAAAGTAATCTCCTCCCCTTTTATTAAATAAAAATCCCCCACTTTTCCTCTTATCCTAAGTTGCACAAATAAAGCATTTTATAAAAAGGGAAAAAGCACTTTTTGTCTCATATGGGCACAAAAGTCAACTCTTATTTTCTCATTGGAGGATATTTGTGCACATGGATTTCTCCTCTTTGATGCTCTACCCTTGATTAGATCTTTTGCCAATTAAACTCAATGGTCCATTCTTCCTCATTTCTTATAAAAGGAGAGCTCTCTTCCTCATTTTCATATGCATTTTTTAATACTAATGTTATGCTGCAGGTTTTCTGTCACTTTGGAGCTTTTGAAGATTTGGAGCATTCTTGGATTTTGCATCTACATTCTATTCTTAGTTTCATTCATGCATAGTTGCTTCATTTTTATCCTTTCATAGTGTAGATTTCCTTTCAAGCTTTAGAGTAACTCATCTAGTTTAACCAAGAAGGCTTGGTAATACTTATACTTTCCTTTTCATAGCATAGCTTGTACTTTCATTTCTATAGCTTAGCTTGCATATTCATATTAATCTAGCTTGCATTTGCATTTTATAGTGATTCTTGGGGATATTGGCATTCTTGCCCTTGTCTTCTTTTGAATCTCTCATTATGTGGTTGACTAGCAAGGTCATTAGCTTAATAGCTCTAGCTAAGAGAAAACTTAAAATAATCTTGCAACTCCATACATAAAGACCTCTAGGTCACTTTCTAAGTTTTCCTATTCATGGATTCCATTGGATGTAATGACTTAGAGAAGTGCACCATTTGAGTGTATACATTTTTGGTGCCCATCGTCCTAGTTAAGCTAGATGAGTTACTCTAAAGTTTGAAAGGAAATATATACTATGAAAGCATAAACATGAAGCTAATATGCATGAATGAAACTAAAAATGGAATGTATATGCAAAAGCCAAGAATGCTCCAAATCTTCAAAAGCTTCAAAGTGACCTAGAAAACCTACAGCTTTTTTTCCTCTTAATCTCAATGGTCCATTCTTCCTCATTTCTTATAAAAGGAGAGCTCTCTTCCTCATTTTCATATGCATTTTTTATTAGATTAGTTTCCTTTAAAGCTATAGCTTAGATCTCACATAGTCTAAATAGTAAGGATTTGTAATACTTTTATCTTTCATTTTTATAGCTTAGCTTGCATTTCCATTTCTAGCATAGTTGCATTACATTTGCATTTCCATTTGATTCTTTGGGATATTGGCATTCTTGCCCTTGTCTTCATTTAAATCTCCCATAGCATGGTTTACTATCAAGGTTATTGGCTTAATAAATCTATCTTAGAGCATTCTTAATACCCTTGCACTCCATGTCTAGGGAGCTCTAAATCGATTTCTCAAAGTTTCCAATCCATGGATTCTCTTGGAAGAAATGATTTAGAGAAGTGCACCATTTGAGTGTACCCCAAGATTACTCACCATCTGTGTTCTTTTAGTTGTGTCATTGGCACTTCCATGACAAAGCCAATATCTATTATGGGCAACCACTTTGTGTGAGACTGTCATGCCCCGCAAGGGAATTGGGGAAGAGAACAAAGATTCTCTTTATAAAAGAAAAACCCAAGTAATGATTTATGAAAAAATTTGAATTTTTAAAACAATTATACGAACAAAACTTAAACTTAGTTTCCTCCCAAGGTTCCCTTCTATCTAATGCATGATTCATTTAAGTCCATTAAGTAAACTAACAACAAGATATACTTCTCAAAGCAAATTACATCATATCACTATAAGATTCTTTATTAAGAACTACATAGTACTTTCATTTCAATTTTCCATTTAAAATCATCTATATTCCTAAGTAATCTTTATGAACAATATAACCTTTAAATCAAATAGAACCATCTAAATAATTTGATACATTGCAAATAATACATTTGTTCTTCAATGGCCTTTCCTTGAATCATCACTAATTAAAATCATACTACTTAACTAAAAATTATTTTCTTTTCCAACTTACATCTTATACATAAAGTTCACATCCTCTTTTTCCCTTTTTCCTAAGTCTACCCATTTCAAATACATCATTTTGAATTACATTAATGATTACATTACATTCATCTCCACTCAGGAGGTAACAATAACTTTACATCATGAAAGATAATTACAAAGCCTTTTTTCTTCAAAAACTAGTACATAAGCAAGCATGAATCTTCAACACTGCATCCGCAAAAGATACCTTGATAAAATTTTTACCACCCAACCACATGGACACCCAAAGGCCCACTCCCCCATGCTAGGAGATAAACACCAGGGTCCACAAAGAAGGAATAGCGAGGCCAAACCTAGGGTCAGGTTACCTTTCCCAAATAACAAATGAAAAGAAAGCCCAAGTATAAATATTTCCCCAAACAGGTTCTAAGGCTTGGTAGAAACTCTAAGCAACAACCTAAGTGAGTGTCATCATATAGCCCTCACCCCTTGGGTTGTCCTGGTACTAGCCACTCTGGGCCCCAGCCCCCAAGTAGACACATGTGGAATCAAATGCCTTTCATACAGACAAGTGCCATTCGGTCGTACCTACGCATAGGAACCTTCTCCCACTCCCATCCATAGCCTTTACTAGCACTAATGGCATGGGTGAGGAACATTTAATCTTCTTACAAGTTTTAACCCATTCCCATAGTTTTAATTAAATTATCACTTGTTAAAATAACTCTTCAGTCGGTTATCCTGGTACTAGCCACTTAGGGCCCTAGTCTTGCACTGAGAGCCACTCACCAGGTGTCATTAGGTTTTCTACCCTTAACCCACATATCACAACCACGTCATACACATAGTAAAAACATATCATAAACACTTTTTTAAGACTGCATCAAAGAGTAGAAAATAATAAGATAATTTATGGATGTTTTAGGGGAAATTAGGAACGTTTAAGGATGTTTAGAATGGTCCTGATCTTCTTAGACAACCCTAAACCCTAAACTACTTCCTACACACATCCTAACCCTATTAAGGCATCCAAACAAACTGAACATAACCTCTACCAAACAAGGAATGAACACATTTATGATTTACTCAAAGTTCTATATACCAAAAGATAATGTTCCATGAACTTCATTCTAAGCCTGATATTTGACTAAGCCTGAAATTTGACTAAGTCTGATTTTATTAAAAATCTAAAAATTAAAAGTTACAACTTAACTCCTAGGAAGTTGAAACCTATCTTAATCAATTCAAAAGGTACCTAAACCCTTTATACAAGTATATAAACTTCTACTTAAATGTTTTAATTGCATAAAGCCTAAATCCTATTTTCATCGATTAACACTAATCTGCTCGGTTCATACAGTCTGGTCAGTTAACACAAACTGCTCAGCTAACACTAGTTGCTCAGTCACCACTAACTTACTCAGTCACCACTAACTTACTCGATCATCACTAACTTACTCGGTCACCACTGACTTACTCGGTCATCACTAACTTACTCGGTCATCACTAGCTTGCTCGGTCACCACTAACTTGCTCGATCATCACTGACTTACTCGGTCATCACTGACTGATTGCCAAAAACTACAAAATATGACTATCAACTTTGGCTTGTGGGTAAAACTGGGCATTATGGAAACTAGGGTTGCCTAATCTGAGCATGACCCATTTGAGATCTCCCAGTTTCCCTTTAGAAATGGCCCATCAATCCATCCTACCTATCCAACATATTTGTTCTAGATTTGGGCAAAGAAAGTGGTGCAAAGAAAAATATGAAGCTGTAGGTTTGAAACAGAAGTTCTAAAGCCTTGAAGAACTCATGGACATTCTGGATAAGAGAGGAAATACAAGGGGAATGCTAAGAACCCTACAACCTCCTATAATTGCATAAATATTTGTTTATACTCAATACAGGAAATAAATCCATTCAACATGTTCCTACTCTTCAAATCACTAATACAGGGACAATGATATATATGAAATACAACATTCTATAATTTATATCAACAATGAACATACAGAGAAACATTTAACTAGATTTTCATCTTTTCATATCACAAAGGAGAGATAACTCTCAGGATGAATTCCAACCTGGAGTCCTGCAGAGATTTGGTTGATGAAGACCAGTCCAATCCTCTCAACCCTTTCAGCACCCCTTCAAATCCCCCTGGGTGCAATCTCCAGCCTCTTCCGAGAATAACCAAATGCCACTCTCAGAGAATGATGAATTTCTCTCCTCACAAATACAATATTCCTACCAGCATAATACTAATCTTGTTATCTTCTTCTCAAAACAACTCTCCTCCAACTCTCTCTCTCACATGAAGTCTTTCTTGTATATAGATTGGGGAGTAGTTGCACAGGTACTCCAACCGATGCAACTATCCACCGGTCATCCATTAACAATACAATTTGTAAAACCATTCCCGTAAAGGAATAAATAATTTTTTTTAATAAAACTATAATCTATTACCGTAATCAAATTTATGTTTCCTTTACTTTAGGGAAGTTAATAATAATTATTATTTTTTACAACCATATCATTAACTAATCTAATTATTCATTAATAGAATGTAATAATTACTTACTCACCAATAATTATATAAATATATGTATGCATATGCATATGTGTGCACGCCTATGTGTACATATATTATTATTATTATTATTATAAATATTATTGCAAACATAATATTATTATTATGAAGCATATTATTATTTACACACTTAATCCATATTCTTTACAAAATGCAATAGTGATATATATACAAGGTGAAACATACCACTATTATTAAAAATATTTATTATTATTTATTTTTTTATTTTTATTGCCATAGAAATTTTGTTATTATGGATATTATAAAGATAATACCATAAAATTCTTTATTATTATTGATATTAAAATCACATATTTCAATCACATACTAACTCATTCCTAACAAGAGCTGCTAGTACATAAGTAGCTAATAATAAAGATAAATTACTAAATCATACCCTCAAATTCACACAATAATCTACTAATAGAATTGAATGTACCATAAAGACAACTAGAACCACTATACTCAAAACTTCATTCACAATGAATACAAAAGACAAGAAACTAACTACAAGACCCACAAAACCAGTAAACTGAGAGATCACATAATATATCCACACAAGGGACTGAATCGACACTTCCCACCTAAGGATAAAAGGATCAAAGGTGAAGTTTCTTTCTATGGAACCTGGTGATATCTCTGTAACAACAACAATGATCAAGGATTTTGAGGGATCGCTCAGACCTGTGAAGCCAGTTGGAGATGATACCCGGTACCTACAATCCTACATCACCAAGAAGAGATACATATATATACATATGGATATACAAATCAGATATATACAAGCAGATGACTAGGATCGATACATCGTGTGGACCTCAACTAAGTGATTAACTACAACTTTGTCCTAAGTCATGAAAACACATCTGACACATATCCATGAAACATAAAACATCATGATAATGGTTAGATTCAAATCATTAGGTTAGATCCATAAAACATATAAAAATAGATGGTTTTCTAATCTCATAAATTTATAAATGATAACCATAAATGAGAATATCCATCATATCATCATTCACAAAACATAAATGTAAATGTATCATCCTGACCATCATAATAAAAATGTTCAAATCAGCAAAATCTAAGTATCACCATAGGAGAGGTATTACAAAGACAATGGAACATCAAGTGTGGGCCAATTTGTTAAGTATTGAGCCATTGTCTTTTTAGGCTAGAAAGTGCTTGAAGTGTTCTCGTTGTGACATACCCATGTAAGCATTCTTGCATATTCAACATCATGGTAGTGTTCATAAGATTTTTCTTGATATCACAATTGTTTGTCTTGGCAAGGTTGCTTTTGCTCTTGCACAAGTGTTTGATGACATGTTTGATCACCTACTATTTGCAAACTTGTCTACTTCCTGATATTATTGTGTTTAAAACCAAAAAATTGTACTTACAACCTACAACATTGACCAAATTTCTTTCCAAACTGAGTTTTTCACATTCATTGGTCAAGAGTCGCACTACTTGCCTAGAAACTATCGCATAGAGTTATTTTGTTGTCTCATTGTTTGTTGTTGTCTTACTAATTTGTGTTACTTCCAATCTTCCTTGGTTGGTCCAAGTCAGATCTTAGGTGCTATGACATGTTGCTCAACATCCAAATGAACTCAAATGGTATCAAATTGCACAAAATGACTCTTAGTCTTCTTTCTTCTGCTTCATCCATGTCTTCCTAGTCTTCCATTTTCATCCTTTCTCTTATTTCTTCATGATTCTTCCTAAATTCTTCATGTCTTCTTGATTCTTTTCTTCTTATTATCTAGTCTACTTTCTTCTATTCATCTATTCATGCTTGATTCCTTCTCTTCTACAACCATGAATTTCAACTATCTTATTATGGAACCTCACTTGAAAATGGATGATCTCAAACTCATTGCTCAATTCAAAGAGTTTTATTCCTCCAATAGTCCTTTTGGATATCTCATGGGTGAAAAACTTAAAGAAAAGATAAAATAAAAGATGATTGAATTAGACACCCTTGCTAGGATCATAGACATGATCATATCATGACCTCCTTCTTCCAAACATTCTTCATCTTCTAAGTCTTCTCATTCTTCTTCACATTCCAAGTCTTATCATGACTCTTCTAGATATTATTTGCATTCCTCATTATCCAAGTCTTCTTCCTCCACAGGATCTTCAATTTCCTCTTCTTCACAATCTCATTCCTCTTCTACTTTTCCCAAGAGTCTTACTCCTCAATATGATCAATATAGTAATCCTTTTGATACCTCTACCATGAAGAGTGACATGCCCACCTTTGATGACTATGATGACTATTATGATGGCTATGATGATGAACCATATAGTCATACCTATGAAACCTCTATTCCTAAGAGTCCTCCTCATTGTGTGCTCATTCTTACTAAAGGGTCATCCTATTGGATAGATCATGATGGTGATCCATATGATTCTAATTTTGAAAGAGACTTTGATGAGTTTTGTAAACAATACCTACATTATACATCTATTTCTATTGAGGAATATAAAATGTACCATGCTGATTTGAAACATAAATATTATAAGAATCATTCCTCTAAGAGCATTCATGTTGAAAATAAAGATTACACCTTAAGAAAGATTGTGTTAGTGATGTACCTTTATCTTGTGATGGTTCCCTTCCATCCCCTACTTCCTCCAATACCCATACATTTCCTAAAGCTTCTGAGTCTTCCAAATCTTTCACAAATCCTTCATCCAACAAAAATGCTAATACTTTTCATGTGGTTCCTTATAGTTATCCTCATGGGCTACCTCTTAAAGAAACTCAAGCTAATCCTCACTTGGCTAAAAATACTTTCAATAATGCTAAACCTAAAGAGCCTAAGCCTTTATGTGCTATAATGCCTACTTCAGCTAATCCTTCAACATCTCTTTGAAAGTCTTCCATGCAATTCCAACATGCTTCCTTTTCCTTAGAAGTGGCACCATGTCAAGAGGACTCTAAAAATGATAAAGAAAAGAACATAAAGAAAGATCAAGATCAAGAGCCCTCCATGTCATCCAATCCTTTTCACGATGTCTCTTATCCACTTCAAGGTTATTTTGATCCCTTACAATCTTCCTCATTCATTCCACCATGTCTTAAATCTTCTCCTAAGAAAGATCAAGTTACTACTTACACCATTGAACTTATTGACAATCAATATGACCTTACTTCCATTGAGGTTATTGAAAATAGTGATGTTATTTCCAATGCTAAGCCTATTGAAAATAAAGAAAAAAATGATGTGTTTATGCTATCTAAAGCAACTTTTCAAGATCAAAGTCTTCCATCTTCTTGTTCTACCATTCCATGTTCACTTCCGCTTTCTACTCTTTCTAAATCTTCACAAGCTCTGAACCATTCTATCAAAGAAGTTTCTCCTATTCAAGATGTTCATGATCCTATTGCAAATCCTAATGCTCACTCTCAAGATGCTGATGTCCTTGGTTGTCATATAGATGTTGATGAAATTATTGATTATCCTTTTGCATCTTCCACTTCCATCCTTGGACTTTCTCCACCAATACCAAAGGCTCTATGTCTTCCTTCCATCTTGGGCCCTTATGTCCCTTCACTTTCCCCTCCTAACTCTCCTAATTTGTCATCCATCTTGGGTCCTTACATCCCTCCATCTCCTATCTTTCCTCAAGATCAACATAGATTCATACCCTTGAATCCTTTTCATCCACCCACCATCTAAACTAGTCATATCATCCTTCTTCTTCCACAAGTCCCAAGTCTTTTGGAAGTAACTTGAATGTTCAATACAAGAAAAAGAAGAAATACAAGAATCCATCAAAAAAAGAAGGTCACCATGTCTCCTCTAATCGACATGGAGGCATAAAGTCAAAAGAGATATCTAAGAAGAAAACTACAAAATAAGTATGGGTTCCAAAATCCATCATTGAAGATATTCTCTCTAAATCATCAAAAAGAAATGAAAGGCCTACGGCTATATGGATTCCAAAGTCTCTCTTGAAAGAGTCTAATATTGAGAAAAAAGTGAAGTTGACATTCAAGTTTCCAAAGGCTTCCACTTCATTTTCTTCCAAAAACATTCTTCCATTCCATGTGCCTGAACTACAACCTCTGCTATCCATTCACCATATTCCTTCACGTATTCCTTCATTCACATTTCCTCCATCCCCTCACCACCCTTCAAGGTGTGTGTTGATGTTGATCTTGTCTTCCTTTCCATCCATCCTTTCACAATCCTTCCATTCATTATCCTATTCCTCCTATTCCTCCTACCTTCTATTATTTTTCCTCATTTGCCTATTCCTCCTATCTTCCAACCTCACTTGCTTTACATAAAACCTTATCCTCCATTTTTCTCTTCCATATTCCTTTCCCTATCAACATATTTGAGCATATCATTTTGAATCCTTGGCATATTATGGTTTATCCTTTCAAGGAGCATTATCTAAAAAGCTTGCCTTCTTCCAAAAAAAAAAATTTAAAAAAAATTGAAAATGTGCCTTGGTGGAAACCTAGAAATAGGCGCCTTGGTAGAAAAAGTAAAGAAAAATAAATTCATCGTATGGTGAAAACCACTCTCTTGTGGCACCTTGGATAAGTACCATGATAAAAACCTAGCAATCAGGCATCATGCGTAGTTCTTCTACATATTTCATCCATTTTGTCTTCTCTCTTTGATCTTGACAATGTTGAGCTATACACGAACATTTGGCTATCTTGTGAGCTATTTTATGATGATCTTGTTTCAATTCTATTCATGTTTAGCCTTCATATTTATTTTCCTCCATTTGTTCTAGCTTTTAGCTATCCTTTTCCCCTTTGGTCTTGATCTAATAAAAAAGAGTAAAACACGATGTTATGAAGCCTCTTGACATGTCTACTCCTTTGGACTACATCCTTTCCTTCTTTTACATTACACTTTTGTAACTTATCCTATGCTGACCTTTCATTTCTTGTCCAAATTTTCCTTACATGAAAATTTTTTCCCTAGCTTGGGTACTCTTGAGGAGTTTTCCTGTGAGGATTTCTTCCCTTCATTCTCCTTCATTCTCATCTTTCATCTCTTCCACCAGCTTGTTAATCCCTCTTGTTCTCCACCTTCCTAGACATTGGGACTTCACGATGTGATCTTGCTTAGGAGTTTGATGCCCATTCTATCTGGGGGCATCCTTTGTATATATCTTATTGATCCTGAAAAAATTCCAAAAAAATTCACATATGATGCTGAAAAAATTCTAAACAGCATATAAAGTCCTGAAAAAATACAAAAAAATCAAAAAATTAGAAAAATTAGAAAAAGTGCCTTAGTGAAAACTTGGAAACAGGTGCCTTGGTAGAAAAAATACAAAAATATCCAAGTGGTGAAAACCTAGAAATAGACACTACTTGAGGCCTTTGCACCCTTGTCTTTTAGCATGCGGCCTCGACACTTAGCCTCTCTCCATCATGTCTTGACCTTGTTTTCTTGGTTTGGAATTGGTCTTTGTCTTTGTCTAGGGGACATAACTATGTCAGCTTTGGTCTCTAGGATGTGTTGGTCTTTAGGACATCTTCCAAATGGTGTTTTTCAACACCACACCAACTATGTTTTTCAACACTACCCTAGCGTCAAGTGTTTCTCAACACTTATTTGATATCTTACCTGCAGTCTAGAATGATGCGATATTTCTCACTGGTAGATGTGATACTCAAAGATTGATTCTTTGACCTACACACACGCACTTACACACCTGAATCACTGAGACTTGTTTCACTTTATTTCTTTGTGTGATGTTTATGATGATTTCTTTGATGAGTGTTCTATCCCTAAGACATTTTTTATGATGCATAGCTAGAAGACTGAGGGCATGAGGACATGTTTTATTTATCTGCTCATGGGTATATTTTGTTGGTCCTAATTGTCATTAGCATTTATGCTTAATCCACTTGACACCTAGGATCTACAAGGTGTTATCCTTGACTATTTGCGAGTGCATGCTTATAGCCATCTTGATCTTCTTATGTCTTGATGCCAACATAATCTCGCTATAGCAAACTTAGGTAATCTCACTGCATTAGTCATCTTGACCTACATGTCTTTGGTGCCTAGGTGGGATTTCCACATTTTATCTGATATAAATCATATTCATATACCCATAGTCATACTAGTGTGCATTGTATGATCTTATGACACTACCAATAAAGCTCAATGATGATTATTACATGTCTATTGGCATTGTGACCTTGCAAGTCAACCACTTTCATAGTAGCTTGCATTTTTAGGTTCATGTTAGTTTAGCTTTGAATCTTGCAAATGGAGAGAGCTCTCCTTTCATCTTTCAAGGACCTATTGGTCAACTGCACTCACCTTTCACTTCTTCCTAATCATGTCTTTCGCTTGTTGTCTTTCATATCACATCATTTTCTATTCATTTTGGGATTGAAACCAAAATCTAAGTTAATCTTGATAGTGAAAATTGCATTTGAAATTTTTCCTTCTTCTACACAGTTGACTGACCATTTGAGGCCTGATCCTTCGATCTTCGCTAGGGCATCTTCATTTCCTCATCCCCATCTCTTTCAAAACTTCTAGTCTATCATTCACTTTCACTCACTTTATCTCTCTGAGGTTTGACTTAGTCAAACTGGGGCATGTCTTCACTGCTTGATTGTTATTCTATCATGCCTCAGCTTTGATTATGATTTCTAGTGACTTGATCAAGTCTATCTATTTATTGTTTCTCCTCTACCTGATTTTGATTTTGATTTTGAGGGGGCAGTACCTATCAGCTTTAATCTTTGATTCATCTTTATCATTCAGTTCAGCCTGAGATTCTTATTTTGAGACTTGATTATCACTTAACATCAATGGTGTTGATCTTTTCTTTTGATTCTTATCTCTTATTTTGAGACTTGACTATCACTTAACATCAATGGTGTTGGTCTTGTCTTTTAGCCAATTTATTTTTGTCCTGGCATGTTCCTAGAATGATCACACGTCTGGGTTATTTTGTGATCCCAAATTGATCTCACACTTCAATTCCATTCTTTGACTACATGTGATCCCAAATTGATCTCACATTAGTTAAAGAGGGGCAAATGTATGTACTCTAAAATGGTTGCCTAGACTTTGGGCCCCCGTTCAGCAATTTATCAAATCCCTGAAATAATATTTTCAAAAATCAATATTTTTAAAATTATATCAATTTCCTTGATCAAATCCTATTTTATCATTTTTTATTATTTTATATGGGCTAACCATTTTATCTTAAAGTCTTTATTTATTTAAAAGGAATCTCCTCCCCTCTTATTAAATAAAAAGCTCCCACTTTTCCTCTTATCCTAAGTTGCACAAATAAAGCATTTTATAAAAAGGAAAAAAACATTTTTTGTCTTATATGGACATAAAAGTCAACTCTTATTTTCTCATTAGAAGATATTTGTGCATATGGATTTCTCCTCTTTGATGCTCCACCCTTGATTAGATATTTTGCCTCTTAATCTCAATGGTCCATTCTTCCTCATTTCTTATAAAAGGAGAGCTCTCTTCCTCATTTTCATATGCATTTTTTAATACTAATGTTATGTTGTAGGTTTTCTAGGTCACTTCAGAGCTTTTGAAGATTTGGAGCATTCTTGGCTTTTGCATCTACATTCCATTCTTAGTTTCATTCATGCATAGTAGCTTCATGTTTAAGCTTTCATAGTGTAGATTTCCTTTCAAGCTTTAGAGTAACTCATCTAGTTTAACTAGGAAGGCTTGGTAATACTTGTACTTTCCTTTTCATAGCATATATTTTACTTTCATTTCCATAGCTTAGCTTTCATATTCATCTTAATCTAGTTTGCATTTGCATTTCATAGTGATTCTTGGGGATATTGGCATTCTTTCCCTTGTCTTCATTTGAATTTCTCATTGTGTGGTTGACTAGCAAAGTCATTAGCTTAATAGCTCTAGCTGAGAGAAAATTGAAAATAATCTTGCAACTCCATACATAGAGAGCTTTAGGTCACTTTCTAAGGTTTCCTATTCATGGATTTCATTGGATGTAATGACTTAGAGAAGTGGACTATTTGAGTAATTGTATCCCGACTCATTTGTAATTATTTGAGTGTGGTATAAAGGAAGGAATGTATTTCCTTATTGAGAAGTAGTGGTAATGTGAAATTGTGTAATTATGATATGGTAGTAGTGGTTGTGATGTTGTATGCATGAAGTGAAGAAAAGAACTAAGTATGAAAGCGAATTTGTGAAGGAAGACATGCGAAGTATAGAGATTTGAAATTGAGATCTGATGTATCAGTGAGTGTGGTTTGGCATAGTTAGAGAAGAGGTAACATATTATTATATTGATTATGGAAAAGATTATTTGGATAGTGTGTTAAGTGATCTTACCATGAAGCTATTTGGGAAGTGGGTCCCTCTATCTTCCATAACTCTTAATCGGGTTAGAATCTTTTAACAAGGATTCAAAATCTCCTAATAGGGATTCATATGTACTGAATGTATTTCATAAGACTCCTAATAGAGTCCATCATTTCACAAGGAATATTCATATTATATCATCTTTTGTGGGTATCATTCCCACTAGGGTTTACTCTTTGATCAAGAGGTTCCCTAGTCAACATATCTTGTGTCATTGTGTATGAATATCTTTCTATGATTGGTAATTATATTGCTTATATGGTTTAATGTTGTTGAAGATAATAAAAGTTATAATTGTCTAATAAATGATTGACACCCCCCCCCTCTTAGTTATCTTGATGGACTTTACTTTCTAACAATTGGTATCAGAGTGGTAGGTCCTTGAAGAAGAAGTTTAATAGCTTAAGGAGATCTATGGTGAATTTCAAGAAAGAAAGCCCTAAGTTTGATGGAGTAAATTTTGACAGCTGGGAAAAAAAGATGAAGACACACCTATTATTTTTAGGACTAGGTTATTGGTTGATTACAAAGAATGATAAGACTATCATTGAAGAAGACAATCTTGAAATATGTATTGTTGATGAAAGAGATCTATTCATGTGTAACATACTTGCAAGAGAAGCACTTTTGACAGCACTTCTGAAGAATGAGTATAGTCAGGTAAAATGTTTGAAAAAATCTTATGAAATTTAGAATGCTTTACAATCTACTTTTGAAGGTGATGAACATGTAAAAATAGTTAGATTACACAATTGGATATGGGCATTTGAAGATATAATAATGTTGTAAGATGAATCTATTAGAAGTTATATTAGTAGAATGTCAGAGATCATTACAGGTATAAAATCTTGTGGAGGAACAAAAAGAGAGCATGAAGTGATATGGAAAATTATAAGGACACTAACTCCTATATTTAAGAAGACAACACAAATGATTGAGCAAGTGAAACCTTATACAAAAAACTTTACAAGAGAGAGTCTTCTTGGAAGATTGGAAGTAGTAGAAATGAACCTTAGATTATTAGGAGACTTACCTAGAATGGAGACAACATTCAGTGCTCTTAGTGTTCATCCTACTTTGTCAAGAAGCATTAGTGTGAGTGGAGGTTATGCTAGCAATAGTAGATCTAGAAATGAAGAAGACAAGAAGATTGAAGAAGGAATTGCCTTGCTTGTGAAAAGAGAACCAAATGGTAAGAAAATATTTAAATGTTGGACTTGTCAAGAATATGGTCATTTTGCATCTAAATGTCCTAAGAGAGTTAAAAAGTACAAAAGCAATTTCAAACCTAGAAGATGTAAGGAATGTTATTATGCTAATGATGAAGATCTTGAAGCTAGTATAGAAAAAAATTTAAGTGAAAGTGATAATGAGAATAATGATGACATAGGATTTGTAGCAATTAAAGAAGAAAACCCTAAAATTGATGTTAAGGAAGAAAAGGCCTTTGTTTCTCAATTTGAAAAGAAAGCTAATTGGATTACAGACAATGGTTGTTCACATCATTTGACTGGAGACATGAAAAAGTTCATAAAGTTGAATGAATATGATGGAGGAGTTGTTAGAGTTGGAAACAATGCACCTTGTTTGATTAAAGGTATAGGATCTATTACTCTTGATGGAAAGACTAATACTAATGATGTTTATTTTGTGGATGGATTGAAACATAATATTTTGAGTGTTGGATAGTTAGTTGATAAAGGATATCAAGTTTGATGTACTGAGAAAACTTGTGTGATAAAGGATAAAAATGGAAATCTGATTGGAACTGAATCTGGATCTAGAGGTAATGTATTTCAGTTGAATCCTACTGAGATGACATGTTTGATTACTAAGATTGATGATAGTTGGTTATGGCATAGAAGTTTTTGTCATATAAACTTTGATAACATTGTGAAAGTAAGCACTACACTTGTAGTAAGAGATTTAACTAAAATTATGAAACCTACTAACATGATTTGCAAAGAATGTGTAATGGCTAAACATAAGAGAAGTTCTTTTCCTAGTAAGGAGTTTACATCTACATAGAAGCTAGAGATTGTTCATACATATTTGAGTGGTCCTACCAGAACTAGAGGATTCTATGGAGAAAGGTATTTTATGATTCATGTTGATGATTTTACAAGAATGATGTGGATTGCAGTTCTTAAAGAAAAATATGAAGCATTTGATAAGTTTAAGATTGTTAAGAATAAAGTAGAAAATGAAGCTAGAATGAAGATTAAATGTTTGAGATCTAATATAGGTGGAGAATTTACTTCTAGAGATTTTAACAACTTTTGTGAAGAAAATGGCATTAAAAGATAGTATTCAACCCCTAGAACACCTGAACAAAATGGCATTGCAGAAAGAAGGAATAGATCAGTGACTGAAGTAGCAAGAGCTATGTTGTTTGAAAATGATTTGGAAAAGATATTCTAGAGAGAAGCAGTGAACACAATAGTGTATACAATGAATAGAGTACAAATCAGAGTAAACACAGACAAGACACCTTATGAATTATGGTTTGGACATGCACCCTCAGTTAAGTATTTTAGAATTTTTAGAAGCAAATGTTATATAAAGAGAGATGATAATATTGGAAAGTTTGATCCTAGAAGTGATGAAGGTATATTTCTTGGATATTCTTTGAAAAGAAAAGCATATAGATGTTTCAATAAAAGAACTAAGACTATTGTTGAAAGCGCAAATGTTAAAGTTGATGAAAAGTTCAAAATTCAAGAAAGAATGCTTGATTATGAATGTAATGAAGAAGCTCATCCTAAACCTAACATGGGATCTACTGAATTATTTTATGAAACTGATAGTGATTTGTTGAATGAAAGCCATAGTGAAGTTATTGAAGAACCTACATCTGAAGAGAGATCTGAGACAGTGACACCTAGCAAGAGTTTGTTAAGGAATCATCCTTTTGAACAGATTATTGGGAGCATCAAAAGAGGAGTTGTTACTCGAAATAAGGCACAAGAAGGTTATGTTTGATTTCTCATATTGAACCTAATACTACTAGTGAAACTTGTGAAGATGAAAGTTGGAATAATTCTATGAAAGAAGAACTAGATCAGATTGAAAAGAACAAGACGTGAGAATTGGTCCCTAGACCTAAAGACAAGAATGTTATTGGAACTAAATGGGTATTTAGAAACAAGATGAATGAACAAGGAGAAGTAGTAAGAAACAAAGCAAGATCGATATGTAAGGGTTACTCACAGCAAGAAGGAATTGACTATGAAGAAACTTTTGCACCTGTTGTAAGAATTGAAGCAGTAAGAATGTTTTTGGGTTATGCAGCTTACAAGAAATTCAAAGTATATTAGATGGATGTGAAGTCAACATTTTTGAATGGGGAATTACAAGAAGAAGTCTACATTGAGAATCTTGAAGGTTTTCCTTTGACTCGAGAAGGAGACATGGTATGAAAATTTAAGAAATCTTTATATAGACCTAAACAAGCACCTAGAACTTGGTATGCAAGACTAGACAAGTATTTGTTAAAGTTGGGATTTACAAAAGGAACAGCTGATAGAAATGTGTACATAAAAGAAATTGAAAATGGTTTGTTAGTTATAGTTATTTTTGTTGATGACATTATCTTTGGAGGAGAAGATGAAGGTAGTGATAAATTTGCTAATGAAATGAAGACTGAATTTGAAATGAGTATGATTGGTGAGATGAAATACTTTTTGGGATTACAGATAACACAAAATAATGATGGTATCTTTTTAAGTTAGATAAAGTACTTGAATGACTTGTTGAAAAGATTTGGAATAGAAGATTGTAAACTAGTTGGAACACCTATGGTGACCAGACATAAGTTACCTACCACAGATGAGACACCTGCAATGGAACAAAAAAAATATAGATCTATGATTGGATTATTACAGTATTTGACTCATACAAGACCTAATATAGCACATTCAGTTGGAATGGTAGCAAGATTTCAAGTTGAACCTAGAAAATCACATTATGTAGCAGTAAAGAGGATACTTAGATATTTAAGAGGCACAATGGACTATAGATTATGGTATGAAAAATCTGATGATTTTACCCTATGTGCATATACAAATGCTAATTGGGGAGGCAATGTTGATGATAAAAAAAGCACCGGTGGTGGAACATTTTTCCTTGGAGGAAGATTGGTTTCTTGGCTAAGCAAGAAGCATAATTATATCTCACCAAGCACAATAGAAGAAAAATATGTAGCAGTAGAAAACAATTGTAACCAAATAATTTACATGAAGCAAATGCTAAAGGATATTGGATTAAAATTTGTTGAGCCTGTTGTTATACATTGTGACAACACCAGTATAGTTAGTATGTCTAAGAATCTTGTATTACATTCTAAGACAAAGCATATAGAGATTAAGTATCATGTTGTAAGAGAGAAATTTGTTGAGAAAGAAGTCAGACTTGAGTACATAAGTACAAAGGAGAAAATAACAGATATATTCACAAAGCCTTTGCCTAAGGATACATTTGAGTATCTAAGAGGTATGCTTGGGGTTATGCCCCAACCTACTTTTGAGAAGTGATGCAGTTGGTTGCATTCATCCAGTGGTATATGAGCCCTATCTTTCTTCTGGACTGGATGTTGGTACTTTGTCTATGGGGGAATATGTGTATCTGAGCTGAGTCATGAGGACTCTAGTAAATGTATTTTCTGAAAAGTGTCTTTTGACATTGAGTTGTTGTTGACTTAGTGATGGAATTTCTTTCATTGATGTCAATTGGGAGAAGTATACATGAAAAATAATCTAGAACATCTGTTGGAGAGAACTGAATAGGATAACGAAGCAAGATTTGATTGATGAAGAGGATATGAAGAAGCAGTGTTGCAGTATTGGATTTTTAGAACATTGGATGTTTTTCATCTATGTTGCCATCCATGCCAGTGGGGGAGATTGTTAGGAATTAATTTTAAGTGTTTGGTAGACATTCCATAGCAGTTGTTGTTGCATTCATGACTATGATTGTCATTGATATCAACACATTGATTTACCGAAGACTTGCAGAGAAGCAAACAGAGTTTGGATTAGCGCACATGGGTTATTGCAGTTGGAGCTATGTGATGTTGAGGTTATACTCTTTGATATGTCATATGTCTATGGTTAAGAGTGTAGACATTAATTCATTGATCCATGGAAGTTATGATCATTTTTGTGGAAGCAGTATTCCGGTAGTGTTCTTGAATAGCGGTTTGTGGAAATCGGATGATATCTCCTAATCAGGATGGAATCTAGTTTTGTGCAATTAAAGGGAAGTTGGAGACATATTGATAGTGATGTATGATAGTGTAGACTTTGAGGTCACACGAGTGAAGATTTATTATATTTGGAAGCTGATAGTTTTGTGTAATTTTGGTGTAGCATGTGGAAACTTTTATTTTGTAATTGTATGCCGACTCATTTGTAATTATTTGAGTGTGGTATAAAGGAAGGAATGTATTTCATTATTGAGAAATAGTGGTAATGTGAAAGTTTGTAATTATGATATGGTAGCAGCGGTTGTGATGCTGTATTCATGAAGTGAAGAAAAGAGCTAAGTATGAAAGTGAGTTTGTGAAGGAAGACATGCAAAGTATAGAGATCTGATGTATCAGTGAGTATGGTTTGGCATAGTTAGAGAAGAGGTAACATAGTATTCTATTGAGTAATGCAAATATTATTTGGACAGTGTGTTTAGTGATTTTACCCTAAAGCTGTTTGGGCAGTGGGTCCTTCTGTCTTCCATAACTCTTAACCAGGTTAGAATCTTTTAATAGGGATTCAAAATCTCCTAAAAGGGATTCATATGTATTGAATGCATTTCATAAGATTCCTAATAGAGTCCATCCTTTCACAAGGAATATTCATATTAGTGAATCTTTTGTGGGCATCATTCCCACTGGGGTTTACTCCTTGATCAAGAGGTTCCCTAGTCAACATATCTTGTGTCATCATGTTATTGTGTATGAATATATTTCTATGGTTGGTAATTATATTGCTTATATGGTTTAATGTTGTTGAAGATGATAAAAGTTATAATTATCTAATAACTGATTCACCCTCCCCCCCTCTCAGTTATCTTGGTGGACCTTACTTTCTAACAAGAACACCTGAACAAAATGCTATTGCAGAAAGAAGAAACAGATCAGTGACTGAAGTAGCAAGAGCTATGTTATTTGAGAATGATTTGGTGAAGATATTCTAGAGAGAAGCAGTGAACACAATAGTGTATACAATGAACAGAGTACAAATCAGAGAAAACACAGACAAGACACCCTATGAATTATGGTTTGGACATGCACCCTCAGTTAAGTATTTTAGAATTTTTAGAAGCAAATGTTATATAAAGAGAGATAATAATATTGGAAAGTTTGATCCTAGAAGTGATGAAGGTATATTTCTTGGATATTATTTGAAGTGAAAAGCTTGTAGATGTTATAACAAGAGAACTAAGACTATTATTGAGAGCGCAAATGTTAAAGTTGATGAAAAGTTCAAAATTTAGAAAAGACTGCTTGATTATGAATCTGATGAAGGAACTCATCCTAAACCTAACACTGAAACTACTTAATTATTCTATGAAATTGATAGTGACTTGTTGAATGAAATCCATAGTGAAATATTTGAAGAACTAACACTTGAAGTGAGATCTGAGATAGTGACACCTAATAGGCACTTATCAAGGAATCATCCTGTTGAGAATATTATTGGAAGCATAGACAAAGGAGTTATAACTCAAAATAAGGTACAAGAAAAATTATGTTTGATTTCTCAAATTGAACCTAAATCTACTAGTGAAGCTTGTGAACATGAACATTGGATTAAAGCTATAAAAGAAGAACTAGATCAAATTGAAAAGAACAAGACATGGGAATTGGTCCCTAGACCTAAAGATAAAAATGTTTTTGGAACTAAATGGGTATTCAGAAACAAGATGAATGAACAAGGAGAAGTAGTAAGAAACAAAGAAAGATTGGTATGTAAGGGATACTCACACCAAGAAGGAATTAACTATGAAGAAAATTTTGCACTAGTAGCAAGAATTGAAGCAATAAGAATGTTTTTGGCCTATGCAGATTTTAAGAAATTCAAGGTATATCAGATGGATATGAAGTTAACATTTTTGAATGGAGAATTGGAAGAAGAAGTCTATATTGAGAAGCCTGAAGGTTTTCCTTTGACTCAAGAAGGGGGCATGGTATGTAAACTAAAGAAAGCGTTATATGGACTAAAGCAAGCACCTAGAACTTGGTATGCAAGATTGGATGAGTATTTGTTAGAGTTGGGATTTACAAAAGGAACAACTGGTAGCAACCTGTATACAAAATAAATTGAAAATGGTTTGTTAATTATAGTTTTTTTTTTTATGACATTATTTTTGGAGGAGAAGATGAAGCTAGTGATAAATTTGCTGATGAAATGAAAACTAAATTTGAAATGATTATGATTGGTGAAATGAAATACTTTTTGGGATTATAGATAACATAGAACAGTGATGGTATCTTTGTAAGCTAGACAAAGTACTTGAATGATTTGTTAAAGAGCTTTAGAATGGATAAGTGTATACCAGTTGGAACACCTATTGTAACTGGACAAATTATCTAGCATAGATGAGACTCCTATAGTTGAATAGAAGAAGTACAAATCTATGATTAGAGGATTGCAGTACTTGACACATACAAGAGCTGATATAGCACATTCAGTTGGAATTGTAGCAAGATTTCAAGCTGAACCTAGTGAATCACATTATGTAGTAGTAAAGAGGATACTAAGATATTTAAGAGGCACAATGGACTATGGATTGTGGTATGAAAATTTTGATGATTTTACCCTATGCACATATACTGATACTGATTGGGGAGGTAGTGTTGATGATAAAAAGAGCACCAGTGGTGGAGCATTTTTCCTTGGAGGAAGATTGGTTTCTTGGCTACGAAAGAAGTAGAATTGTATTTCATAGAGCACAATAGAAGCAAAATATGTAACAGCAGCAAACAATTAAAACCATATAATTTGGATGAAGCATATGGTAAAGGATATTTGAATAAAGTTTGTTGAACCTGTTGTTATACATTGTGATAACACCAACAATATTACATTCTAAGATAAAGAATATAGAGATTAAGTATCATGTAGTAAGAGAGAAAGTTGTGGAGAAAGAAGTTAGACTTGAGTACATAAGCACAAAGGAGCAGATTGTAGACATATTTACAAAGCCTTTGCCTAAGGATACATTTGAGTACCTGAGAGGTATGCTTGGGGTTATGCCCCAACCTACTTTTGAGAAGTGATGTAGATTGGTTGCATCAATCTAGTGCTATATGAGCCTTATCTTTCTTCTAGATTGGTTGTTGGTACTTTCTCTATGGGGGAGTATGTGTATCTGAGCTGAGTCATGAGGACTCTAGTGAATGTATTTTCTGAATAGTGTCATTTGACATTAGAGTTATTGTTGACATAATGATGAAATTTCTATCAATGATGTCAATGGGGGAGAAGTGTACATGAAAAACCATTTCTACCATCTGTTGGAGAGAACTGAATAGGAAAATGAAGAAAAATTTGATTAATGAAGAGGATTTGAAAATATTTTTTCAGAGCAGTAGAATTGCAGTATTGGATTCACGGAACATTGCATGTTTTTAATCTATATTTCCATCAATGCCAATGTGGAAGATTGTTAGGAATGAATGCTAAATATATCATATGGGAGTATTGGTAGCCATTCTATAGCAGTTGTTGTTGCATTCATGACTATGATTGTCATTGATGTCAACATAGTGATCTACCAGAGATTAGTAGAGGAGAAGAAAGTATTTTGATTAGCGCATGTGGGATATTATAGATAAAGCTATGCAGTGTTGAGGATTTACTCTTTGATATTTTATATTTTCATGGTTAAGAGCACATATAGTAATTCATTTATTCATGGAAGTTATGAGCATTTTGGTGGAAGTAGTATTCAGGCAGTGTTCCTGGGTAGTGGTTTGTGAAAATTGGATGATATCTCCTAATCGGGATGGAATCTAGTTTTTCGTAGTTAAAGAGTAGTTGAAGACATGTTGATAGTGATGTGGATGATAGTGAAAACTTTTAGGTCACATGAGTGAAGAATTATTTTAATTGGAAGCTAACAATTTTGTGTAATTTTTGTTGTAACATGTGGAAACTTTTATTTTGTAATTAGATGTCGACTCATTTGTAATTACTTGAGTGTGGTATAAAGGAAGGAATGTTTTTCCTTGTTGTAAAAGAGAGATGAATGGAATTGATAAAGTGAATGATTGTGAAAGTGAATTTATGAAGGAAGACATGCAAGGTACAAAGATCTAAAATTGAGATCTGGTGTAGCAGTGAGTGTGGTTTGGCACAGTCAGAGAAGAGGTAACATATTGTTGAGATCAGTAATGATTTGATATTATTATGTTTAATAATCTAGAGATTAGTTGGAAAGTGTGTTCAGTGATCTTGTCATTGAAGTTGTTTGGGCAGTGGGTCCTTCTGTCTTCCATAACTCCTAACAGAGTTTGAATCTTTTAGCAGGGATTCCAAATCTCCTAATAGGGATTTATAAGTACTGAATGTATTTCATAAGACTCCTAATCGAGTCCATCCTTTCACAATGAATATTCATATTACTACATCTTTTGTGGGCATCATTCCCACCGGGGTTTACTCTTTGATCAAGAGGTTCCCTAGTCAACATATCTTGTGTCATTGTGTTATTGTGTAGGAATATATTTCTATGGTTGGTAATTATATTGCTTACATGGTTAAAATCTATTGAAGTTGATAAAAGTTATAATTATTAGATAATTGATTCACCCCCCCCTCTTAGTTATCTTGATGGACTTTACTTTCTAACATATCAACTAATGAAACTCTCATTGATGACCTTTGCCAAGGTGAAAGAAAAATAAAAAATGAAAACTAAGAAGAAAACTAGCATTGTTAGAAGGACCTTGGATACCTTCAATAAATTGCTACATATTCCTAATGTGTTCCAAGTGGGAGATAAATTAGATAATATTGATAATTTCTTGATGATTTTGATTCTCATTTTGAATCCATTGAGCTTGTGGTAGAAGGGATGGCATCAAAAGAGTACAAGATGAAGATATTTACTGAAGTATACAAGTCTATCATTGAAGATTAGAAGCTACTAGATGGGTGCATAAAGAATGCAAAGGACTTCATAAAATAGGGAAATAAGGTATATATTCAATGTGTATGATTAGGAAAGTATGTGGTAGACTTGGAGAAAAAAATAAAATAAAGTGAAGAAAGCTTGGAGAAGCTATCAAATGACTATGTCTCATTTAAACAAGCTATCTCATATTTTGATAAGGAAGTGTCTCGGTTAATGAACAAGATCAACACACCCCAGACTCAAAAAGGAAGAAGGTAAAAGAGATTTATAGAGTTAAGGAGTATCCTTACCCCTAAATTTGAAGTTATGTAGAATAATCTTGAAGTGTTAAAGTTGGCAAAGAATCATATGCATTTTTTGGTCCAGCTGACTTGGAGGCACCAAAGAACACAACTTATTCTTTATGTGAAGAGATTCAAGTTGTAGAATCATTAAAGAAGTCTTGGGACACAGACCTTTAGAACTTAAAGGTAACTTTGCATACATTCTTCACCTTGTATAGATCAATTTTCTATTGTGCAAAATTTTTGGCATGTATATATATATAGTTAGTTTCTTTTAGTACCTCACATTTTCCATTGATGTCAAAGGGGGAGAGATAGAGTGAAATTTTTTGTAAAAGTCTACGAGCATTGCCAGCCCACCAAGTGAAACTAGTGGTTTCTTGGTCATGACCATCTAAAGTTAAAGTTATATTAAAGAGTGTTTCCATGTGTATATAGAGTATATGATATGGGGGATAACTATAAAGGTCATTTGTATAGAGAGTTTTGGTTTTGGCATTAGACACTTAGCCATTTTTCTCTAAGT